>OX596023.1:4972272-5394666 GCA_951394055.1 Villa cingulata
TAATTTAACACCAGAAAAATTTTTATTATTTATTTGCATTTTATTCAATGTGAATCAAATGAAAATGAATTTGCCATACTTTCTACCATATATATAAATTAATGAATTACTTATTTTGGTCATGATCTGATGGTCTTCTGATTTTATACTCGCAGTCAAATTAAATTCAGATCATTTCACGGAAACTTTCATCATCTTCTGCGGATAATGAAATGAAAAAAAAAAAACGAAAATTGAAAATTTTGAAAATACCATACCAAAAAGCAACAAAAATAAAGGACAAAAAATGAATGAAACCTAAAATGGAATAAAATTTTTTCATATGAGTGGTGTTATCTATACATCTTGATAGATACATTATTGTAATTTAGTCACTTTTAAAATGGTCAATTGAACACTCTGTTTTTATGAGTATGTATGTATGTGTATCCTGTGTATTTGTTCATTATTATATTCTTGAAAATATGAAAAAGTAAAAATCGAGCAAAAAGTAGCTTCTTAAAAACCGCAAAAAAAATACATACATATATGTACATATTTCATTTAATTCCTCTTTGTTACCTTACAATACATACATATGTATGTATCTGAATATACTTAACTTAATGCATGCACATATCAAAAGATATCGGAATCGATCGAATGTCAGTTACCTTTTGAACAGGTGTAACATGGTATAACAATCAAAAATCATATACACTATACACACATATACTAGCATATACACGTGAAATTTTCAAATAAACGCGTATTCTCATGAATATTTTTTTTTTTTTTTTTGATCATCAGAAGATCGTTTATTTTATGTACATATGTGTGTATGTATGTATCTTTTGATATAATGCTGAATGGTTTATTTTTTTCAGTTCTTATCTTTTTCATTTTTTATTTTGACTTTGATAAAAATCAATATAAAAGATATTGAATATATACATATTTTGTGATCATACTTTTATTTTTCAAAATAAAATTTTTTTCTTTTTTTAATTTGATTTGCTTGTCTGTCCAAAACTTTAAACGATACGTTCCTATATTCATATTATACATACAAACATATTTATACATATTCATTCATACCATATACATATGTGTGCGTATATATATTAGATAATAGTGATGTACATTAATATACTCATAACAAACATTATTTGATTCAACATGATCTCAAATATCAAGAAATCTTTTTTTTTTTGTTCCATACTCGATCAGACCAAACGAATGATCTTTTTACGACCACCACCCTTGTATTTGTAAGTATCTAAATTGTATTTATACATATGTACATGTATGTAAAAAGTATACGAGTATGTATGTAATATCCTTTTTGATTCAATTTTTAATTGGATTTAGTTAACGTACATTAGTATATTATGTACAACAAAGTTTGTAACTAACAATGTTACTTGAAAATAAAAATGAGTCTTTTCCAATGCAAGATACTCTATAACTGATGTATGATGTATGATGTATATATCCTTATTATTATGATTGAATTCTGGTGGTTGATTTAATATGGAAAATTTTTTACTTTTTTCCTTTTTTCTTTTTTACTACATAAAAAGTGTTTCAAGACTACAAAATAAACAAAATTTTTTTTTTTCATTCGTTTCATTTATACACAAAAATATACACTTTCTTGAGATGGTCTGAATGATGGTGAGGTCTCTCTCCTAGTGAGTGCTATGAATTGAAAATTGATATGCGCACTTACATAATAAATGTGTAGCTGTATTACAGTGTTGTTGATGTGTTTTATTTTTGCAATTTATTGTGAAATTAACATTTAAATGTAAATCAAATTAAAATTTATAATTATTTTGCTAATATATATAATTTAGTTGTGATGAAGAAAAGATGAATAAGATTGCATTTAACATTTTAATGAATCATTCATTACGTACTAGCACGTACATACGTACATATACATATGTATGTCTGTGTTTGTATCTCTATTTTCAAATAAGAATATAAAATGAAAAGAAACAAAACCAAAATAAGCAAAAAGGAACAATTTTAGATTTTATTAATTAAGTTCTTTATAATTTATAAATTTAATTGAATTAATTACATAATGATTTAATTTCGAGATGAAAGAATCTAAGTATGTATTTTTATTGAACAAGCTCCGTATACATATTAGAGAAAAACAAAAAGTAAACAAGTTTTATAGAAATTTTATATCAAAATGTTCGGAAGTTTTTTTTTGCTTGTTATATACTAATTCAGTAACTTAGCTTAATATGTGCGTAGTAACATCATTTTCATATAAATACTCGTATGTGTTTACATTAAAAATTAATTTAGAAAATACTTTATCGCGTACATTAGATTGTTTGCTGCACACACGATAACTGGTTGTAAGAGTTTAGTTAAGAGCAAATTTACAATTCATCCACGAAAAAGTTTCATTCATATGAAAATAATTTTCAATTTATATAAATATGTCATTGATGGTATTATACATATGTATATTCATATCTGGAATAGACGTATCATAGTATCTAATGATTTTTTCGTATTAAATGGAAATTGTAAAAATACTTGCATACATACCTCTATTTGAAAACGGTAAATTTTTAAAAATATTCATATATGTAGATGCATTATATACGAGTATAGTGAAGATAATTTAGTCTAATTACATAGAATTAAAATCTAATTAAAATTAGTCTGACAGCAAACATTCATTCGGAATATAGGAATATAACAGCGGTCATATAAGAAAAGTGAAACAAATTTGAAATAAAAATGACATCTTATTTAAGACTCTAAACTTCTTTTGTTTTTTTGCTTTTAAGAAAATAATATAAAATATTAATCTTTGTGAGAATTTAATCAAAAGATTCTAGAAAATTGAATAAAAATAAAATTCTATTTTTTTTTCTAAGAGAGAAAAATCATACGATAAGTCAAGATGTATTTCGTAATGTGTGGACAGTCAATAAAAATTATTTTTCACTACACTTACAATACTATAGCTGCTTTAGATTTAGCAATTCCAAGTACTTGCGAGTAAAAAATATGTCTAGGATAAATTGTTATAACAAACGACACAAAAATTATTCGTAACTGCTTGCATCTAACTTGAAAAATTTTTCATGAGTAGCTGGGTAGCTGCGAGTAGATGGTTTAGCACAGACATTTACCTATTTTCTACTCGCAAGTACTTGAAATTGTTGTTAAATCGAAAGCAGCTACTGATAATCCAAAGTAAAATATTTATATTATTTTCAATTTGATGCATACATATGCAATGCCTCTTCCTGCAGTAACATGTTTTGAAAAAGTGAGAAAATTCTCAAAATTAATTATACACGTATATGTACTTTCAAGTAGTAGGATATTTTTGTTTCATTTATTTTTTTGTGTACTAAAATAAAACTTGTTATTGGATTTTTAAATAATAAAAAAAGATTGAAATAAAAAAAAATTCTATCCAATTAAAACATAAAATGTCAAAAATTCATTTCATATACATTCAATATAAGTAAAGGTACCTATCTACAAATGTACATACTTATGTATATTTTCTGATATCATGTTGCTTAAATTTGAAATTTAACAGTTCGTAAATTTTGATACGTAATGAATAATTCATTATTTTATCGCGGTACCTATACCTACTTATATAGACGTCGGTTTAATAAACTGAATACTGAATATAACCTTAACATACTTATGTCATTGAAATATACACAAAGTATAAAAAAATTTTTTATAATACTTACTTATAATTCGTTATCCTTATATTACTTACTTGTATGTAAGGTTTATATACGCGTACATAGTCATATACTCGTATGATTTTACGATTGTATACCAAATGAAAAGTCTGAGGTCAAGTTATATATCTTAGATACATCCATCCAATAATATGTGATCGTCATTAAAGAAAATTTTCTTGAAGGAATGACAAAAGTCCGGAAATTTATGAAAAAAAAAAATTGAAGCAAATATCCATATAATTCATATAACGAAAAGAAATTCGCTTTCAAAATTTCATTCATGAATTCTTTTTGAATTAATAATTAAAGATCATTGAATCATCTCGAAAAATGATGTAAAATTGAGAATTATTTTACGAGTTCATAATATACAGATACAGAAGTAGGTACCAACTTATCATTATTATTATTATTATTATTTTGAATGTTTTTGATTAGTTTTACGTTATTTTGTTTAATGATGATTTATGACGTAGACCGTTTATATTCATGTACATATGAATAAATTCATGATCATTATGTAATTTATATAGATTATCGAGTATGTATATATGCATGTATGTATGTATGATGTTATATAAAATTTTAAAGAAAAATAATTTTTTAAATATTTTATGATGAAAAAAAAAATGACGAAAAAATTAAAATAAACAAGTAAAAATAATGAATTTGGTTCTGGAAAAAAATTCTTATTAATAAGAAAAGTACATTATCTAGATTTATTCAAAAACTAAGTATATGTATATATCTTTTAATAATAATAGCTGCGCTGCGCTGCGTTCGATTTAACAACAATTTCAAGTACTTGCGAGTCGAAAAGGTAAATGTCTGTGCTAAACCATCTATTCGCAGCTACCCAGCTAATCATGAAAAATTTTTCAAGTTAGATGCAAGTAGTTACGAATAATTTTTATGTCGTTCGTTATAACAATTTATCCTAGACACATTTTTGTACTGGTAATTACTTGGAATTGCTAAATCGAAAGCAGCTAATAATTCGATAATTCGGTCGATTATCACTTGCAATAATTTTCAGTCAAAATTCTTACCTTATTCTATACATATGTTTGGTTCCTATATTTTGATATTTACCTATAATAGCCATTCAAATGATTTCCAGATCTATTCAATCAAAATAAATAATCATTTTAGAAATTCATTCAGAATTTTTAAATTGCACGCTGTTATATCGTCAAACTTAATCAGATGGCTACTTTAATAATATGCAGTAGATATTTTATTGTTTTAAAAAATTTTTATACTTAAATTCTTTAAAGAAAATATACAGAAAATTAAATTGTATTGCCTATATGCAACATTGTGTAATAATACAATTTTTGTGTATATTTTGTAAAAATTAAATGTAGATGATGAAATTCATTTCACAGAAATTTTTGAGTTGTTCTTTTTTGCTATAATAGAATTTTGTACAAATAGTCAAATTATTTTGCTTTTCTATTTCGAATCTATATGTATGTATTTTGTATGTATGTATATTGAGCTATTTAAAATGCATTTTACGATTATATCTATAGTTTTTGTTAGTTTATTATGATTGTAATATTGGTACATACAAGTGTAAAGAGATGGACGCATAAAATTTAAAATCATTCAATGAATTTTGTTAGGAATAAAAAATTTCGATCTCTTTTAACGTACCGTATATACAAGTATAATATTCAATGAGTATGAAAGCGGGCTCGTCTCATATCACATATTCATCATTACCACTGCACATTCTTAAGTACTGCCGTGATATAGTATTTAAAGAAAAATATGTGAAGATTGTGAAGTTACATAGTCAATAACTACTCGTATTTATGATACAATAATTTACTGTGGATATTTGTTTGTGTGAACATTTTATTATAGGCAATTTTGATATTCATTTATAATTTGTACAATATTCTGCATAGTATGGATATGTATAGATGGATTTTAAGACTGTGTTCTTATTGCAACAATTTAATAAAAATTTTATAAAATATTTAATTTCGAAAATAAAATTAGACAGTCATTACTCATTAGTATACATAAATACCTACCTAATTGCATAAGATGATGATTGGTTGAACATTTTTAAAATTTCCTTCTTTTGCTGCAAAATATGCAAAACTTTGAAGCTTCGTTTTTCTGAATGCAAAAATTGCAAGATGCCCATAATCTTACAAATAATAAGTAATCTGAACATTTGTAATTCATTTATTCTTCGTTTTTGTTATGTCAATTTTTAATTTATTTTACTCTATAAGAATATGATTGCAGTGCATGAATGAATGAATTTTTTAAAACTGAATGAAAAATACTCGCCCTCGGATATACATTGTGTACTTGTATAGTTGTACTCGTATATGCATAAAATAATGGCGTTTCTACATTCAATGCAGTGACTTCAACTTGGACTTCGACTTTCGACTTTAATGCATGCTTAACGCAGATATCAAATATTTTAAGTGCAGTAAATTATTGAACATATTTTATTTTATTATATTCTTTTATTTATTCTATTCTCTATAATACACTTGTTTTTATTTTTTTATGTTGTTATATTTGTCTGGTAAATTGTCGTCATGTATAAATTTCATTCGTTTTATGTTGTCATCCTGGATGCAGTAGACTTCAACATTGAATTTTCTCAAAGTCTAAGTTGACGCAAAAATATCTGTCAAATCTACTGCATTGAATTTGAATGTAGAAATTCTTATACACATCCATTAAATCAAAGTCGTAGTTGAAATCATTACATTGAATGTAGAATCGGCATAATTCAAGAATTGAAGGTTTATAGATGCCCGCGGAAAGTTTTAAATTTATTTAAAAATTTAAATTTATAAAACGGTTACCGTATATGCTACCATGTTACCCATGTAATTTTAAAAATTTCAAAACTATATCTACATAAATATGTGCACTTTGCACACACACAAATATATTTTTGGATAATTAAGTTGTGTAATGTTTTTTTTTTTTTTTTTTTTTTTGCAAAAGAATCATCTGTCAAACATGTATTTTGTCACGTAGTCCATTTGAATAGAATATCTCATAATCATATATCTATGTATTTTTACTATTATCTATCGTAAAATAGCATAAAAAATGGAAAAGAGAAGGAAACAAAAAAAAAAAAGATCAGAAAATATGTAAATAAATTAAATTAAAATTAATATCTTTCCGTTATATTTACATAAAATATTTTTGCATATGAATAATTGAATTGTTTAGCATTTATACATACATACGAGTATTCGTATCATCTTACACATAAAATAATTACATTTTACTATTTGAATGCATACACGAATATACCACGAATACATTCTCGTGTAATATATTAAGCAATCGTATGTATTTTTTATATAAATTTGCGAAATTCATCTACATAAATGTACGAGGGCAGGTCAACAATTTTTGCGGAATGGTATATTTTTTTTTTTTTGAATTTCCCGAATCTGTTTTATATTGCCGATAAATCGGACCATTGAAGGTATATAAACGAGGTTTGAGATTAATATGTCATCTAGTAATTTTGTGACAGTCTTTTAAGGAAAGTGATCTCGCCATGTTGATAATCATAATTTATCTTGCTGCACGACAATGCACCACCACACAGATTGTCAACTGCGATGACTGCCATACAGAAGTTCGGCTTAACAGAAATTAGTTATCCGCCACTAAAGCCCAGACCTCGCTCCTAGTGATTATTATTTATTTCCAAAATTAAAAACGGAGCTAAAGGAGGTACGTGGAAAGCACTTTGCCAGACAATGAAGAACTGAAGGTAGCCATAAATGAGTACTTTGACGGTCAAGATAAAAGTTTCTTTTTTTCGAGGAATAGAATTACTTCCAGAGCGTTCTAAAAAATTGTATTAAAAAATAAATCTAACAAGCTTCATTAACCCCTACAAGAATATACATATCATTCCGCAAAAATTGTTGACCTGCCCTCGTATATATACATTTTCATTTTTTGTAAAACGTTTGTTAATATCTTTGAAATATATGAATACGTACTTACATACAGCTGAATAAAGCTTTTCTTCTGAAAAGCACATTTTGTTAATAATTTTTCATTTATTATGTACATATTTTAATTTTCAAATAATGTACACTAATTTTAATTACGTATTGTGCAGGTTAGGTGCAGTCCACAAATTTTCAGAGTTCGCATTCATTTAAGATATGAATTTTTCAATTTCTATTTGTATTTATTTCAGCGCCACATATTCTATTTACATACATAATTCTTTCATGTTTTGATCATTGATACAGTTGCCATATGCATTCGCACATAATTTCAATTTCTAAAAATTTGAATGATTTCGGCAAGATATTAGTATAGATATATACACAGGTGTGATAGAAAAATTCAATAATTTTAATTAGCTTAGACGCAGTTTTTTGAATTAGGTTCTAACGATATTTTATCAGAAAAACTAATTTCCATTAATGCACATTAAACGAAGATTGCATAAGTTTCATAATGTTAAATAAAAATTAAATGAAAAATTCATTTGAAAATATGATCACTGGCAAAATTAAAAAAAAATATAATTAAAATGCCTACTGGTGAGATTGTTATTATGCGGACATAGTGTGAATAGATCGTAAGATTTATAATAAATTCATTCATATAATAAAAATATTAAATAATAAATGGATTAAATATTCATGTATTTATATGCTTATGTCGTTCGTTCTATACATAAGAATTAGATAATTATCATGTACATTACATTTATGTATACATATTTGTATTTATATAAATATGTGAGTTGAATTTCTATTTTAAAAAACTGTACTTGTACATAGCAATAATTGATATTGTATTTTTAGAAATATTCAGAAAAATAATTAACTGATAATTAAATTTCACATTTAGTTAGAAATTAAAAAATACAAAAAAATTTTTTTTTTTTTTTTGCTGATTTAATGAATGAAGTGAAATTTTTTTATGATCACATTTTAATTGATTTCATTTCTTCGTTGCTAAAAATTAATAATTTTAATGAGTATTTTCACACTGACCTCGATTTATTAACATTAATTAAGTATTTATGTGAAATATCGAACAGTTTTAAAGTACGATAGATTCTTGTGTAGTATTCAATAACAATTTATCTTTAAAGTTGAAAGGAAATTGATTTTTAACACTTAGTGATGATTTATTGATGTTTGTGATGATTTTATAAAAATGAATTAGTTGTATGCGAACATCGTGTGTATGACATACACGGAATATCGACTAGCAACATTCAATATTTGCTCATCTACTCTAAACATATTCTAGAGCAGTGTAAGATTATTGACTATTCCAGTACCTACGGTATAATGTTACTATATGGTACAAGTTCAAACATCTTGTGTACTCGTACTCGTATTTTCATCATCCATGAGAAAAAAGTTGATTTTCTCTCTTAGTATGCGAATATAGTACATGATAAACGCTGAGAATCAACTAACAACATTTTATACTTGCTCCTTCCCTTTGTACATATTTTACTGCAATGGAGGTCATCGATTTAATACAACTTACTTATAGTGTATGCTACCATATGCTACTGTTGTACGAGTAGTATTTTACACATCTCTTGTACTCATTTCGGTATTTTCATTTTGAAACTTCGAGGATCGTCTTATCTGCAAATCAACTACTGGTACATTTACCTCTTGTCGGTATCACATTTGAATCGAATTGAAATTATTGAAAAATTTGATTTTAAAAATTTTTAGTTCGAAATATTTTTGTCCATAAACAAACATAAATATGTAAATATGGTACAGATATTTCAACCTCTTTCATCAATAATTTCATCAATTTTTGTTTATTTTGTCTATAAATCCGAAGTCATTTTGAATATATCTTCTATCTAGTTAATTTGTTGAAGTTTGTATTATTTTATTTTATTTTTTTTTTAAAGAAAAATTAACATAATTTTTAAATTCTTTCTACAAAATATAGATTAAAAATGATATAATTTGAATATTAATAATTTTTATATTTCTATTTTATAGACGTTTAACAAATATTCTATTTAAAATTTAAAATTCATATACATGTATGCATCTCTGTCTGCAGGTATAGGAACTTATCAAAAAAAAAATTTTAAATGATTTTTACAAACTTAATAATTTCAATAATATATAAAATTTTTTTTTTAACTCCACTATTTTCTAGTTATTAAATTTAGCAATAGGAAAGATAACCAAAAAAAAAAAAAAGGAATGAAAAAAAATTTGAATTAAAAAATAATCAAAATTCCAATATAAAAAAAAAAAGATTGTTGACCTTTAAATTAGTTATCTTTTTCTTTAATAATTATTTTACATTTTTTTTTTATTATAATCAAAAATTTTTTAGTCATCATCATCATAATCTAATCGCAAACAATTAATTCTCTTCAACTTCAACTCTTCTCAGTCATCAACATAATTTATAAAGAAATTTTAAAATAAATAAAAACATATGGTATAAAAAATTATGTATACATATACATCAATATACATATATGCACGCATGCATATATAAGTGTAATGATGTATAAATCTAGACATATTTATACAAGAGTATTGTATGAGTCTGATGTATGCATATGCTATCTCATACATATAATGTTTGTACATTGTACAGTATCATTAACAGATATTATTGATATTAAAACATTTAAATGTATTCGTATAATTATGTATGTTTGTATGGTAACATAATGCTTATGTACATATATACATATTTTTTCAATTGGATTACTTTCTTCTTTCTGTACATATTTATTTTTCGTGATAATGAATTTTTTTATTTATTTTTTTTTTTTAAGTACATGCTGAATTGTTCTTTTCTCATTTGATTTAATATGAAAATTTTTAAAGTCAAGATTATATTTTATCTGAGTGTATTATGAACGTCCTCAACCTCGATTCATCAACCTCGATCTGATCACACACTATTCGGATATTTTTAAAACAATCTGGGAGAGGTATTATAAATATCGTTCCAACATAATCTTGTTATAAACAGCAACAGCACAGCACTCACATTTATATAATCATTGTACCACATAACCTCTTTTTCATTTTGTAATATAAAAATACTGACTTTTCGCAATCAGCTGACATATTCGGCACTCCGAAAATGAATTTCGGAAAAAAACAAATTTTATTTAAGTTCATGAATAAGCTGAAATTATATCCGGTTACGATATATCCAACGGATAATCTTGGTTGGTAAATACGACCCTAAATGTACTTATGTACGATTAAAATACACATGCATCTTCTTCTCTTATCAAAATATATTTGCCATTGAATTATCTTATTTTTTTTTTATATATAAAAATTCGTCATCCATTTATAATAATAAAATTTATAGGACATTTTGTACATATATGCTTAAGTAGAAGTGGTACTGTGCACGTGGATACGTAACTCTGTTAAATATACAAACACATTTTGAACTTCTAACACAGTTTATTGCATTTTTCTTTTTCTTTTTCATTTGTACATAATTTTGTTTGTTGAAATTATCGATTTTTAGCTAACATATTTTCAAAATTACATAATCGTTAATTTTGTGTTCCATGTTCCATTTAACTTTTGTGTAGTTTCATTAGTTTCTCTTTTGATAATAATTTTACGAGTATACTCATGTCAATTTTACGTACACACCATGTCACACTTTAGGTAAAATGGTAACTTACATATACAAACATTATTTTTCAGTTTGGATTATAAATAGGAGAACGATGACTTACATTTACTGAATGATTATAATATTCAGTATAGATGTGAATAGATATAGATTTCATACAAACACAAACAAACCAGAATGTATGAAGCGATTCGACTGCAAAATTTTTATGACATAAATTGAATTGTGTTAGGTCATAAAATCCTTTATTGTGGTTTTTTTTTATTTTTTTTTTTATGCAATAAAAATAAAACAAAAAAATTGAATGTCCTAGAAAATATGAAAGAAAATATAAAAGTTTGTAGTATGTATATGTAGATAGTTTGTACATATATAGACCATTCTAGTATATAATATTCCGGGTCATGAACTTTTTGAAGAATTTTCTATTGTCATCATATCCGTAAATCGTACTACGTACTACAATGTAACTATAATAAATTAAAGAAAAAAAAATGTATAATGTGGTATAATTTTTCTTTCTTTCTTTCTTATTTTTTTGATAATTTGTATAGTAGTGTAAAAGTTGTAAGAAATACGAGTAGAAGCAGCATGACAAAAGATTTAAAAAGCTTCAAGTTGAATGACCGCGTTTCAAATGAATAATTTTTGCATGTTACTGTATGTAGACACGTGTTTCTTGTTGTGTTGCAAACATTTCATAATTATTATGTGATTATTAAGCTATGGATTATGAAAAAAGAAATATTTTTGTTTTCTAACTTGTCACCATAAAAATATACAGAAGCTTTTATTTATATTAAATTATAAAAATATTTTATTTGTATTTTATTAGAAGAGAAAAAAATTAAGTAGAAAACGTAATATGAATGACGATGAATGAGCATCGAAGCTTAAAATAAGTTCGTATCCTCTTTAATATTTTCAATTTACATTACAAGATATATGCGATGTGTACATACATATACATATATGGAGAAAAGCCAATGTTATGACCTCTTTTCATTTTCATTAAAAGACAAAATCTATATACATATACATATAGACGTGTTATTATAAGTTTATGTAGATGTGTAGATAAATATTAAACTTGTGCCATATGTAGATACTATGTATAGAAATATGAATCGATAAAAGGAAAAAAGATAAGAAATATTAAAAATGAGAATTTAGTAATACCGTAATGCACAGTACAATTATTTTTGTATAAAATTATAATATATCTTGGAACACACATTCAAATCTTATTTTAAATTCTTATGAATCCTTCTAAAGCTATACCCTAAATAGACGGATCGAAAGGAAACGATATAACCATACGATAGTACCAATAGTACTGTGGTATAAATGGAACTGTCCAAAATGTACGTATTCTTACGTTCGTTCAATAATTTCGATAAATTTTAAATGTCAAATAAACAGAATGGATAGTGATGTTTCTATTCGTTTTATACACATTTTCTACTCATCGTTTCTACTCAATACTCATACACCAATTTTACTCGTTTCGAATTGTTTCTATTTTGGGCAAATTGTTAAACTGACGGAACGAGTATTTATACGTTTGTTCAATTTCTTTCGTTTCGTCACGTCTAATTATGGTAAAGCTTAACTCTACAAGCTATTTTCGATAACTTTATGATGTGCAATCCACAATAAATTGTAGATGAAAATTGGAGTACTGCATCATTCTAATAATAATAATAGATCTGTCTAGGCCTTTTCACGTAAAAGAGTTTGCTTCTCTACCAGCAAGTCAGTGGTTCGTAATCCACTTTAAAAAAGAAAAACTGTAAGTGGACACATGACAGTAATAAGTCTAGAAATCAGCTCGATGAAAGCCCAGGATAACTAAGAACTGTAGCTGTGCAGTGGTATTGAAGAAGAAGAAAAAGAAGAAAATTTACGATAAATTTTGGGTGTCCAATCAAAAAAATTATCACTATATCGGTTTAGATTCAAGGTAAAATCAAAGGAGTTTTGTAAATCAAATGAAAAACATTCATGATCACTTTATCATTTATATAAACTCATTTTTTTAAAATTAAATATTATATTTATTTTCTTAATTCTGTTTAATTTTTTTTTTTTTCATTTTATTTTATTTTCTCTCATTCATCTATTTATTTATTTTGTTTTATATTTTTTTTTTCGTTTTAAATTTACAATTACATTAAGTTTCGATTTTTTTTTTAAAATGGTATCGTTTTTCTTTTATTTATTTTTTTTTTCAATCAAAATATACAATAAAAAAATGAGTAGCTAAGTAATAAATTTTTATTTGTTTTGATTGTGAATTAGCAAAAAAAAAAAAATTTATTAATTTTTTCTTTTTTTCTTCAAAGACAAAATAGCAAATTATTCGTAAACGAATTATATAATCAATATACATTTTTAAATTTCATTTTTTATATATAATAATTATATCCTTTATTTTGCATTTTATGATACTACACCTTGCGTTCAGTTTAGTTAATTTTTTTTTTTTTTTCATTTTTTTCTTATTTAATTTTATCTTATATTATAACATGAATTTTTTTTTAATTTTGTACAAGTTTTCTTTTATTTAATATTTTAGATTTATAATTATTATTTATTTTTATTTACTTTTTTGTTTTGTTTAGTTTTCTTTTTTTATATATTATACATATATGTACTTATACATATGTATGCACTTATGTATATTGTAAGTAATGTATGTATAGTATAGTGTTGTGCTTAAAAAATAAGGCTTCCGTATATATGTATATATTTTTGTTTTAGAATAATTTATTCATAAATATACATACATAATGATTTTTAAATTTATTTTTTTTACTATTTTTTGTGTTTTTTTTTCTTAAATAATGTTTTTTTATTTAATTAAATTTTGTATTTCTTTTACGAAAAAATTAAAATCAAATTTTTCAACTGAAATTGATTTTTAAATATAATTTAAGTTTTATCTACTAAATTATTAAATTTTCAAAATAAAAAAAATTAATTATTATGACATTTATATAATAATTAAACACAAATGACTTAGAAAAAACATCATATAATACATATGTATTTATAAATATATAAGTATGTGTATGTTTTATATGCATTTTTTTTAATGAATTTTTATTTATGAATACACTCATATACAGTAACTGTCATAAGTATTAGGACAATATTGATCAAAATTTAATTGAACAAAATTAAAATGTACTGAATTTAATTAATCCTAGTTTTATAACTATCGTGTATGGACCTACAGTTTATTATAGGTATAGCGGACAACTTAAGGCTCAACAATCTATAATGTAATACACCAATTCCTTCGAACACATATAACTCAGTAAGTTGAACTGTGGCTGTGTTTGGAAATGTCAATTGCAACCAGAATGCATTATTTGCAGTATGGTTGATAATACTGGAGACAGACTACAAATCTAGATCATCGCTGATGCAATCAGCTGATCAGTTCAATTCATGTAGAACCACACAGTACAACTGGACCACCTAGATATTGTGATGACAGACAGCCACTTAATCTAGATTAAAATGCTTAGCCTGTCAACGTTATATAAAGATTTTTATAATGTCAAATGAATGCAAATGACCGTCATTTACCTGCAGTGTGAAACGTCAATTCACAATAATTGTATTAAGAGTCTACTTGATAGTCGAACGACAGTCAATAAGATTGATAATAATCATTTTTTTTTGTTTTTGATGATCGATTAATATTTCCAAACAAGGTTTATAATTAATGTTACCGTCTTCGTTAAAAATTCGTTAAACGTAGGCTGTTTTTCAAAACGCAGTAATACTGCATTACTAAAATGCTGTGAATTTCAAAATGTTGAAGGTAAAATTGACGAAGTAGTCAATTTTAAAATGTATTGTAATGTGTGAATTTGAAGCAAACAACACAGTGAATATTTTCTTACTGCAATGTTTTAGTAATGGTGACAGAAATGTGTATTAAGATAACTGCAATATAGTACACAGTGTGCAGAATTTGACGTTTTGGAAAATAGTCATACTCCTCGACATAAATAGTACGATTGAAAGTGTACCTAACATAAATAACATAATCATGTGAACTAATCTTTTTAAGAAATTTCTATTACTTATTTATTGTTTAGAATGTTATCTAAATTTCATACTACTTTGTTAACCGTATGTCACGTTTTTAACATTTATTATTTTTTTCCTATTTTAGATGTCTCATTTATATCTATTATAGTTAGGCCTTAAGTTGTTTGTACACCAACAAGCTCATTAACAAACTCTAAGACTAAAAGTAATGCAGATTTTATATTCAATGCAATGACTTCAACTTGCATTTCGACTTTCGACTTCACAGCTTGCTTAACATGTGAAAGTAGCTGTTAAGTCTACTGCATTGAATGTAGAAGCTGCATAAGTCTTTTATCGAATTTCTTAAGCCAGCCATAATTTAATTTCATTGTAATGTCACAATGTGAATATATCATTGTACCCATAGTTATGACAGTCACTGTATATTACAAAAATGTTCTGATTTCTATACATATTTAAGCAATTATTCAAATATTATTTCAATTTAAAAAAAAAGGCAGTTTTTATATTGTTTAATCATTTTAATTTATGCGTACATGTATGTACTTATAACAAATTTAAATTTTTAGATACAAATTACATGATTACAGGTATATAGTACATTATATTCATCTGACAAATTTGTTTTAATTTCATTTCATTTTCCATTTGTTTTTTTTTTTTTTTCTTTTCAAATTTTATATGTATTTTTCGTATATAATGTCTAAAATATACAATTTAATTATTTCTTCTAATACATTATGTATTTGTAAGTATTATATTATAAAATAATAAACCTATTGCGAGGAATTTTTTCTTGCGTTTTTTTTTTTTTACTTTTTTTAGATGTTTTTTTTATATTTTTTTTTTGTTTTTTATTTTTTAAAAAAGTTTTTTTGTTTTTTTAAATTATTTTTATTATAGTATGATTTTTGTCCTAATAAATGGTTTGATATTAATATTGCGTTTTATATTTATTATAAAAATTATTAAGCTTAATTTTTAGTGGAAGCAATTAATTATGTATAAATATAAATTATTATTAATTATTAAATTATCGCACATAAATACACATGTATAGCGATACACATATGTATGTAATACGTAAAAAAATTCAAGTAAATATTGTGGCATTAAATGAAAACAAAATTATTTAATTCCAAATTTTTTTTATATAATACATTATTTTTAAAATATCCTTTTTTAAAATATCCTTTTTTAAAATATCCTTTTCATTTAATTTGTGTTGTTATTAATAACTATTATTTTTCTTTTTTTTTTTGGTTTGTTATCCTTTTTTTTTTTTAATTATCTATATAATGTGATGTAAATGTACTATATACATATATATACCTAAGTATATACATACATATGTATGGCATCTAGTCACCAGAAAACTCCAATAAAACAGTAAAATTTTCATTCAAAATTCATATATAGATTAGTAATGGTATAGAAGAGTTGTGGTAGTACTCTGTATAAATTAGTACTTTTGTACCTGTACCTATTATAGTACTTATAGTTATGTCAAGACTGAAAATTATAATTTTTGGTTGGCATATTTGTTTTGACTCACTGTACATAAAACCAAAAAAAAAAATTCCTTTTATTTTATTTTATTTTTAGTTTTTGAAAATTCTCCAACCTCTGTTTGATAGATAAAATTTCATTATTATCATTTAATTGCGCCGCGCCGTGTTAACCTATATATACATATAAATATTATACAAAATTTAATATTTTCATTATGGCACCCTGTAAATAATAATAATTTTTAAGATTGAAATTTTTATTTGTATATTATGTATTTTTAATAATTGATTATATATTAAAAATTATGTATATGTATATGTACACACAAAAAAATCTCCATGAAACATTACCACACCAACACGCACACATAAAAATAAGATAAAAAATAAAAAAATTGTGTGAAAAATATCTAATCATTTTCAATCAGAAATTATAATAGAAAAAGAAAATAAGAAAAACATAAACCAATTAATTAGAAGAAGAAGAAGAAGAAGAAGAAGAAAAAAACCGATAATAATAAGAAACCGACAGAAGGAAAATAAATAACAAAAAAAACTTCATGCAAAACACTATAAATTACATGCAACTACTAGGTATACAGTGTATAGATACCACCACACGCCTATACAAAAAATTTTTTATTGTATACTAACAAACACATTTTTTCATCAAGAAATTGATAGTACATAAATAAATTTCGAAATTATATTTCAAATTAAAATCAATAATGAATTAAAAAAAAAAAAGAAGAAAATTTTGCAAAAAAAAAAAATAATTTTTAGGAAAATAAATTTTAATTTTTGTACTTCACTGTATTATTATGGTATTATCTATTTAATACACTCATATGTAATGTGTTTGTTAAATGATTTCTTCAAATTTGTATTATTCGTATAAAAAGTAAGTACATACATATATTCATTCATATGTACGATTTTATATCCGTTTCATGTGTGTGATTTCATATGCGATATGAGCTGATGCATCATTACAGAATTTATTATGTTCATTGCATTTCATATATGTGAAAAATTTTAAAATTTATTCTTTTTTGTTTTTGTTTTTTTTTTTATTGTTTTGCTCATAATGTGTGGTGCAATTTAATGGCCTAAACACTATATACATGAACACAAAATGAACAAAAATAAATAATAAATAAATTGCAGTCTTTTTTTTTGTTTTGTTTTGCTTTTTGGTCTCTTATCCTTTTTTTTTGCTTTTACGAGTACTATCTACATAATATTATGAATAAATTTATACATTATTTATATGTATCTGTATCTGTATCTAATATTTCCGGGCTTGATTTAATTTTTTATTTTTATATACGAGTTATACATGTTTTGTGCAATGTGCGCCCAATTAAAAAAAAAAATTTGGTAGGTAGGTAATTTAGAAACTTCGACCATATTGTAATGACCAAATTGTTATCCAAATTAATATAACCCATCGCCATAGGCTCATCCTGAATTTGAAACTAGAAAAAGAAAATGAAAATTATACATAATTTCTTTTTGTTATTTTTTATTATGATATATGTGTATTTATGTATGTATATATAATGTATGTATATATAGGTTTTATGTTTTTTTGTGCAATTTTATGTGTATTATGTACATGTATTAAATAGGTTATATACAAATTCATATAAATTTTTTCAGACATTTATTTCAATATTGTATTCCCAACCATTAGAATTATATTATACATTAAGTATATTGTATAGTAATGGTACATACATATATGAACATATGTACATGCTTAAATATCGTATTCATAAAAAAAAAACATTCCTTCTTAGAAGAGAGTTTATATATTTAAATTATTATTTCCAGTGCATTCTTAAAAATTTCAAATTGTGATGTTCTTAATTTATAATGGGATGAATAATACGAATGCCAAATATCAGCTGAATTATTCTAAAACTCATCAATCCACAATAAATGAACTATTATTGGAAAGCCAAAAAAAAAAAAATTCCTTTTTAATAACTTTAAATCTATACCATATGTTTTATGTTTTGCCACTCATACACGATCCAACTTAGTTGTGCAACTCAATACAACCAACACTAATTGTTTGAGTTCGATTGCACTGCGAATAGATCAATTTTCTATATGTTTATCAACAAGAATTGAAAATTTCATATTGAATTTTAAGGGTTGGACTGTTGGAGAGAGGATTTGATGGATAAAAATATGTGTAGCTAATAACGTTGACAGACCAAGCATTTTAATTTAGATTAAGTTATTAATCTGGATCAAAGTGATTGTCTGTTATCATTATAATATAGATCATCCAGTTGCATAGATTATCCATATAAGTATTAGAATAGTTGTATTATTATTATAGATTTTATTATAGATTGTCCTTATCCATTTCTAAAAACTGGATTACCGCTATAAATCCATTTCACGTAGAAAGAAGAAGACAAAATGACAATTCAGTTTTCTGATATATATATTCCATTTTGTTTTTGTTTTTGTGGTACTTAGAAATTTATTAAAAATTTTTAAATAAATTCAACTGATCATCTGATCGTGTCAGAGATGATCTAGATTAGATTCACAATCTGTCTCGTTACACGTTCAGTTCAGTAATAAATTTAGATTAGAAATAATCCATACATTAGTTTAATCTAAATTAATATAACGTCTGTCTCTAGTATAAGGTTTGAATAAAAATAACTATTTATTTGAATTCGGTAAATTTACGTTTTACTCATTTCAATTGAAGTCAAAAGTTATGAAGTTTTGTGGAGAAAAGATTTTCCTAAACGTATGAATGCATATACATAATGAATCTACAATTTATTTGACAAATCATTTGGATCATGTACAGGTAGCATTATATACATTTTCTTATATGAGACAGTGTTCGATTAAAATTTTATAGAATTTCATTTCAGATCAAATAAATGCGAAATTAAAATAAAAAATTTTGTCTTCATTTAATGTGAAAATTTTTCAAAAAAAAAAGAAAAGAAATTTACTCATTTATTTATTTTATTATAGAAGAGAGGGCAGATAAACTGCCTCTTTTCTGTTCATACCACGACCCACAAGGGCCTTTTGGCAATAAAAGAAAGAAACAATAAGGCCACAATATTCACTCAAAAATTTTATTATATACATATATATATGTAACTATAGATATGTAATATTATAATTATATGTATGTATATGTAATGTTTATATAGATAATATTTTACATTCAAATAAAAGCGTCATGGAACTTACATATATTACGTACGTACATTATATGCATAATGAGTCTAATATACAATGTGATAAAATTTACATATAAATATACTACTAATGTGTAAGTAGATATAATATGTATTTTTGATTTTTTTTTTCCTTTAATGATCTTTTTATTATTTTAATTTTTTTTTTTATTTTTTTATTTTTTTTAATTAACATTCATATTTCTGTTTTGATAGTAAATTTTTATACAATATACATGAAAAACAAAAACAAAAAATATATATAATTAGGTATATAATGAGTAATACATTTTTATAAATAAGTGATTTGCAATATTATGAATGAATGGCAAATTCATAATTAGGTATTATTTTAATAATTAAATGAAATTAAAATTTTTTAAAATTTAAAATGTAAAATATAAAATGAGCAGAAATTCACTATTTACAAAGTAGAATACGGGCATTAAAGTAAAGAAGTCAAATATAGAGGGGAAATACTTTTTTTTTTTTTACATTTCATACATTCTATCAAAAAAGTAACTTGAAATTGCCGATCAAAATGTAAAAAAAAAAATAAATTTGGATAATCATTCAGTATTTATAAACAATTTTTTTAATATTAAATTTGAGTATTTTAAAGAGCATTTTTCTTCATACATAAGTACCTATAAGTATAAATGAGGATCCACTTTTCAAAAGGCGATATGTCCATTTCGGTCCATTTTGAGTTATAGTTACAGAATTATATTAAGGGAGAACATGTGCACAAAAATCTAATTATTTAGTTTGCTGATGGAAATGATACTAAATTGTACTTGTATTTTTCAATTTATATTTACTCAGTTGTGTATAAACTCTGAGTATGTGTCAGCTTTTTTTTTTTTACATTTTCTCAAAATCACATAAATGTGACATGTCGCTTTTTGAAAAGCAGCTCATCAAATACTAATCTTACCAAATTCGTTCATTTACTTGTTAATGCATTTTAATATTTCATTTAAAGACATTCCCATATGCGCATGATCGAACTACTTATTTATTTTATTCTTGTCTATCTAAGAATATCTACATAAAATTTTTTATAAATTTCACGGATAATAATTTACTATTTTGAAAATTTATACCGTATAATAAGGACATTTTCTAAGATAAAGGACATTTTATTCAAAAAAAAAAAATTTTTATATAATTATATTTTTTTAATATTTGGTAGGATTAGTATGTGTATGTGTATTCGAAATAAAGATATTATAGATTAGATTAAAGATTATAGATTTTATTATTTTTAATCATAAATGCATATAAGGAAAAAACAAAAACAAAAAAAATCGGAAGGTGGGAGGGGGAGGAATTCAAACAGCAGACAAAAACTATCATTATCATTTTCATATCATAAATTTTTCACTCATCAAAAACATTTATACATTATTTTATATATATGATGTATGTACTTATATTTTCTATTATATAGTATATATAGTATGTATATGTATGTAATATTTAACACGACCTGAGACTTTTTACAAATCATTAAAATACTCACGATTTAAAAAATAAAAAAAAATAATAATAATAAAACAATATTTTGCGCGTTTTTATTTTGATATATATATATTTTTTTTTCACTTTTATTTTTTATGTAATTTTTTTTTTTTGTTTTACTCTTTTTAATTTTGTTTTTTGTTTTTTTTTATTTCGTAATTCTAAATTTTGATTTTAATCAAGAAGTAAAAGTACTCGTAATATATATGCATAATATATAATGTATATATATATATATGTATAAAGTATAAGTATATTTATGTACTGTATATAGTAATTTTTTAGTTACATAATATGTATTTTATTAATTTATATTTACACAGTTTTAAAAATAAAAATTATATTTAAGTATGTATTTATACGAGTATATATATATCATTGTATAATAGAAGTTTCGAAAAGGAAACATTTTAAATATACAAAAGCAATGATATTTTCAAATTCAATTCAGAAATTATTATTTGAAAAAAAAATAAATTTCTTTTAATTAAATTAATTAATTAATAATATATATATATATATATATATATATATATATATTTATATGTATATGCATATAAATAATGTATAATACAAACACTCACACGTCATAATCGTTGTCATAGAAGAAATCATCACCAACACCACCAACTAATTGAGTTTGTTCACCGATTGATGGTATACTACTAATATCTTCTTCTTCGTCATCTTCCATTGATGCAGCTGTCATTAGATCATCTGTTTCCATATCACTATCGAAATCCTGTTGTTCAGTTGATGTGGTATGAATTGATGTTGTTGTTTGAATTGGAATTGTCGATGTATGTGTTGGCTTTGAAGTTGTTGTTGTTGTTGTTTTTATTGTTGTCGTTCGACCATTATTATTTTTAATCTTTTTAACACCAGCACCACCACCACCACCACCAATACCGTGCTGATGTTGACCATTCGATTTCTTTTTGTTTCTATGCTGATTTACACCACTTCCATTTTGTTTATCTGATTGCTGCTGATTGTGAGGAGGATGATGATGATGATGATGATGATGATGATGTTGTTGTTGTTGTTGTTGCTGATGTTGATGTTGCTGTTGGTGCTGCTGATGATGATGCTGTTTTTTCTTCTTTCTAATTAGATGGCAAGCTTCATCCTCTGGAGGACATTTACCTTTATGTGGTCGTTTTTTAATCGCTTGTGGCCGATGGCAGTTACTTCCTTCGGCTTCATCAGGCTTACATCGTCGTTTCTTTTTCTTCTTCTTTAAATTATTACCATTACTATTAATACTACCGGTGCTATTATTATTATTATTATTATTATTGCTATTCACATTATTGCTATTCGTATTGTTACTACTTATCCTAAGTTTACCACTAACAGTGGCCGGATGATGATAATTATGATCATTATTTGTTGATTTACTACTATTATTATTATTATTATTGCTATTATTGCTATTATTGTTGTTATTATTGTTGGTACTATTTATATTGCACTTGGGGTGTTCTTTCATTACCTTTGCAGTCAATTCTATTAAAGGTTTTCCGTTATCGCAGAGTTGACGAAGGCCATGTTTAACACGATTAGCGCCAAACGTTCTTGCAATTAATTGTTCGACACGTTCTTGTGGTACGGTTTCAGTTAATGCTTTTGTGTATGTTGCTAATTTACCTAATGGTCGTGTTGGCGGTATTTGTAATCTTCTCGGTTCACCATGTCGATTAAGTGCTAAATATAGTATACGACGAGAATTCGAATTGAACGTTGACGAATATGTATTGTAATGATGCTGTTCCATCGATTCATTGAAGACGCAATCATCGGTGAACACCTTCTGTAACAAAAAACTGGAATAAGTTATTCGGTTATTTTTTGAGTGAAAGTTATGATAGATAATTTTTTAAAAAAATGAAAAAAATTTTTTTTTTATTATTATTATTATTTGATTTGGTTCTTTACTTTTACAAATTTTCAATTATAAGTAAAACGTTAAACAATTATAATATTCAAATTATGAAAAAATATAAAATCATCTTGAGCCCAGATTTTAAAAGAATATAAAAATTCAATGAGCCACTAGGGGATCGTATAACGATACAGCTTCATGTTCTAAGTTTAAATTATACAATTATGCATCATATTTGATCATATATTCATCTGTCATTGCAGTGTATTTAAATTTTCTAAATGAATTACATAATCAATGAACATCTATTTTTGGTAGACATAAAAAATTCATATACATTTGTATAAGGCGTACAAAAACATCATGAACGATTTATAAATTTTGTATAGAACTCACAAAATAGAAATTTTCATTTGAAAATAAAATTCTCATTATACTTATTTTTTTTTTTTATAGTATATGATTTATGAGAAATTCTTCCGTAATATATTATGTGCTACAGATATTATGTGTATACATACATATTTTTATGCACAATCATCTATAATGTTGTACATAAAGGCAAAATTTTTAATGAAAATTAGGTCAAGTCATAAAATGTGCAACACAAAATGCATTCTGCTAACTATAAATTTGAACGAAGAAATGAATTTTCTTCTAGATTTTTTGGGTATTACATATACTTTTTATTTTTATTCTACAAACACAGGTGAATTGCATAAGATTTAATAAAAAAAAATATCATCGTTCTAATTAGACAATTAGAAAATAAATTCAAGAATTAATTAAAAAAACTTAGTTACACATTTTGTTCCGTCATTTTTGTTACATTTGGATTAAAAAATAAAACTCAACAGTCAACACATACACATACTTTAATCTCATTTATAAAAAAGTATAGAAAAGATTTTTTTTTACATTTTTTTTTTCCAAAACAAAATAATATTTATGTAAGCATAAATGAATATTTATGGAGCCATTGAACTTGGACTTGATATACATATTTTTTCATTTTCTTATATCATATATGATTCCATAATACTATAATGTTCCAGATGTATACTAACTAAAATTCATTCATTTATTCACTGCTAACTGTGTGTAGCTCCAAAAATTTATTATTTTTTTCGATAAATCCAGTTGGTACATTTTTAAATATTATACATTACGAGTATGAGTATCACAATATATACATACGAGTATGTACGAATATATGTACTACGATCAACGAGTACGCCATACGATCAATTCTGTCATCACATACATATGAATTTACTGCAAACAGATTTGTAAATTTTATTGAAAACAGATGATCACACGATTATTATCAAAGCCGATAAAAATAACATTTTTTTTTTTTGTACATTAAATGCTGTATATAAAAGAAAAATTGAAAATGAAGTTATTGAGTTTATTTATTTATTCTTATATTGTATGTATGTGTGTACACATATACATTATGAATCCATATAGATACTCGTAAAAATAATAAAAAATAAAATTAAAGGGGAATAAATGAAAATAAAATATTGAAAAATACATTTTCTTTTTCAATTTAGTTTTTTTTTTTTTTTTGATTTGTTTTGAAGAAAATTTTATATGTTTACGTGAGTATGTGTGTGCACAATGGTAAATATAGCTATGATAGTGAAAAGAAAATAAAAAAAATGCAAGTCAATTTGATTGTAATGTAATGAAGAAAATCTATCCTAATTAATATGTGTTATACAACTTTGCAGTTATCTAAGTACTCGTATTTAGACTTATTACTGTATACTACGTACGGAGTATATGTACATTTTATAATGTGAAATTAATCTAAAAATAAAATTTTTAAGAAAATGTGACAAATTTTGTGTAATTTATTTGATAATGAAGTAATTTTAATTGAATATGTAGACATCTAAATTTCAATTTGAATGTAATACCAAAGTTACACCAAAGTATATAGCAAGTAGAAAAAAAAATAGAAGGCTATGTCTCCAAAAACCAGAGAAACAAAAAGAAAATTAAAATTTAATTTCATAAAAATCACAATTTTTTATTTTGTACAGATGAATTTAAATGTAGTGTACTCGTATAGTGTGATTACGAACAACTACACATTTTTTAACTCTCAAATTAAACGACTCACAATCAACGTTAAAATGTAGATTACGCACGTGATAACGTGATAGTAATAAATTCTAGAAATCATTTAAGTGAAAGCCATGGCTCACGTAAGAGCGTTAGTGCTATTTATGATGATGATAAGAAGACCAAGAGCATGATTGGAAGACAAGGTTGTAAAATATGCTCAAGAAATAATAACAGTACGCAACTGGAAGGATGCTGTCAGGGATCGAATTTTTTGGAGGACAAAAATACTGTAGGCTCAAGGACGACTTGTCCTGTGAAGAATATCTGTTCTTAGGGCCATTGATGATGATGATGATGATGATAAGGAAAAATCATATACAAAAAATCTAAATTTTCAAAAACATTTATTATTGTTTTTATTTGTATTAAATTATGAACACCCTGTGTATGGAGTGAAAAATGGTTAAATATATTTTTTTGTACAGTGCAAAAAGTACAATAGAATAGTGACTGTTGACATAATTAATGCTTATATCATTCAAGAACCATATAGAAATGAGATAATTGCAAAAGTAATATTATATGTACGAGTACACTACACGATATCATAAGTACTACATGACTTTATAAACATTAAATGGCGTTATTATGGGATTAGTAAAATCCAGTACATACAAATCATTCATTTGAATTGAATTTAAGTATTTTTCGTTAAAGATTTATTTATTTTTATTTTTTTTTTTTTTCTGCAGAAATTTTGAATGAAGATTGTAATTTTATGTGAAATGTTTAAAGACAAATTGATATTAATTCTGTTGAACTTTTAAAATAATAAAAAGAAATGTATTCAAAAATAGATTTTCTATTTTGTATTTTTAATTTTAGTTAAATCTTTTCTCTATTATTTTGATTTTTGTTTAATTTTAAAAAATATTTTACACAATTTCATATGTACGATAATTATTGCTAAAAGAGTTCTGAAAATATTTTTAGAAACATCAAAATACCATTAAACATATTTTGGTATAATTTCATTTTTGTATATTTACATATATTTTCAAAGTTATTTGGAATTTATGGATGACAACAACAACAACAACATCAGCAATTTGTGTGCAATTATCGAAAAATCAACTTTAATCATTTTCTATAAATTAAAAATAAATTTCCTCAATTCAATTTGTTATACACGCACGCAATTTTATGAAATTATTGTTGAGGGTAAAAAAGAAAATTTTGTTAATTTATTTATTGTGTAATATTGAATCATTTTTACCCTAAAATTGAACATGTGATACATTTTAATAAATTATTATACGAGTATCTATCTGCGTGTATGTATGTGGTATAAATATTTATGCGTGGCAATTGACTATGACAATTGAATACAAATGTTACATTAAATTCATTATCTATCTACCTACTTTATTTTATTTTTAGAATTATTCATATGTTTCTAATTTTAATTTTCAATTATTATTATTATTATCTAACGGATGAGTATTATTATTTTCACAGTGTCTGTATGTACATAATGTACTTCTAACGCATAATGTACGTAATTTCAGGCTGTGGGAAAAATTTATTTTTAAATTTGACAATCGCATGAGTTTAAATTAAGTTAAGTTAAATACTCGTATATCGCATAATGTATATTTATAGGCAATTGTTTTTTATTTTTTTTTTTAAATTAGACATACATTCAGTTTACAGTACAGCCACAACATATACATAAACATACTCTCATGTGTATATGGATATTCCTTGATATAAGTACACACATATTTGAAAATTTTAATTTAAAATCAAATTAATAATACAAAAATTCACATTTCTTTCTACTCTATACATTCTTATTGATACATACATAATGTAGATTTATATAAATTAATAACATGACATAATACGTTGTTTGAAAAGCCAAAAAATTCAACCTGGGTTACAGTGCCAATATAAATGGACACATCATTTTTATGTAACATCATTGTTTTATATCCTTCGTTTTTTTTTTATGCCAAATGATAATTGAGTAAATAATGATAATGCTTTTTTCTTAAAAAAAAAGAAAAAAATGAAATAAGTTCAATGATCTATATTGTATAATAAAAGAGCACACCAATGTAGTAATGTGGGGTATGTGGTAGCTATCATACATTCAAATATTTTATAAAGAATGTGGAGAAAAAAATATGGAATGTCAATCAACTTCGTTTGTGAATCAATTAATCTGCGAATTATTATAACACCTTTTTCTTAATACAGAGTGTCCGGACTGGGGGGGGTCAACCAGTAGATAGTATAGGTAAGTCTCATCGAGACAAACAAAAAATCGTTCTACAGGAGGGAGGGTAATCTCAACCGTTTATCCGCTAGAGGGCGATGAAAATGTTAAGATTTGAAGACAGCCTGTACAGGGCAAAGATGAAGCAGGTATCTTAGGTTTTCTGTTTATGTAATTAGAAACCAATTCAGAGGGCGCTGTACTTCAACAGTCTGTATTTTCACTGAAAAAAGTTGCAAAAAATTACTAAATTCTAAATTTGAAACACAATAACTCTTGAAACGAAGAACGCAGAGGATCATGTAAGGTATCACTAGAGGGAGTGAGGAGTTTTCTATATATTTTTCTTAGACTATTTTCTTCTAGCTAGTAGACCGTAGTTGTTATAGGGTGTTACGTAGAGTTCGATACCCTGTATAATTTTGTTTATTATTTAATGCATTCACCGAGTACATATTTATCATCAATCATTTTTTTATTTATACACACACATACATATATGTAGATATACACATTTAGGAAGAAAAAATTATATTGTTAACTTCAAATTAATTTGCAAAAGAAAAAAAATGTTAATTAATTGATAAAAGTATAAAATTTGTTAAAAGGCGCCGTTTAATATATTATATTTTTCATTCATATTATTTATACACAAAGTGTGTATATAGCATCAGCATGACGGTATGTATACAGTATCTAGTTGCAGTAGTGGGTATATAGACAAAAATGTGTTGAATAAAAAAATACATACATAGCAATGTTAGAAGCTTTTTAATTATTTCAATTAACCCAATTCACCTTTATATTACCCATTTTAATTCACCAGTTTCATTCAATTTTAATAGAAAAAACTAAAGTTTTGAGCGTTCAATTAAAGTTTTCTATAAACATGACAGTTTAATGTGTATTATATACAAGCAAATATATTCATTTTAAGTACTTAAGTGTACATTGTAAGCTATAAAATTTATGAATTTTGTTTTTTTTATTTTAATATGAACAAATATTTTTGTGTATAACGTACACCATGAGGTTAGATAAAGTCAAATGATTGAGTTGTCAGAGACTTTAAATTGTTACTATTTTTAACAATTTATTATAGAGAATATATTTTTTGTGAAATTTAGATGTCAATGTACCACATTATACATATATGTACATATATTGCATAGAATATGTTTAGAAAAAAAGACAAATAAAAAATAATAAATTATCTAAATTAAATGATAGAAAAGCTCTGTTTTCGTTTGAAAACAAAGCAAAAAAAATATAGCTATATAAAATTAATTTGTGGTTTTCATTTTCATTTAAGTATGTATGATATTTTCAGATTTAGACATGTATAGCAACAGGATGATATTTATTGCTTTTTCGGTACTATACTGTTATTGTCAAGTTATAACAAATTCAATTGTTAATTATTATAAGAGAGTGAATCAATGGAAAAATATTTTAATTGCAAAGTAATCAATTATTATTAAAAACTGAAGAATTTATAATATTCAAATAAGAGTAGGATTCGACTTTGAAAAATTTCGAAAACAACAACAACGATTTTACAATACAAAAATTTTAAAAAATGCTTTTGCATACCTTTTAGCTGTTAATAAAAATGGATTTTTGAATATTTTGATGGAAAAAAAAACATAATTTTATTTTGTTAATAAAAATCAGAAAATTCCAAACTTTATTTTGATACCAAAATCATATAGATATATGAAGATTTATTGTATGAAAATAGAAGTCAAAGTTGAATGACTTTTCAAAAAAAAACCCTCTCCCTTTTTAAGAACTATAACTAAATTTCAGGACCTAAAATCAAAAATTTGCTCTATTCAAGCACCACAATATCCTTCAGGTTACCTATATTCAAAATTTCAAAGAAATTGGTCAATTAGTGTTTGCTGTACGAGGAGGTGCATTTGGAAGCCGAAAAATTGCAATTTTGACAACTTTGACAACCTGTAAAAATAAAACAAATACATTTTTTAAAAAACTGCTCAATTCAAGGACCACAATTCTTATCAAAGTATCTATGTTTCAAATTTCATTAAAATTGGTTAAGTAACTTCGGAGATATGTGGTGCACAAGATAGCAGATATCTCGAATCCTATATAGTAGTCTTAACCAAGTGTTAAGAGTATAAAACGATTTGAAAGCTTTACATATTTGTTTTTTTTATAGTGAACATTTTAAAAAAATAAAACTTATATTAAGTTTCATAAACGTACAATATTAACTTCATTTAGATAAAAAAAAAAATGTTTAATTATGAAAAATCATCATTTTAAATATCAAGAAAATTAAATATAAAAATATAATTTTCAGTTTATTCAATAAATTCCAAATTGATAAAAATTCAAGTTAAGAAAATCATGTCAAAATAAAGAAGAAACAAAAAAAAAAAGAAATATTGAAAATATCAAGACAAGAATTCCATATAAAACTCAATCAATTTATTGTTGACTTTATCTATGTGCACTTTACATTGTATAATATGTCTAGTGTCTAGCTAGTGTGTTACAAATATACTACCTCCGAGTATTATTATAATATGCCTTCATTCATTCAGTCAATGTTGCATTTTTTTTTGTTTTTATTCTGTGTTCATTTTAGTATAAAATGTTAATTAGAATATCTAGAATTTTAAAATAAATGTAAAAAATAACAAAAAAAAAAATACTTTTTTTTTCTTTAATATTTATAACGATGCTCGTGTCCCATTTTTCTGATAACATTTTGAAATGAATTCAACAAGTAAAATGCACTTTGATTTATCAAATGCTGGAGAAAAGGGTATCATATTCATTGTTTAGAGGAGGCATATATAGCCATATACATATGTAAATATTTCTGTATAAATCTATGTACATAATACTAGTGCATTTGTATGTATACATTCATATATACTATATATACATGTATATACAAATATATAAAATATGCGTTCACATGATACAAAATTAATGACTTAGTATTATTGCTTTAAGCTTTACACAGCTATACATACATATATGTATGTATATGAAAGTGTGTATGTTTGTATATACATAATGTACACCCATGTACACCTACAACACAAAAAACAAAGTGTAATAGTAGATTGCCTATATTGCTGTATTCACTTTGCTTGTTTACCGACTTTAAATCTCATTCATTTTATTATACAATATGTATGTACATATATGAAATACCAAGGATTGTATAAATATATGGGTAATCTGAAATATAAAAGAAAAGAAAAAAATAAATAAAGGAAAAATAAAACAACAGAGAAAACAAAAATAAAGAAAAATCTTCTATACAACCTGAAGAAAAATGATAACTGCCGGCAAAGTAATAGAAAATAATGATAAGAAAAGTATTATCAAAGGCGCCATGTGTGGTAAAACATGTCTGACAAGTTGTAAAATTTTTTTTTAATAGATAAAATTTTATATGCATATATAATCCACATACTACATAATATATTTATACTGCGATGCGATATTCTGCTCTAAAATGTTTGTATAATATGAAAGAGATATTTTAAAAATTAAAGCAAAAAAAAAAAATATAAAAAAAAATAAATAAATAAAAACAAAATTATAATATAACCATATATAACATTATAATGAAAATGACAACAACAACAAAAATGAGAGAAGAAAAATTGTATAAAAAATACAAATACAAACTGAAATAGGTACGTATATGTAATGTGTGCATACTAAAATATGGTAAGATCACTTACTTAAGTTTATGCAACAAAATTAAATTTAAAGAAATTGGCATAGTGAGTGAGTGTCTCTGTTTTATGTTGAAAATCCTCTACATTAATGAAATATAATGAATTTCAAGAAAAAAATTATGAGAAAATTTATTTTCATTTTGAACAGAAATTATTTATTCTTTTCAATTTTGAAAATAATTTATTTTCGTAAAATTATATAACCAAACCGCGGAATAATTATATTAGTTATTTGTGACAGTCTTTTAAATCTCTTAACAACAAAAGGAAATTCACTGAAATTTACTTGCAGTAACACAGACATGAATATTTTTGAATAATTAAAAGTAGGAAACACTGATTTATAATATTTCTTGTTTTATTTTTCTTCGTGGCAATTGTCTCATAGCACTTCAGAGATACCATAGATACCATACCAAATTGGCACATAATATTGAAAACATTTTCTCTCTGTGCATACAAATTATTATATTAGATTATATTGTTTAGTGAAAGTGATGATTTAATTTATTTTAAATGATAATACTTATACAAACGTAAACCTATCAAAATGATGCATCAGAAATATATAAGGCATTCATAAAGTAATCTTTCGAGAGGACCTCCTTGAAATACATGGAGGCGTACATTTCACTAAGAAGCAAAAACAAAAACCTCCAAAACAAATATTGAAATCGAATCAAAAAAATTTGAATCTCTGGTAATATTTTGTAATGATCCCATATCTTTCTCATAAGGAATAAATTATTATATAAAAGGATCTCATATACAGTATTATATCTCTATACCTACATTTAATTGAATCAATAAATTTTCAAATTTTATTGACTGCGATAATTAAGTCCTCTTTATTGAAATTTAGTTTAAACATATTTTTTTTTTTATTTTTAGTAGTTTACAATCTATATTGATCTTGTCTGTAAGCATGCTTAGAGAATGACCTGACCTTTTTCTCACCTTTTTTTCGAAACATTTTTATTTATTTCAAAATCAATTCCAAAAACAAATAAATAAATGAATAAATTTAAAGTACCTATTTGACTCCAATAAATTAGTCCATTGTTAAACAAGAAACATTATGATAAGATATTGGATAATAGATAATAATATGAGAAAATGATTTTCAAATATATTACAGGGACCTAGAGATATGTACGAATCCAAACATAATGTGCATATAATGGGTGATCAAATAAGGACGCTATATTTTTAAATTGAAATGAAAACTGTACGGTGTTAGATATTAACTTGATTTTTTTTTTATTTTAAACGTTAGCTTATTGCATTTTTATTTAAAAATAATTTCGTTTAAATGCGGCTGCCCCTATATTAGCTTTTTCAAAATCTTAATTCTGAGACACCAATTTCTAGTCAATTTTCCACAGAAATCAGCATTTATTTCACCAATTACACGAATAATGCTCGTTTTGAGGTCACTGAGTACGTTTGCAGTTTATTTGAATACACAAATGATTTCACATAATTCCACAGAAAAAAGTTCAATGTAGTTACATGCATCGCATGATCTTGGTGGCCAGTTTACATCATCATTATTTCTTGAAAGTACTCGATCGTTGAACTTTTCTCTCAATAAATCAATAAATTGTTTCTCTGGATGTATGACACATTGCACCATCTTGCTGAAATTACATAAATGTTGTCCATATGGAAATTAACTGGTTTCTATCAAACAACAATGAACACAAAAATGTCAATTTTGACAGAAATCGGACACAAACTTGGCCGACTACAATTTTTCAAAAATATAATATTATAGTGTCCTTATTTGATGACCCTTTATTATAACAAAAAAATTGTTGTGTACGAGTATATACGCGCTAGTAGTTCAATTAACAATATTCAGAAATATTCATATATTCTTTAGTTCGTTAAAATTGTGACGATTACCAAAGGATTTTATTAAACAAAAAAAAAATTTATAAATGAAACTTTTGTCAATTTTGCTACATAATTGTGTATATAATGAAATTATGTATGATTATTTCAAGAAAAAAACAATTCAACATCGTGACTTTATTTTTCTTCTAAAATACCAAAAATATTTACCATCAAATATATGATATGTACATATAAAAATACTGAAAAAAAAAACGTCATTCATTTTCTTTATAGACAATTTGCTTATATTACGAGTGGTATATGATTGTAAATGTATATAGATATGGATGTGTACAAAGTACTAGTAAATGTTATATGTATGTATTATTTTTCGATAATAGTTTGGGAAATTTTTGAAATGTTTTAAATCTGTTATATTATTTGTAATGTATAGACATTTGTATAAATGATCACTTTAATTACATCCACACATATACACACATGCATATATATATATATATTATATACACAATACTCATATAAAATAATATACGCATACATACAAAACACATATGATCATACATATATGTATAATTATCGCGTACACATGTGCATGTGCATCATATGTGTATATAAAATTGTATAATGTAAGTAGTATTGCATCGAATTTAATTTAATATAGGACTACACGCACTTTATATTACAGAATTCACTTTGATGTGACAATAATAGAAATAGTTTAGACATATTCGACAACTTAAACTATTATTATTTTTTCCCCATTTTTTTTTTTTACGAACGTACAAACAAATATACTTAGGTACATAGATACTCGAATGCACAAGTATTATATCTATGTAGAATTTTGTTTCGTTTTTACTTTTTAATTTTCTCTTTTTAGTCATTTATTTTGATTTTATTTTATTTTTTTCATTTTTTTTACTTTATTTAATTGAAAGTGTAAAAAGATAACTGATGAGAATGCATATCTAATGGTTGGTGCGGTGCGATTTTAATGTGATAAAGTCTTCCGCCTTCTAAATGATTGTACTACATAAAGTATAAAAGTACGCACATACAAACATGTACGTTACGTATACTTTGTATAATTTGTTGTATTTCAGTTTTCTTTAATGTATATTTTTGCTAATTTTATTTTGATTTTGTTTTTGTTTTTTCTTTATTTATTTTGTTGTTGTTGTTGTTGTTGTTGTTCATTTTATTTAATTTTTTTTTTTTTTTTTTTTTGTGAAATGTTGAAAGATAGACACAAATACTCTACAAATACTGACAAAACACAACACATTTCATTCAAAATCAATTCATATATACATATATAATTATCTACATAATAATATGAAAATACATATAGGTAGATACTATGTACATTTGATGTACATAAATGTACATATTGAAGTAAGTATATACGAGGATATACTAATGATATAATGTTGCTTTCACATCATATATACATAAAACACTTTATAGTCTATGGCTATTTTTGTATGATAGTTTTCTAATGTTGTATGTGCACGTATCACGTACTTATGCTATCTATGTACATAAGGCACTTGAATATACATATGTACATTATATGAATTATAAATATACGAACAAGATATATATATATTAATCGTTTATAAGTGGGAGATGAAATGAATTATTTACGTATACAAATTAGATATTAACTGATCCGTAATTTACAAATTAAAATTAGATTCTATTTTCATTTTTTTCTTCAAATTTTTCTTCTTTTTTTTTACATTAAATGAGTGCTCTAAATATGTACACGTATATACATGCAAAATATTTTAAATATTTAAAAAATGTAATGTAAATTTTTTAACTTATTACCTACACATAGTAATGTATATAGGCACTTTGTATATAGATATACTTTTACCTGCAAAACAAAAAGAAAAACAAAAAAATATAATTTTCTTCATTTTTCTTTTCTTTCAAAAAAATTTCATTTAAATTTTTTCTTTTTTAAATTGTCAATTGAAAGAAAAGATTTTTTTAATTTAACAAAAACAGATGTATGTGCACACATATACATTACGTATTTTTGATATCAAAAAATAATGAAATGATCATTAAATGACCGTAAGTTCATAAAATGTGTCTGATTCCTTTTAGAATTCATATTACAATTTTTGACAATGCAAACAGTAATATATCTTCTCGTATCCTCTCTAAGCTCAAAATCAGATCAATTTTCAATTATTATTATTACTTGTTGCGTTCCTTTTAGCCTGGCAAAGTACTCGCAAGTACTTGTAGTCGTGATCATCTGCATAGCCTCTTGTATTCGACTATATTTACTTGATAGTTGTATGGTTAGTTACGTCAAAATTTGAAGTCAGAAGTTTTTGTGTTTCAATCGTTAAAGGTTAAAGAAATAGGTTCAAGTCTACAATATTTTTATTACACGTTTTATTCAATAGATGGATTTTTATTGTTTATAAGGTTATGGAAAATCTAAAATCAACAACAAAACAAAAATTTGTCAAATGAAATATGTACATGACAGCTGAAATTTGAGCACGACCAACTATGCCACTCCAATATTTACATTTCCCCAGAAATGTGTATGCTGTGAAATTTGTAGTTACTTTTTACTTCCAAGCAAAAAAACTGCGTTCCATTTACAATTTACTCCGGTGTACTTGGGATTACTTTGTCAGTTCAAAAGGAACGTACTAAGTAATATAAGATAATTTCCTTGTTGTCATTCACAACAGTTCAACAGGTTTTTCAAATATGCCGCTGATGATGTTATAATTTTTCTTTTAAAATCGATTTTTAATCGAATTTACATAAATTTAACATTTTGAGAAAAGGAAAAAAAAATAAATAAAAATAAAATAAAATATAACGCTTAGGTACTTAATTTTTATGATTCGATTATTATAAAAATGTTGATATGTACATTAATGTGCATTCACACTCATGTGCATGTTTGCTTGAATATTTAATGTACATTTAATTTCTTTCCTCAAACGTATATACTTGGTATGTGCATATTATACATACGAGTACATATGTGAGAACTTTCCTTTAATAAAATTTTCTTCTTAACACACAAAAAACATACATTCAAGTACGTACATACTTTATATATTATGTTACACCAGTTACACTTATTGAATATACATAAAATTTTTTATTGATTTCATTTTGAATACATTTTACATAACAAAAGAATTATCTTCTGTTCTTTTTTCTTTTTCAAATAAAAATTAAAAGATTTATGGTTTAGATTTTGTATTTTATATTTACATATGTAGGTATATTCTTTTCGATATCATCTGATCATGATCATTATGACTCGTAAATATTTTTATCATAAAATGATCACAAGCGAGATTTTCATACCTTTGTCTTTTTGGTTTCTTTTTGTTATACCAAAGAAATAATAAATGGATTTTTGTGTGTGTCTGTGTGTGTGTGTGTATTTTCTTTATTGTTTTTGTTTTGATGTAAGTATAGTAAATCGTTCAATTTTCCGTTTATGAGTTATTTATTATAAAGTAAAAAACAAAAATGTTTATTTATAGGTTATGCAGTGTGATATAGAGTATGAAAAATCAAACAAATTTCATTTTGATCGATTTAAATAAATGTACACACCACAAACACACACAGACACATACATCGATAAAAGGAACATAAAAGTAAATCCTTCTTATCAATCAATTCCTTTTAATATACGTATATGTACGAGTATATGGCAACAAAAAGTCATTTGACATTGATTTTATTGATCATTATATAAAATGAATTTTGATTTCCTAGAGATTTTTATGTGCGTAATTATTAACATTATTATTATTATTATTTTATTCTTGTCTTGTAGAGTTGCGTTAAGTAAATTATTTGTGATCGTAAAAGTTAATTTGGACAAAAAGAAAAAATGAACACAAGAAGTAAAAGAATATAAATTAAAAGGAGTAAATTTATGATTAAAATAGATAATTTATGAACGAAAACAGTAAACGCAATCATATTACGTATGAATATACGACACGGTATCAATGATGAACGTTGAAATGTACAAAGGTACAAGATTGTATTTTTTCGTTTACATAAAATAAACTTTCTCTGTTATTTTATTGTATTTTTTAATTGATAGTGATCATGTTCAATGCAGTTGTTAGTACGATAATTAGTGAAATGAATATCTCAATCGATTTTATTTTGAAATTCAAAAGTTAATATTGATACCACAACTGATTTAATAAGCATTTTCTAATAAATAAGTATAGTAAACTGAGTGCTATTGTTAAAATTGATTTCGATGTAATAAAAAATCCAGGATATGACACACACTCATCTTATGTATTCGTGATAATATTCGAAAATAATTCTTTCACATAAAGAATACATTTTATAGTTGATGTCAGTGAGTGAGATATATAATCTCTTTCAATTTGAAGATAAAATGAAAATCGCCGTGAAATAAAGTCGATGGAAATAACGTTGCCGCATCGGCTTTATTAACAATTTGAAATTAAAGGTAACAAATCGAAATCTCCGAAAACTAAGCTCCCAAGACAAAATTCTCATTTACAAATAAACCACATTTGACATTATTGCCATATCAACTTTATTTCCTTCACAGCACCGCACGATCGTTGCGTATTGATACATGAGATATTCAAGGAAGTCTTATGTATTTGAAGGTTTTCTCTTTAACTGAACTTCAACTGTTAGTTTTTAGAAAGAATCCAAAGAATTAATGACACAAATATTATTATTCAAAATCAGAATTACATAGCTATACATTTAAAGTAATGAAATTTGTGTATTTACGAGTATTATTATATAAAATTTACAAAATACAAAAAAAAAAGAACAAAAACAAAAAATTTTGTGAAAAAAATTTTGTATAGAAAAAAAAATTGTGAATAAAATGAAACTTACTTACCGAACCGTACACCATTCCACACGGATCCATACATAAATATAAACATGTTGCAACACCTTGAATTTTTATTTGTCCTACGTCTACTGTGGTACGTTGTAAAATTGCTGAAAAGAAAAACATAAAAAAAAAAAAAAATAAATTAAAATAAAATATTGGAAAACATTTAAAAGTAGAAAAAAAAAATGAGACAATAAAACAATAAAATACAAAAAGGACATACACATATCCATGTATACGTTATAATATATGTAAGATTTTGGGAAAAAAATAAAAGAAAAACATCTTCAAATGTTTCAAAAATACTGCACAAAATATCTGAAAGAATCAAAAAAAAAAAAATATTGTTTGATAAAATCTAGATTCAAATTCTTATTTTTTTTTTTCACGAATTTGCATTAGTCTTTAAAAAGATTTGATCTGTATTTTTTTCAAAATACAAAGATCAGATAATTCCTTTTCATTTTCAAAGTAAATTGAAATAAAGTAGATGCATGTAAAAGATGGATAAGATCACTAAAAATGTGCACATCATTGAAGATAAAAATCTATGAAATTCTATCTGATAAAATTGAACTTTTTGTATGAACAATAAACATATTTATTTATTTTTGTTTAATTAAAAGCCATTGATTTACGAGTGTTATTTCAGTTTAGACAAAATGAAGAATTTCCTAGAGAAAACCATCAGCAACATGACTACAAATTACGTATATGTATTAATTTCGAATATTAAAAATCAAAATTAAAAGTCAATTATTGCGGATTTGTCGTGGAAATTCCTTGAATTCATCTGTTAATTTAAAAGAAGTCATTATCGGCATGCTGGCTCTACAGTCCATGCAGGACTCTCGCCTCTAGCAAAGATAAGCCTCCACTCCTCCCTGTCCATAACTTTATGTCTGCAATTCTCAATATTTAGCACCCGAATATCTTCAGCTACATCATCAGACCACCGCTTTCTCGGTCTACCTACTGGTCTCCTGCCATTCGGACTCGTTTCCCATATTCTCTTGGATAAATAATTGGAAATATGCTAAATATTTTATAAATTTGACCACGGAAAATTATAATATCCAATGTGAAATTGATAATTTGATAACGTTAAACTTTTTTCGCTTATAGTTTGTCGCTAAAGCAGAATGTATAACTCATGTATCATTGCAGATATGTACCGGGAGTAGATGAAATTTTGTTTAAAATTTGTTGCCGTTTTGTGAAATGTTTATGATGATAAATCAGAAAATATTTTTCAAAAACATCCACTACCACAGAAAAACTTTATTAATCTCTGTGTACAGATGAATAAGCAATAATATATTTTATCGGTACTTATGGTCTTTAGTTATTATAATAGATTACAATAATTTCTTTTTAAAATTAATACGCGTATACTTACACTTTAGTTAAAGATACTTATAAGTTAATTAGGCACTTATTATACTCACTTTATGTATCTGTGTGTATACGAAATGTACGTTTAGTTTAACAACCATAAAGATAATTTTTATTTTTTTTTTATCTCAGATATCATTCATTTACTATATCCTATATATACGAATTTATTTATATGATTGTACTTATATTTATGCGTCCATATAGAATATATAGAAAAATATAAGAACTATTCTTATTCTTCTGTCTAGACAAACATAGACTAGAATCGCGGTATTATATGGAATTGTTCAAAAAGATGTGTTAATTAGGCGTTATGTTATGTAATTAGCTAATGTTAGCTAGAACTCACAATATCATTACATATTACATTACGATATTCTATACACATATTATATACGATAGTATAGTATATTTGTGTACATAAATTATATAAATTATCTACATGGAAATTTACATATGCATAAAATGAAAATTTACTATGAAAAATTTTATAAATAAATATAGAAAAAATTTATAAAGAAGCCATGATAAAAATAAAACAAAAAATAAAATATAATGAATATATAATGAAACAATGCGTGTACGTACATATGTATATAATGTATAGATTAGTGTCTATTCACTTATTGTTTTAAAATAAAATTTGTTGTTTTGTTTATATGATATATATGTATTAGCTAATCAATCATTTCAAAATTGAAAATATACACAGAGAGTATAACAAAAAACAAACAATATATAAACAAATGAATAATTGAATTTTCTTCAAATAAATAACAATAATAAAATTGAAAAAAATATATATATACTCGTAAATGAAGTGTGTAAAATAGATATTATAAATCTTAAAAAATAATTAAAGTGATAATTCATTTCGATTAGATGAAAGATTAATTACTTCCGTCTACGTACATTATATACGATTATAAAATACGAGTGCGTACAATGTATTTGGTTGTTGTTATTATTTGTTTAGGGGCAGGTATGAACCAGAGTATTCAGAAAAACGCTGTCTATTGTACTTGAAGCCCCGTATAGTCAAACTTCTTCATCGCTCTTAGGTAACGAAGGAGTTCTACTCGACATTCAGGCCCAAATTTGTTCGGGTCTGATGACATCAGTGCCGAAAATGCGTATTCTAATAGAGGAGAAGGCCTGACATTCACACAAGAAGTGTTCCGTAGTATCGTCCTCCTCTCTACAATGTTTTGTACTCGTATTTGATGCTTTCATATTACTTTTATGAGTAGTACCTATCTAATCATCCTACATCAGTGGCTTGGCAATATAATTTTTCTATTGAAATTCTTTTTTAAATATTTTCGTTAATCGAAAACTTTCATAGACAATTTGTTCATCAAGAACAAAATGTGTTATTTTATAATTTCCAATATTTAAATAAAAAGAATATACTAAAGAATTGCATTTACATAAGCGGTAGTACAGTGGAATAAATGAATATGTACACACTACGATGATACCAAAAAGTATACAGTATGATGTGTGACAATGTGCGATAAAATAGTACCTAAATGTGTACACAGTACATTATTACGTATATAATTATAAAGTAGGGTAGTAGTGGTAGTAGTAACGATAACAAATTCTTGTATGCAGTCTGTTTATAATCTTTTTATAAATATAATATCGTATATATTAGCTATTTAACAATAAGTCGATTTTCTGTGGTCTATGGTTTGACACACATATACGAGTTCGAGTATATATATTCATCATGAATGCAATAAATAATCCTGTTGTATTTTTTTTTGTATTTTTTTTTTTTTTTGATTGCAACAATGTTGTAAATTTTATCAATTAATTTTAAGATTACAAAAATGTTATACACATCTAATCATAAAGAGTCAAAGAGATACATTTTCAGTCATATGTATGATACATTCAACGAAATTTCTATAGTTCCACGTATATATATATTTTTTTGTGCTGCATGCAATAAAAATAGTCCTAGAAAAATCATAAAATTTTATGGAAAATTACCAGCATGAGAAAGAGTCGTATAGCAAGTTGTGTAGTAGTGAAGTTATTGGCAGCTAAATATAGTAAAGTTACGCTGCTCTGGTTCAATGCTTCCCGTAACCAGCCCATTCACATTATAATTCATTTTCTAATGAGAAACAAAAAAATTTTTTTTCAACAACTTGTACTTTTGTAAGCTCAAAGCTCCAAGCTCCAAGTATACGAACACAAGAAAGAGTCGTAACTAACGCAAATAAGAGTATAGTACCATACGTAATGTAGGAGTGAGGGTAGATGTATTGTCAGCTAAATATAGTAAGCTACGCTGGTCTAGTAAGATCTAAGACTAAATAAATATAGTATACTTTAGTAAGATATAAGCTAATCTAGTGAGAGCTACACTATTCTACTACTCTCTACACTACTCGTATAGCTCTGTTTCCTATTTTCGTTTGTGAGAGACATTTGTTATATAATGAGAAACAAGAAAATTTTTCAACAACTTGTAGTACTTGTGTAAGCTCCAAGTATACGATCATGAGAAGAGTAGTATAGTAAGTAATGTAGCAGTGGTGGTGGGGTTATTGGTAGTTAAATATAGTGTTTTAGTAAGATTTATCTCTAAATAAATATAGTAAGTTACGACGATAATCTATAATAAGAGATGCGCTACTCTAGTGAGAGCTACAATATTCACACATCATATTCCTATACTTGAAAGACATTCATTATAATGAGAAACAAGATAATTTTCTTACAATATTTTACTTTAGTTGTACGCTTTCGAATATAAATTTCGCTGAGTGTTTTAAGTATAATGTAACATATGTATACGAATTATTGTAGTTTTGATAACGTTTGATAAATGTTATCATAAAAGTGACATCATTTTCATATTAATGCGTGTATTATGTGTGTACATATACATACATATGTTCATATAAAATTACATTTTTGTTTCATTTTAATTGTACTATTATTATTAAGCGTAGTTTTTAATTAGAAGAACAAACACACATTAAATGCAATATGAAAATAGATAGAAATGCGACATTATAAAAAGAAAATGATATTTTGAATGATTGTTTGATTAATTAGGAAGCTACATCTGCTTTCATCTGTTCACGATATGTACGTATTATATATATTCGCAAAGAATCTTTCGTAACCGAGTTCACTGTCATATAATTTTGAATGAAAAATTCATATACGAGTAGATAAGATCATTTATTTGTGTACATAAATATGTGTATGTATGGTTGTAAATAATATCAATTATTTCAAATTAAACGCAATAAATCAGATAATAAATCATATATGCACAAAAAAATATTTTTATAATAATTTCTTTTCGCATATCTTCAATTTGCATGATTTGTTTAGAGTTTAAAATTTTAAATCAAATTTGGAATATTTAAAAACAAATATACTTATGTGCATACCTATTTTTTTTTTAGATATTTTCAAAAAATTCCAAGTAAAAATATTTTTGAATGTACAAATTCAATTTCAAATGATCACTTTGTAGATTGTATAGAATCTAATCACTGTTACATATTAAATAAACAATATTCATTTTAAATACCCAGTAATAGCTTTGCATAGTAATTGTAAAACATTCACCTTTTGAATGATAATCAGATGTGTATCATTGAAAAATGTAGCCTACACAGACACACGTAATTATATACTCGTATACCAATTCTATTGACTATCTTATTCCCATTTAAATAAAAACTAAAACACGCTTGAAAATTAAAATTGAACATATACAAACGTATAAATATGTATGTAGAATCTCTGGATTCTCATAGATTCTAATAATGAAATTATTTTCTTGTTAATCACTTGTCAGAATTTTCTTTTTTTTTTTAAATTTCTTTTAGTTTAAAAAGTTTAGTTTTTTATTTTGTTTGTTTGTTTGTTTATGTTTTTATTACATGCATTTAAATTCTAATTTTATAGATTTGAAAAAATGTAACATCTCTTTACATCTTTCCCATATTCATCTCTTATATCATATCTAAAACAAATCTATATGTACATCTGTGTATTGGAGGGCTTTTTTTTTCGTTCTATCTTTTTTAAAATCACATATTATATCAAACACATAAAATTGTGTAACACATAGCAGTCAAAACATATACTAATCAGATATGATATTATTTCCTCAATCTACTACTTACATTATCATTTCATTTCATTTCAATTTTCCAAGTTCAAAATAAATTTTGAGCACATACATACACATATAATGTTTGCTTGTATTATGAAGATGTATGCACATATATAATCAGATATTTGAATATTATCTCATTTTCATTTTAAATATAAAATTACATAGGTAACACAAAAATGATACGAGTGTTGTATATACAGTTTTATGCTTAATGTGTGCCTTATATACATTTAAAATAACAAACAAAAATCAAATCATAAAAATGTATCGATTTGTATTCAAGCATATGTGCATGCATACACGTACAAATGTATGTTCGAAAAGATACATATTTAGAGCATATTTGAATATAAATTAAAGGAGACAGTATGAGAAAAATTATAACGCGATATAGTAAATGAAATGTAATGTCATAGATGCATCTTGTAATCATTTGTTCTAATTTAGATAAAAAAAAACGTTTGAGCATTCTTTTTTTTTGTTCTATATTCTTACGTGTTTACAAATAAATATTTAGATACAATATTTTATAGTTCAGTTTTGTTTAATTTCAACTATGAATGTAAAAAAAAAAAACAAAATAATGAAAAACTGTCTTCAAATTATTTCCTTCTTTCGAGGGAGAAAAATGAAATCAATAAAGAAAAACAAATCAGTTCAGTGGAAGTAGAAGAAAATTGACAAGTTCATTGAAAGGTTCATTTTAAAATTTGTATAGCTATAGCTTTTATAGTCGTAAATATTTTGAAACTAATGAAGTTGAACATGTACGAGTATAGTATCTGACGAAATTGTGTGATGAACATATATTTTGTGATAAATACTAGAATAATGATCTGAAAATGTTGAGTACAAATAATCTTCGTACTCGTATACGTGGCAAACGAAACTGTTGATCAAAAAGTCTAACAGTGCTCCAGCGGCTTCTGTTCTCAAACTGGGAAGGAAAGACTACAGAACAGTGGTTAATGCTCTGATAAGGCATAATACCTGTAGAAAGCATCTTGCTACCATAGGAATCCTCAGAAATGCACTGTGTAATTCTTGTGGAGAGGAGGACGATACCACGGAACAGTTCTTGTGTGAGTGCCAGGCCTTCTCCTGTGTTAGAATGCGCGTCGGGCCTGAAAGTCAAGTAGAACTCCTTCGTTACCTGAGAGCGACGAAAAGTTTAATTAGACGTGAGGGGTTCGAGTGCAATGGACAGCATTTGTGTGAGTGCTCAGGTTCATGCCTCTCCCTAAACAAACAACAACTCGTATATACACGAAAATTATGTGCATCATCTGTATTTTTTTATAAATATAAAATGTGTAACGTATTAGATACTTTAAAGAATAGAAAAAATTAAATTCTGGCATTGCGCTCACCATAAAATAAAATTTAAATAGAATTGAAAATCTTTCATATACATATTTAATTGTCCAATTTATTCATAGCTACATAATTTACGATGGTAATTTATAATTGAATTGCAACTGTAATTTAACTATAATTTATTTTTACTTTATATGTACATGTTTTAAACACATTTTGTACATAATGTGTATGTGTATTTTTATTTTATTGTAATATTCAAAGAAAAATTTTATGTATTTATTCGTAGAATTATTATATACAAATTATTTTAAAATTATTGATTTTGAATGCATATACAGTGTGTTTGACAAGAGCGTCCGCCTTATAAATTTAATAAGAAGTAAAAAACTAAAAAAAACTTTTTTTTAAAACAAAATTTATTTCAATATCTATCGCGCAATACATTTAATAGCATATAAAATCACCATCATTGTCAATAATACTTTGACATCTTTTGTCCATACTTAAAACTAAATTTTCTGCATAGTCTGTTGTTAAATTTTTCCATATTTTCCTAATTCTTGATTTTAATTCCTTCGCACTTCTTATATCTTTTCCTCTTAACCTGGCTTTCATTAAGCCCCATACGTTTTCAATTGGATTGGCATCAGGACTTTGTGAGGGCCATTCCATCACATTGATATTATTTTTCTCCTTCCAGGTGCGACAAAGATCACTTCTGTGTTTTGGGTCGTTATCTTCTTGTAATTGCCATGATCGATTTTCTCTGCCAAACCAGGATTCAGTTGACTTCAATAAACCCTTTTTATAAATATCCAACATTTTAGGTGCATTCAAATTTACAGTAAAAATTATCAAATGACCGAATCCACGAATATTGAAGCATCCCCAAACATGCACTTTAATCGGGTGCTTCACCGTCCTCACGACAACTCTTTCACCTTTCGCTGACCATGCACGTTTAGAACTTTGAAACGCCCAAAAGGATGATTCATCGGAGAATACGACATTGTTCCAATCACGACCCAAATTTTCTGTAGCCCAGTCAAGTCGTTTTTGCATATGGATCGCTGACAGTAGAGGTTTGCTGAGGGTGGTCCTAATCTTTATATTATTTTCATCCAATCGTTGTCGAATTGTGAAAACGGATATGTTAATACCCTTTTCAGCCAATTTCTTTTTTGCTTTTCGTAATGTCATGAGAGGATCTTTCTTAAATAACTCCAGTATAGCTTTGTCCTGTTTTTTTGATGTGGTTTTCGTTTTACCCCTTCCAGAAAAATCGTCCACGTTTTTATGCTCCGTATAACGTTTACACCACTTTCTCACAAATGACTCATCCTTTTTAATATATTTTGCTGTCTTTTTAGCACTCCACTGAGGTCCTTTCGGATGCTGACATAAGAAAACTGCTTCGAATCGTTTTAAGTATTTTGCACTCATTTCAGAAACTTGTTATCACCACGAAAACTGAATAACTAATGAGGCTAATTTTTATAACGCGCTTTACTACAAGGTATTCTACTTAATCCTGTACCTACGTTTTTTCAGGTAATTCCTTTTTCGTTGAAAGGTAGAGCGGACGATCTTGTCAAACAGACTGTACATATTGATTTTTATTTTATGTGTAGATACATATACAATGTACACCACCGCCTTGACATAAAATAAAATTCTAAAGATAATTTTCATATACACACATATTTATGTATATGTAATGTATGGAAATATCAAATCAATCTTTTTTTTTTTTTAAGAATATTTTATTAAAGCTATTAAAAATTTTTATTTTTTGTTTTATTTTGTAATTTTTATAGTCTATGCTGCTTACGTGTTTTTTATCATTTTTCTTTAAATGTTTTTATACTCGTATTATTGTTTTTTAAATTGCCATTTCATTTATGAAATTCTCTTTCAAAATGTATGTAAATGTACTCGTATGTGTAAAAAAATTTATTAAAAAAAATATATTCATTGATTTTTAAAATATCTAAAATCGATTTTTATTCAAACTTGGTTTTCTTTTTATTTTATTGATTTGTGGTGTGTTGAGATTAAAATAAAAATTACGATTCATCATGATTCATATGCATGTATGTTGTATATTCTCTGTATAAAAGTATATACATACATATATGCGAATGCATTTTCATTTAATTTATATACAAAATGCACATTATAATAATTAATGCATACATTAAATTTTAGATAAAAATAATAAAAACAAAAATCTTAAATTTATATAACCACTTTATTTTGATAATTCTCATACACATGCATGCATATATGTAGGTACAAATAATTTTCGTATTGTGAAAACCTCCACATATCATTGAGATATTGTCATTCGAAAACAATATAATTTCACATAAATTAAAAATTCACTCTAAACATTAAGTATGTTCACTCTAAAGTATATTTTATATCAAAATCCAATAAATTCTACAATTTTTTCTACATTCAGTTTTTTTTTCTTTCATTTTAATATATTTTTGCATTTATTCAGAAAAGATTCACCGACGGATTTTGCTTTTTGACCGAATGCAAAGTTTAAATTATTTGAAAAAAAAATAAAAACAAAGACGACAATGGGTCATTTCATTAAATATCGTCCAAAGTTTGGACAATACCTCTTCCGATTTGTCTGAAATTCTGATGGTTAGTAGAATTTTTGAAAAATAAAAAACTAATTTTTTAATTTTGCAAAATATTGCGTTTTTCTTGAGTTATGGCTTCTTGAAATTTGAAGAAATCAGCGTTTCACGCGGCATTTTTAAAAATCGATATAAAATCGTGTAGTAGTCCTGGAGCAAAAATAATTATGTCAGTTGAAAGAGAAGGGTTTGAAAAACATACAAAAAAAAATTATCAAGGATAATGAATGTAAAAAGGACATCGAAGATATTAAAAGTATTGTTTATTTTTAAATATCTTAAAAAATTGTAGTTTGATTTTTTTCAAATCTTTTTAAAATAAAGCTTATAGGGTTAGCTTCAATCCCTGAAAGTTTGAATTTGGACAAACCATGACTTCAGACATGAGGATTTGTGACGTTCGCCATGGTATGTGTTTGTACAGCATTTCGAGTATTGTAATGTGAAACGACATTCATTAGTGAAATGACCCCAATAATTCTGTACTTACTTACTTTTCATTTTTGAAATACATATTCAGAGTTTAGATTATATATACGTCATAATGAATGCAAATTTTAGATGTAAAATGGAATTCGCATGTCGTATGCTTAGAAAGAAAAAAGTAATAAAACTATGCAAAAAAACAGCAGACGTACAGGTCAGAAAATTATTACTAGCCATAAACCATAGATTCTCATAGACATATCCATAAAAACAAAAATCATTTTAAAGACTTGCAACATCATAAATGTATGACCCAGTTTTTTGATGTTGCATGATTATAATGCTGCATACATACATCACTCATCTACTTATTAATTACTATACTACGATAATAAATTTCTGTGTACATCTTACTCTTCAATTGATTGCATATGCAGCAGCAGCTTACATTTGCATATGTGGTATACGGTAGTACTATATGAGTATAGTATGTGCAGTTTCACTATAATTTTGTGCACATTGAATCCTTTTGTATATTCATTCAATTAGAAAATTATTATCGCATGGCGTCAATGCATATATACGACTGTATAATTTACATTCATTCATTTTTGTGCTTTGCATACATACCATACTAATCCCCTGTTTTTTTTCTTTTTTTTTTGCTTCAAATTTTTCAATTTGATTTTTAATCTGTCATCACACTTTGAAAATGCGTTTTTTTTTCATCATTTTTCATTAATTTATCCCTAAAGGGGTTGTCATTTATATAAATGGTGCGGTGCGTGATGACTTTTGGCATAGATATATTATACCACATATACCGCATATTATTTCTTTATTCATCATTTCAGATTTGAAAATAAAAAAAAAAGGAAACGTTTAGCAGCCACGATTTTTTTTAATGTGTAATTTTAATGCATGATACACACTCTGTCTGGCATTTATTTTTGTTGCATTTTTTTTTCTGTTCGTTCTGCTTTCATTACTTCAGTATCAAATGTAGTAACTCCCTTCTTTTACCGTAAAATAATTTTTTTTTTATTTTTTTTTTGTTTTTTTTTTTTGTTTTTTGTTATTTAAATTATATACTTACAATATTTAAAGCAAATAAATACATATACTATATATAAGAGTGTGTAGGACGATATTTTATATGCTACTATATTGTAATATGCACATACGTGCGTATCTTCTTCCGCATTTTAAATATTCGTATTACATTTTTTAGATAAATCGCATTCATACAGTAGTATATATTGCGTTCGTATATTAAAAATGCATTTTAACATGAAATCCATTATGTTTATAATATGTAATGTATGTGTATACGTAATCTCGATATTTTGTATATGCGTTATGTAATGAAATTTTTAAATTTATACCGAGTACATATACAATATCAGTTGCATTCCATTTTGATGGCAGCATGTCTCTGTGTCGGTAGATTTTCTTTTATTTTCAGATCAGTTTAGTATTATATTATATAGTATAAACTGGGTTCTTGTCGCCCACCATTAAAAAATATTTTTTTTTTCCTTTTTTTTTATGAAAATCTTTTTTGCTAATGTTAAATGTTAAAAACTTGATTTTTAATTATTTTTAATTTTTGTTTTTTTTTTTTTTTGTATTTTTAGCTTCAGGACATTAGTTCTTAGATTGATTTTGTTTGTTTGTTTATAAATGCATGTATGCAGATATGTTCTTAAATGAGAAAAAATATATAGGGCATTATCATTCACATATACTAAATTAAATGTACGACTGTCAAAATGCACGAAGAATCAGTAAACATTTATCATCGTTGTTAAACATTGAAATGAAATGTATTTAATATAGAAGTACGCAGGCAATATATGATTTTTGTACATGACTGACGTATCAATAACATATGATCCATTCATATAGTACATATATAATGATGACATGCACATGACACGTTTAATCTCTGTTGTTACGTAATGAAAAATTATCAACATACGATACAAAATGTTATTATGGTCTACTCGTTTGTTGTTTGGTAAACACATCGGCGTACCTACCACTATCGTCATATACGAGTAGTGCATATCTGTCAAGTAACATTCATCATATCACACAGTCAAAAAAAAAAAAAAATAATAATATCAAAGAAAAAAATGGTGTTAATTACTTTTCTTTTTTTTGGACAAAAAAAAAAATGTAAATTTTCAAGAAAAAATGAAGAATGGAAATGAAAAATATCTTGGAAAATATCTTCAAGAAATTAGAAATTACATTTTTTGTCACTCAGATTCTGATTTTCTCATTATTTTCTAAGAACAAATAAAACACATTTATATACACCGCACATACATAATGTATACAGCACACATACACATACGCATTAGTTACTGTACATATACCACAAGTAAACTAAATCATTCTAAATTAAAACATTTTGTACGGAATTTCATAAAAATGAACAATCACGTATTTAAATTTATTTTTATTTTTATATTTTGCACTTATACATACAACACAATCACAATCATTATTTTTGTGTTGTGTTGTTAGGTATACAATTACAATTTTTTGAACGCACAATTTATATTTATTTTGTCTATAATTTTGAAATTTATCAAAATTGATACATAATGATGATATGAAATTATTTTTAACACGCTTTCATTGCAATGTGTGTGTGTGTGTGTGTATGTATGTGTATATATAAAAAAACAAATAGTGTAATTCAATTCAATCACATAAACGAAAACAATAATATAATCAAATTTCAAAAAATTCATTTGAAATTCTGTGCGATCGACATCAATAAATTTATTGATGCATATAGAAGAATGAAAATAAAAAAAAAAAATTAAAAATAAAATAAAACAGAAAATTAACGGAAATAATATATTTTCAATTAAATATTTAGATTTTCTAAGGATTTGTATATTTATTGTTGTATTTATAATTTATGTAATGTAGATATTGAATAAAATAGTAAACAAAATTGTGTTTAAATGTTTAATTTGATTGATTGAATTGTTTTTCATGTTATTATTTATATTAAATGAAGCATTTCATAAAATACAAGTATGTACCTACACATATGTATAGTACATGTACATAATACATGAATTATACACAATTATTTATACAATTTACGAGTATATTGTTTTCATTTTGAAATAAGTAATTTAACACATAGATTATGTATACAGAAGATTAATAAAGTAATTAATTAGGTTATGTTATATGAAAATTAAAATTAAATAACTTTTAAAATAGATTTAGAATTGATGTCAGTTCAATTCCAGCACATTTGTACATTTATATACAATCAGAAAAAATATTTAATGATTATATATGTAGATAGAGTAGCGTCAACTAACTATTTTCTATTATGAAATCAAGATATATGTCCATACAGGCTGACAAAAATTAGGATGTACAAGACGCTTATATGAACAGTAATCTCGTATGGAAGTTAAGCGTGAACATAATATCTCAAAAAACTGCAGAGCTACTGGATACCTTTGAAAGAAGAATACTCCGGAGGATATATGTACCGACCAAAGAAAATGGAATTTGGCGGATCAGATACAACGATGAGTTATATACCGACTTTACAAAGAACCAGGGCTGTCCATTTACATAAAGCTACTAAGGCTTTAATGGGCAGGGCATGTACAAAGTATGCCAGATAAGTAAGTTCCCGAAAAAGCTCTAAATGGACGAATAATATAGACAAAAGACCCAAAAGTAACCCATTGACACGAGAAGATAACGTGCGAGAAAATGCTGCTTAAATTCTGGGAATGCAGAACTGGAGATCAGAGCAACCAATTTAGAGCTATACGGTAAAGGAAATCAAGGCTATCGTTTTGGGTTGTAACGCATCGGAGAGAGATAGAGAGAGAGAGGGAAAGCGTAAACAGATCCTAGTTTATTATTTCAAGAAATATCTACATGAGATGCAGGTACATATGCTATTGCGGATTACTGATTTTTCGTCAATAAATAATTTTATAAAATCGATAACTTGTTATATATAATTTATGAAAATATCCTTAAATTGAAATTCCAAAATCTTTAGTTAGCTAAATTTTCTGCCATATAATTGGTATCAGAATTCATTTGTCAATTTTTGTCTCAAATTTTGAACGGAAACTCAGCTAAGTGCGAAATTATTAAAATTCGCTAACTATAAAATAGCCGCTATTGTAATAGAATATAGCAACCATTATTATTATTATTAGTACGGATACATTAGAAAAATTTTACAACTTTTCATATAAATCACAATCTACGGAAATTTTCAAATAAAAATCTACATTTTTCATACAAAATGTTCTCTATAAATTTGTATCTGACATAACAGATAATTCATTTTTATACATACATATATACAAATTAAAGTGAATATTTATGTAATATATTCTTATTTCCTTCTTTAAATTTAAAATAATACTAAATGAACATTTTTATGAGTACATGCATAGTTGTAATAATAATCAGTGCAATTTTATTATGAATTTTTATTACGAATTGACATGTGTTGTTATAGGACAAGCAGTCTGAAAATACTTAATTTTACTGAGGCAAAATGTAACATTAAAATGCACAACACACACTATGTATATGTTATATATATGTATGTTGTATATATACTCTTCTTATATGTATGCTCACTTAATTTATTAAATTGGAAATGCAAAATTGTCATTCATTTCTATTGTGTTTATGTTCGTTCTCTGTTATGATACATATACAATGTTGCTTTTTTTTAGGGCAACTTATAAAGAAATCAAACTAATATAGCCAAAAATATATAAAGACAAAAAAAAAAAAAAAATTAAGAATATCATACTTCCTTAAAAATACTCAAAAAATATTCGACATAAGAATTATAAAATTTACATCAAGTTACATTCTACAATGTAGAGGAGATGATTATGATGAATAAAATAAAAGTGAATGATTTTTTTGTCTTACAAATACATAAACTGAATAAATATTAAATTTAATTTGTATGTACTATATAGTTACATACTTACTTGTATAAAAATCATGTATGTAACTACATATATACACACGTATAATTTACATTAATAAATGAATAGTATCATTTATGTTGCCTTCAAATTTTTGCTGACGACAATGATTACGATGATGATGATGTTGTTTTTAGTAATAATGATGTTCACTGTTCAGCAACTAATTCAATATTCAAAAGTGGACCAAATATCGCAGACATAAAACAAAAAATTCTCAAAGCATATAAAATTTTGTATGAAAAAAAAAAATATTTGCTTAATGATTTTTATCGTTTGATGTGAACGCATCATTTTCAAAGATATATGTAACCAGCTGCTAACGTGACAGATTTTATATGAATTTACATTCTTTTCTTTATATATTATTGTTAAAAATATGTAATGTTATGGAAATAAATAAATAAATAAATTGTTGTAATACAAAAATAATTACACACATCATATGCGTTAAGTATGTATTACCTAAGGCCTATATAAAAATCATTTTTGGGCAGTTGAATAACAAAATAATAAAATTAATCAATTTTATGCATGTACAAATACAGAAAGTGACATTAGATACGGTAATTACATAATAATTATCCGTTAAACGTATAAGAACATTTTAATTTACTTTTTTTGTTTATTATTTAAAATTTTTAGTTCAACATTTTTATTAATATTTTCGCATACCTACTAGTATACAAAGAAAAGATTATTGCACAGGTACCTATATACACTACACAGATCTTCATTTAAATTAAAACAAATAATTCCTGAATGTTAATAATAATTTATAACAACAACTATTTGGGAGTCTTGTTGAATTTTCAAATTTTAAACATCCAAAAATTGAAAACTTTATTAAGATCAAAATGAGAAAACTTTGAATTTTAATACACAAAGCTAATTTATAACTTTAATCCCACTTCGATAATTTCCAAGAAAAAAAAATTTTTTTCAATTTTTTTTTAATTAAAAATTTACCGTCTGTTAGTCTAACTTCTCCTTAAATTTAAATTAAATTAAATTATCCATTAAATTTTAATCACACTCTTCAGACATATGTACTTGAGTATGATTATTATGAGATCAAATCAAATACAGCACAACATTTATAGTACATATACTTTGTATTAGGACTGCTTTTTAAATCTCAAGCTTGAAGTCTGTTTACATACCCAAAGCATACTCGCCTATTAAATGTCAATTATGACTTCATTTTCAAAAATTAAATAAACTACCATAAAATTCAATAAATTCAATTCGTAATGATTGCATATATGTTGCATATGTAATAAAATCTGGTAACGAGTATATATGGTATCCAAGATATGATTCAAATAAATTTAAGTATTAACTGAAATTTGAATTTTAAACTTTTATTCATGCGCAGCACATGGAAAGAGAATTAATTTGTATTTTACATACATGTAACATATGAGTACAGCGGCTATACGTTAACTTGTGTTCACAAAACCTACATACGTATACGCCTAAAAAATCGTATGATCGGTACAATTTCAATTGAATACAGAAGACAGTATAGATATAATAGAAGTAAGCCTACTTATTTACAAATTTTTATTGATCGTTTGAAAACAATTTCATTTTTTGTTTTCGTGTTTATTTACTTGATATACTCGTAATTATAGTATGTGCATAATATTACGTACGTGGGTTATCATCATCATCAACATCATCATATCATATCATCAATGTCATTGTAAGTACAACAAATCAACAACTAACTACTGCTACCTTGCCTGCAAATAATTTAGGTGGAAAAATTCATATTAGTAAGTAGATACAAAAAATACAGTATCTGCTTTAAAAAAAAATTTATATTTTGTATTTTAATTTCAGAATTTACGTTAATACAAGCATTTATACATATATATCAATAAATTATCAAATAGATAGAAATTTTCTGTCAACACATTCATATACCATCATCAATACACCACCATATGCCATTTAGTCCATATAGTGTGTGTGTGTTTCTGTAAAATGTTGAATAAATTTCAATCAAATCACTTTTATTTTTCGTTGTTTTTCTTTCATTTTTGTCACGATCCTAAAAACTTATTTTTATTTTAAAATTCATTGTAGGTGTATAATAGTTTATTTTTATTTATTTATTTTTTTTTTTTTTTCGCTCTTTTGCTTTTATCCTACATACATTTATATCATATCAAATTAATAATAAAATAAAATATCAGACCAAGTTCAAGTTCATTTCATCATATGATCATATCATCATATATACTTAAATATTATGCAGATACAGATTACATACAAAGAAACGATTTATTCAATTATATTGTAAATATAAGAAAATAAATCTCTAATAATAAGAATTTTTATTGTTAAATATACAAACAGTATTATATATACGTATATATATTATATATTTATGTATTTAGTAATCGTATAATGTAATGGACATTACATGTAAGTTATATCAATTCACTTTATTTACTTATTATTTGCATTATTACGTACATACATATATGTGTACAAATGCAATATTATGTTGGTATAACAATAATTTTATTCTTTATTTATTTTTTTTTTTTGTGTTCAAGACTAATTTCACTTTCATCATTAAAAGAATGTATAGTATGTACATAATATGCCTACATACTTGCATATATACGGATAGTATTATGTACTATATACAGTATACAGTAGATATGTATATAAATGTAATGTCTGGCTGGACTGACAATTATTTGCAATTAAATATAAATTGTTGCATTTACTTTTACTAGGTAAATTACATATTATCACATACATATATGTATAAATTAAAAGTTTTTGCATCCGAATGTCTATATGTGCTATAGATACACGCGTTTAGTTTGTGTGACAATATACTTACCACCAACTCAAGTATAGTTAATGTATGGATATTTACATATTATATAAAAGTAAATGCAAAATATATGCAATTAAGAAGAATGTAATTTTATTTACAAGGCATATACACACTCAACACACACACATAGGTATGTATATGTTTGCTTAAATGTAGAGTGGGTTAATAAAATTTTCAAATATATTAGTATATATAAATATATTATTTAGAATTATTTATAGTAGAACATTTTACATATTATTGTCCACCTACGTTTTTTATGTTTGTTTGTTTGTAAATTTAATTTGTAAATTTGTTCTATTTAATTATCATTTAGTTTTTTTTTTCATCAATTATGCACTCATTTATAATTATTATTGTAAATTATAAGGAGACCAAACAAGATCTGAAATGAATTCTGTATGAAGAAAATTTTAAAATAAATTTTTAAAAAATAATTATCACTAATTACAATCGTATATGAGTACGCGTACATGTATATAGCAAGTATGTATGTAGTCTATACTAAATGTATTCATTTTATCTAATTGAATTTAATCATAATTTGCAAATAATTACACAGAATAATTTTCGTACAATTGAATCAATTATTATTTGTCACTATTTTAAAATTTTAAATTGGTATTTTTACAAATGATATTTTTCACTCTCATCTGTTTCACTTTATTTCATATATGTATTAATTGGATTGGGCTATATTGTTGTAGTATTCTGCCTAGAATTATTATCCTTAAGATTATTTTCACAAAATTGTCAGTTAAAAGTCAAGGTAGATCATTTCATTTTTTGTGTAATTTAATTTTAACAAAAATTAATTGATTCGAAAAGTAACTTATTTGATGTGTTGTTGGTTGGTCGTTGCAGTGGTTTCTAATGAAACAGACTCAATTAGCATTTTACGTGCCGTTTTGTTACAACAATAACTTCCTTGTGGGTGGTGGTTATCTAGGTTCTAGACTACCTACTCTAAGACTATACCTACCTCGGTAAGGTCTTCGAGGAATGGCCTACTAAAAGCTCTTAGTCTGGTTTTAGCCAATGCTGGACAACTGCAAAGATAATGTGAAAGATTTTCTTTCTCTGCATTGTCTTTGAAGCTTTTGGAGTGTGTTTTTAAGTGAAGACTCAGCCTGGCTGCGTCTTCTTCCACAGATCAGTGACAGGTAGGTTCGCCATGATCTTACCGATTTCTCGTCGGTTTAATGTGTTGTACACACAATATTTATCTTAATTGGGACAAATTTTACAGTGTCTGGCGACACATTCAATAAAACTATCTAATAAAAATCAATATTCTTGCGAAAAATACCAATTATTATTTTCTACATTCTAAAAAAATAAATTGGAACATCAAAATATATTCGTACATACATATGACCAAAGAAATTTACACCTCACGTACTACACTTATACATACATATATACACTTTCATTACAATTTCTATATTTTTAAATACATAAAATCAGAATTATCTAAATCACTTCTAAAGTTCTATAAATAATAAAATATTTTTATTTGAGATTTTTATATATACATAGATCTAATTTTGAATTAAGTATTTTTAAGTTTTATATTATTTCACACGTTTTATTTATGTTTATATGTATTTTACACATGTACACGCGATTATATATATTGTATATGAGAAGTACATACATATATATATATATAGGTTTCACACAAAACACACACTCACACATATCATTGTAATATTAATGATCAATGATCAATCGCTTATATATTTTTGTCGCGTTCCACATGTGTCGTCTAGTAACATGCATTCTCACATACTTCCGACCGATGTCAATCACATTTTTTTCTTGCTTCGTTTCACTCATTTAGCACAAACAAATGAACAAAAAATAAATAAAAACGGCAAATCTTTTTTTTTTGTTTTTTTGTTTTTTTCGAAATGAAAGTAAAAACAAGAAAAAAAAAATAGAAGTTAAAAAAAAAAATTAAATGAAAATAAAAATAAAACAAGTTGATAGCTAGATAGCTTTTATTTAAATGCATAACGTAAAAATAATGATTATGCGTAATCAATTTAAATACTCGTATGTACGAAGTACGAGTATGTACACATAATGTACTCAGTGCAATAAATATAAAGTACACAATGCAGTGAATTCAATATGCATTTATTTAAATCAAAAATAATGTACAAATTTAATAGAATATCTTTTCTTATTTTGAATTTAATTAAACTGACATTAAAGTTTTTCATTGTATACCAACCAAATACTATACATAATCGCGTATACAAAATACAAATTTAATAAAATTAATTTTGGCAAATATTTCATATAAGAAGATATGTTATTATTTCTTTAAAAAAAAAAACGAAAATTATTGACGTAAAAAGATCATTTATGGAAAAAATATTTCCAGTAATTTTTCATTCTTTATATGTTTGACATATAACGTCTTATAATTTACACAATTATTCAACTCAATATATTAATGTTTATTTAATTCAAAAAATTTGACCTTTTTTACTTCCTCAATGTTTATATATTTAACAAATAAATTTTCATTTATTTACAACAAAATGATTAATTTTATATATGTAATTTAATTTAAAACAAATTTGTCTATATGGATACGCTTACATAAGAAATAAGAAAGATGAGCATCAGAATATCATTATTTTCAAAAAATGAAGTCGATTTATCGTCAACAAAAAAATTACCAATTAATTACCAGCAGAAGAGATACAGAAATTTTTCATATTCATTCCCATATTTCTTTGAATTATATTCTTTTTTACGCGATTACTATATACACAAGCATATAATACACTTATATGAAGTGAGGTAAGTACATTGATTGATCTGATCTTCTTTAGCCCCTAGCGTAGAGGAGCAAGTATAAAATGTTGTTATTTGATTTTCCATTTTTGTTTTGTGCAATATTCGCCAATCTAATGAGAGAGAAAATCAACTATTTTTAAGGGATGGTGAAAATACGAATACACATGATGTGATGTGTAGAACACTACGGCATTATTCGTAATTTCGTAGCGTAGCGTATACTGTGATAGTCAATGACCTCCCACTGGTCTAGACTATGCATAGATTAGAGAACGGAGCAAATTATTAAATGTTGTTAGTTGATTTTCCGTATTATGTTATGCACAATATTCGCGTTCTAATGATGTAGAGATAATCAGTTTTTTCTGAAGAATCAAAAGTATACTCATGATGTATACAATACTAATCGTAATATCGTAGCATATACCATAGTTTCTGTTACATGTCAATGACCTCTGCAGCTTCAGAGTATGTACAGAGTGGTGAAGCAAGTATTAAAATGTTTTTGAAAAGTTTGCTAATAACAAAATTTGCAGCCTATGTAGCGTATATGCGTAAATCCAACCCTGACGCTACTGTATTAATTTTTTTTTCTAGTATTCTTGTATTTTTTTATTTTGGAATTTATTTTACTAAAATGCCATAATTAAAAATGAATTAAATTAAAATATGATATTAATTCTACTATAAAAAGAAAAATACAGTATGCCGTACCATATGATAGAAGACTCAACCATTTATATAGTAGTTTCTGTGCGCATAATTTAAATGTAATTCCAGAAGTGATTCTATAATAACATATTAATTACTTCTGCATTTACTATAGTGAATATTTATATATAAATACTCATGATATAAATCTGCAATATAGAAGATATTTAAATTTCTATGTATTAAATTTATTTATACTCTCATATTATGATGATCTGGTATGTGAATGAATACATATGAATTTTTCGCTTATATATATAGGAATAGCAAGAGTTTTTGTTTTCTTTTTTTCTTTTTTTGTTTTTTGCAGTGTGATCATATTTCGTGACATCTTCAATTCTTCAATCATTCTGATGTTGCATTCATAATTTTTTAGTGTCACATCCACACACTATATACATATATAATACGAGTATATAATGATTATACATACATATATCTATACTTGCTTGCATTGCTTGCATACATATTAAGTACAGATACATTTATATAGTATATTAAAAGTATGTTCATACCTATATAGAGAGCTATTTACTACATGTTAGTATATCATTTTTATTCTGATGGTTGATTTTAATTATGATACACATAGATAATTTTTTATTTTTATATCTTTGTACATACATACATATGTATATATATGTATATGCATGTGTGTAATGTGTAATATATAGAGAATGTACATTATGCAATCAGTTGGATGCATCATACTTTCAAAAGTTTAATGACCCAACAAAATATATCATTGTAAAAATATACATATACCTATATGTATTTATATGTACAGATATGTGTGTATGTACATTAGCTTTTTTATTCTCGTTATTATGATGTGTGCTGCTGATACGATGCAATTTGAATGCATGTATTCCGATCGTCAACATCATCATCAACATCATCATCAGTATACCATATGTATATACGATGGTATATGTCTGTACATCTGTACATCGCAAAGTGATCAGATCACATGCGTCAAAGCAATACATATAATGTATGTACATAACATATGTTTAGGTACATTACATATACATATATGTATATCCCCATATATGCATGCATCATATGTATATAAATTTTGACTTTGCAATGTACCCAATGTATGTACCCATATCAGAATTATTCTGGATTCGACTATGTAAGTACATACATAACATATACGTAATCTTATATACATTTATATATGCGAATGTGATAAAGTCATTTCAAATATGTATATTTATATGAAAACGAAGACTAGAACATGTTTAATTGTCACTTTACTGAAGCGTGAAACTATAAATTTACGTGCGGTTAAAAACATAAAATACATTGCATATGCGTGTCAAGATACATATATGTGTGAATATGTATATACACCATATATATATTTGTATGTGTATAATATATAAATACATTATAGGTATAAAAATAGGAATACATGTATCTATATACATATGTGCAAAATATTTGAATTGTTTTCTAGAGATTCGAAAAAGATATAGCAGCAGTCAGCATAAACCTAATAAATAATAAATAGAATTATACATACTGATACTTGTATTATGCAGTAGATCATATTAATTTGATTTTTTAGTTTTCCTGAATGTACATATGTACATACATATGTACATATATTTTACTACGTTATATTGTTATACATATCTACGAGTATTGTGTATTTATGTAATTGCTTATACATTTTTCCACCCACTTTCATTATACATAAATAAAATATTTCACTTACGCATATTTGAAACTTTTCCTTCGAGTTTATTATGATGCGACTGTTATCCGACTCTCACTCTCTTTTATACTATTCAAAAAAAAAAAAAAATCTATCTATCTAGTATCTAGTATTTTATATAAATACGAGTATACTATGGTACCTTGTTATAGTGTATAGATAGTTACATTTCGGTATTGGGCGTTTTCAAAGTTAACAACTTCCGTCAAAAAAACAAAAAAAAATTTTTTTTTTTTCTTCACCTTAAAGTCTTACTTGTCTTACTCTAGAATTGATTTTCAAGATAATCTGGCAGACTTGTTTACTATTTTCATTAAGGGCTTACAGATCATACGTGTAATGTGTGTGAATATCATTTTCATTTATAAATATGTACACATTCATATGTACATACGTATAAAACGGTATACGAGTACTCACTTTAAAAGTATATGCAAAAGATTGTATAAATAACATGTATATAAAATGTATATATACGCATACACATACTCGTGTGTATATAATGTACATACGTTCAGACAGAAGAAAAGAAAAATTACAAAAATAATTTAAATTTAGAAGAAAAATATGTACATTATATGCATATAGGATATAGAATGAAGTAACCAGAGAGATAAGAAATGATGTATTATTTTTATCTTAATAGAAAGTTTTATAATTTTTTGTATTTAGTTTAGTTTTTTTTTTTTTGGTTTTTGGTTTTTTGTTTTTAAATTAAATGTGTTTTGTGTATATGTAGGTATATTCACTTTGATGTAAATGTATATAAAAGTAGTGCAAATATGTATATGAAATATACATAGGTTTATACCTGTAGCGATAGATGTAATGTTCATACATTTACACGACATTATCATTTTACAAAACCACATACTATTTTAGTTTAAGCATCATTATTATTATCATGATCGCATATCAACATTATTATTATTATTATTTTTATTATATTATTGTGATAGAATATTAAATGATAAGATAAAGGAAGACACTTTTCTATACTGTTTTTTTTTTTGTTTTGTTTTGTTTTACACAAATTATAGGCACACAAACAAACATACAAATGTACGTACGTTTAGTATAAGTATATACATATGTAAATTTTGATGTTTCAATTTCAAATATTAATAATAATAATAATAAAAGTTAGGCTACTGTTACAATTTGATAAATATTTTTGCAATAATATTAACTTGTATCTCGTATATATTCGTACATACATATATACATATGTATATTTGTATAATAAACTTTGTTGCTCTAATAGATTTTAGCCGTGCTTCGTTTATTTGATTTGACCTAGATTCTCCTGTATACTTACATAGTTAATACATACATTATAATAAAAGTACGAGTGCAGTGGGTGCAGTTCATTACAATGAATATACATATACATATAAATATAATTTGTACGTTAAGTATGTATTTGAAATGTTAGGTATACTACTTGTATAGGTGCCATACTATGTACATATGTAATGTACATCATGATCATGCGATTTTTATTATTTAACAACATCCAATAATTTTAATATGTAAACATTTACATACATGAATATTATCATTAAGATAATACACAATCATATAGACATACAATTGAATGTTTTTAAGACAATAATATATCGTGTACCTATACTTGTATCATATTCTATCATTTAAAAAATACATATTTTCGTTATTTTTTAAAACAAAAAAAATTATTTTCACTAAGAAGAGATCACTGAATAAATTTTATACTCCTAGGCACGTATTCATCAACCAAGATTATCTTTTATTTGAGATAAAGTGTATTCATAACCTCGATATTGGTATATTCTTAAGACAACCTAAGAGTGGTAGAGTACTATAAATATCGTTCAAACATAACCTTGTTATTCACAGCAACAGCTAACTTTTTGCAATCATCTGATATGTTCGACATTCCGAAAATGAAGTCCGAAAACAAATGTTATCTTGGTTAATGAATAAGCTGAAATTATCCTACGGCTAATATATATGTATATCTGACCATAATAATCTTGATTGGTGAATACGACCCATAGTATGAAAATAATTTTAAATTTACAATACCATGACTTTGAAATTCTTTATTTTTCCGAAATGTTTTAAAAAATTTATGTTTTATAATTTCAAATTCCTCAGTTGTTGACTACATAGGAATATTCTTTCTTCCTTACAAACATATCAAATTTTCAACATACTTAGTAGACAAATTAACGCATTTTCCTTTCCTGATTTTATTTTTCCACAAAATTCCAAAAATGATCTTATGTAATTTCAATGAAAAAACAAAAAAAAAAACAAAAAAAAAATCCAACAAAAAGTGCAAAGAAAATTTTTGAATAAACACACATTCACGCATATACGACTATATACGAATGTATATATATGTATATACAAATATTTTCAAATTAAATGCATAAAACTGTAAATTAACTTCATTTTACCATTAATCATATATTTTTTTAAGTTGTGCTCCAACATTCAACTTGATTTTCATCTTACAATGTACATATATGACGTGAAAAATGAAAATGATGAATTTCTCTTTTTTAAAATACACACACTCACACCCAAAACTGTATAGTATATACTTGAGTATATATGTATGTATGTACATTACCTATAGTGTATATCAAAAAAATGCAATAAATTTATATTAAAGTATAAAGTTTTTCTATATTAATTATGTATGTATTTATATACATACTTAATTTCAATTGTGGTGGCGCCATCATATGAAATCAGACATAATGCATACACATACATACAGACATACTTTATGCAAAGTAGACTGTGCAAAATTTTCCTCATTAAAAATATAAAAAAAAAAAAATTAAAAATAAAATATGAAATTTTTTATTTAAAAATTAAATGATAACAATCAGTCAAGGTACTATAATAAGAAATTTTCAAATAAACGAAATTATATACATACATATATACGCACATATTACATATACCCACGTGAATATACAAGTGTTAAAGAATTTTTTTTGTTTTTGTAATACTTTTTTTTTCTACTTCGTGTTCTTTGCAGAATAATGTGAATGCTATAATATAGTCATTCATTCAGTCAGTCAAATATCAGTCAGTGTTTTTGGTTATTTGTGAGGTAATTCACCTTTTAAATTCTATATATGTATGTATGTACTTACTTATAAAAAAAAATCATCTGAAGTTATTTAAAAAAAAAAAAAAAAAAACAAATGTAAAGTGCATTATACAAAAATATATGACTATATGTATATATATGATGGGATGTGCATAAATTTGCTAACCAAAAAATAAGCACATTTATAAATATATTTTTTTTTTAATCTTTATTTTGATTTTCTCATCAACAGTATTTTTATAATAATGAAAGAAAAAAAAAATTTATGTAATTTTCATGCATTAACATACAAATCGTTTTAAATTTACTAATTACATGCTTTTTTTATCGAGTATCTACATACACGTAAGTACGTATGTTATGTACATATGTTTGTGTACAAACAAATTTTTTTCTTCATTATTTTAAGTAAAAATTAAAAGACAAAAAAATAAGAAGAAAAATTTATTTATAATTTAATAAAAATGATAAGTGAAAAGTATACGCGATTATATGTATCATACATATGTACGAGTATATACGGATGTGTTTGAAAAAGAAAATTTCTTTTGGACTTTGAAGTGTAAATACCTATAATTGTATCATTTTAAAATATGTTAAAATAGAAAAGGCATAAATGTGATAATTTATTTGATATTAGGTATACATAGATAACTCGTATAGATAGAAAAATATATCTAATACGATAATACATAATACTAAGTTTGTTTTTTTATTTATTTTTTTTTTTTCTGGTTTGTTTGTGTTGCTCTTAGAATAATATTCTTATTAACTTTTAACATAAATGGAAATTTTTATACGCTATAAAGAGTGACATCATCATCAAAAAAATTCAGCATTTTTGAAAATTATGACATTTTAACTATACCTAGGTAGTACATAGATGTCTACACAATTGATAAAAAAAAACAATGTTCACATTCAGTTAGCATATACGTAAGTATAGTACGGTAGTACTCCTAAAATGAACATACTCGTACATGTTTGTGCAATAATATGAGTATACGTATATACATTTCCAATTAAAATATGAGTGTTTGTAATTGTGTTTGGTTTGTTTTTTTTTTTTTTTTTTGTTTTTCTATTTTTTGCACCGCTTAAAGTACATTGATCTTCTTGGTTTACGCACATGGAATTTGTTTTCTTATCTCTTTGAATATTGAATAGGTGACATTATTATAATGTATGTTCATAAATTACTTAATACATATATTATAAAGCAAGTAGCATTACGCACTTTATTATTTTATTTGTTTTAAATTACTTTTCATGTGTCTTTTTTATACGTTTTTTTTTTGTTTATTCTAAAATGAATAACGAGAAAACAAAAAAGAAAAAATATGTATTTTTGCACAACTGTTGTTTATATAATAGGTCCTAAGCACATGATACATGTCATCTAAGTATTATATTACTTTGAGTTTTAGTCAAAATAATCTAAAGTATACATTTTTTTTCTTTTCTAAAATTTTTTTTTTGTAGATATCATTATAATGCTCACGTAATATCTGTTCACTGTATATACTGTATATGTAATTTTATGTGGTATAATGTGTGTTAATTTATTTACACAAAGTTTTTTTTTTTTTTTTTTTTATTAGAGAGTGTATTTCGGATTCGTTGATAAGACGAAAAAATATTTTAAATAAAAACGAAAAATCAACTCTGATCGCTAATATCAAAACAACCATAATATTAGTGCGTATACGTGTATGTACTATATAAACACATTAATTATGATAAATCGTAAACAAAATTTATTTGTACAAATACTCTGCAAAAAACTTGTATTTAATAAAATTATAAAATGTATGTATAAGCATAGATTTTTTTTTTGACATTTCAGTGTCAGTATTATTTACGTATGTATGTATATATACGTTGTATCATATAAGTCATGCATTTATGTATACTTGCTTATATACATCGTTCATAGTAGTACTATTAGGTTAGATTTATTCAAAATAAAATGTAACTAGAAATTTTCATGTTCGAAAAATGCATAATTATTTACAATTTTTATTCAAAAAAAAGAAAAAAAAAACTGACAAAATGACAACCTGACGAAAATATTTTAAATAATTATCATTATTGCATGAGTTACATTCCTCGTTATATGATAATTATTATTAACATGAACAACTTTTCATTACTTCAACTTCACTTCAAAACCATATAAGAGATTAGATTATAAGTAGTATATAATCTATGTACATGCGCCTAATCTACATACATATTATACTTATATACAAACTTTTTCTTCTTGATATAATCTTCAAAATGATTGGTTGTAAAATTTTAGATAAATGAAATGTATAATTTGAATACGTGTATAGGTACCCGACTAAATATAATTTCAAAAAAATTTATCAGAGAAATTTTCGTTATTTCAATTCAACGAACATGAAACGAAATGAAATATGAAATCTTTAAAAGAAAATAAGTACGAGTATAAGTATAGTAAGTAGGTTTACACACGATTCAAAATTCAAATATCACCACATATAAATTGTCATTTTATTCTTTAAATCATTTAATTGTTTGTTTTCAATTTGTCATCATCATGATTAACAACAAGAACTTGCTTAACAAAATTTAAAAATCTTTTTACAACAAACTCATTGTCACGTGAAAGCGATAATAATGAAAAAAATACTACTACCCAGTCGCAATCGCAATCATTTGAATTTGCATAATTTATAAAGAAACATTCATTTTTCTATACACAGTAATTCGAAAAAGAAAATTTTAATTTTGAATTTTGTAACATTTTAAATTTCATTTTCTTCTCTTTTATAGCATTAAAACTTCATTTCATCAGCAAGTTAATTCATTTCCGAATTAATAAATGAAACAAAAATGAATCTGAATGTGTATCTTATTTATAATAATTTGTAATTGTGTGTTTGTGCATACCTATATATAAAATTCAATTCACTTTTCATTTTTCAATCGTTGTACATCAAGTACATGTAGTGCTCTTCCATTTCCTTGAAACAGTGTTTATTTTATGAGACATTATGGTACTGCTGATAAAAGTTTAAATTTCTTATTTTTATTTTTTTATACCAAGCTTATTGACATTTTTATTCTATCATCCTGACCTTTCACAATCTTATTTTAATAATATGTATATATTCAAGGGTGAACAATTATTAAATTTTTATTTTATAATCTACAGTCGGGTATAAATTTCATATTCAGATTTATTTTCTATGTACAAACACAAATAAAAATTAAGTTTATAATACTTACATTATATTCTCTCTTTTATTAATTGTATCATATCTTGATAAATTTCATTTAAAAAATAAATATGAAAATTTAGATTTAGAATTCACCAAAAAATTAATAAAAAAGTGCATTAAATGATTATAACTCTGGTAGGTCGTCATCATCACTAGCACGACAGCCCGGTGTGGGCCTTAGCTCGCTCCAATATTTGCTGCCATTTAAGTATTTCTTTGCTCCACTACGTTTTTACAATTCCCGGCTCAAATCGTTTAGCCACATATATTTGGTCTTCAGCGCCCTCTTTTACCATCCGGAACATATCGTAACACTATTCTTTTCGTAACGTCATCATTCAGTCTTCTCATAATATGCGCAATCCGTCTAATTCTGCTTAACCTTATGCGATGTGATATGCTCACGTCCTTGTAAAATTCATACATTTCATCGTTTTATCTCTTTCTCCATAGGCCATTTTCTTGTACTGCTCCAAATATTCTTCTTAATTTCTTTTTTTCAAATATATTTAGAGATGTGACATTTTTATTTTCTCATAATTACGTGTTTAAACTGTGATCATAGATCAATTTAGAAGAGAATTTAAAATTATTTTCATGGTATTTTTTATTGCATAATTTTGTGTGTATCTACAATCTCTATTCATAATAAGATCATATTTCTCTATTTCTTCTTCTTCGTATTTTTGTTGTAATATCAAAATAATTAGTTGTTTAATTATTCATTATTATATTATTTGCATTTGTCAATCACTTATCCGATTCATTCTCACTCATTCATTCACTTATTCATTTATTGATCTTGTTGGTTTTTGAATTTTGCATATAAATGTTTACGATGAGTGTCAATTATATATATCAATAAAAATTTATCATATCTGCAATAATGTTCATACATTATATACTACATTAAATCGTTTGGTGTTTATATACTTATGCACAGATCAATCCAGAAAATAATTTATAATAGTCGGTCTTGTATATAAACAGAGAACACTGTCACTGTCATTATAATATATTTTTTTGAATTATTGTACATATCAACAAATTATAAATTTAAAATTACTCTAATTAATATTATATTTTACAAATTTTAATGATGAACTAATTTAATGCAACATTGTTGCTTATTATTATTATTATTATATTATGATAGATTTGTATACGGCATTTATAACATTATAAATCGAATTTAATTATATTACACATGTATGTGAATCTGAATATTTATGTACTCTATGAAAGTACACATAAATATTTATAATAATGTACATTACATAGTGAGTGCATATTATATATGAGTAGTACCAGTACGATTACATATATTACATTACAGCATTGCACAAACTGTTCTACTCATGTGTGTACATACGAATGTGCATCAAATTTAATGAAATATATGTATGTTTGATTACATTTTGTAAGTACAATTACATATGTTCGCATAAATTATCTCAAAAAAAAAAAAATTTCATGAATGCTTCATTTAATAATAATCTATAACTTGTAATCCTTTTTCTTTTTTTCAAATTTCAAACAATCAACACACTTGCGGTAATATAAATAAATACGATAGATAGATTTACAAGAGTGTAATAATAAGCTAAATAATTATCATACTTTTTTTCTTTTTTTTTTTTATCTTCGATTGACGTTATTTGGTTATTCGTTTATATACAATATTACTCGTATTTTGTATATTTTTTTGTCAAGATACTCATTTGATTAACTCTACTAATACGAATATGAATTGAAAAGTTTGAAAAGAAAAAGTATTCTTGTAAGACAACATTTCATAAAATTTTCAATTTATTAACGGGTATATATGTGTTGTGTATATACGTTACATTATGAGTATATACACGAATATAAATGCGTGCGTATATTAATTGTATAATTTTTCATATAGATACATACATATTTCTACTTATAATACGTACACATATGAGTATGAATGTATGTAATACCGGTTGATCAGCTGTGATCATGATTGCCATATAGTCCATTTACCTTTTGGTACACAGGTATATAAAATTGTATGAAGTTTTTTTTGCTTTTATTTATTTTTATTTTGTATTTTGCTTCTTTTTTTTTTCAAGTGTGCACACTATAAGATATATATTAAGGCCGGGCCAGTGTACTTACTTTTACATCATAAAGAAACGCAGGGTGACATTCATCAAAAATTATAAATATTTATTGTTGGGAATAATTTACTCACATTATTTGACAGTACTTTCAGTTCAGTGTCAGTTATTCTTCTTTAAATCATTTTCAAACAAAATTTTGTCTTTTAAAATTTTGTGAAGAAAACAAAATAGTACCAGAACAAAAATGAAGATTTTAGAATTCAAATATTCGTTAGTTTATAAAAAAAAATGCAAAATATTTTCACTTTTATTCATTTACAAGTATTGTACAATTGTCATCAATCAATCAACAGTCAACAGTGGCGCTACAACCCTATGTGAGTCTTGGCCTGCTTCAAGATACTCCTCCAGACGGTACTGTCAACCAGCTTTCATTTTCCAATTAACTACACCCAGTCTCCGAATATCCCTTTCTACCTCATTCCGCCATCTGAGTCTTGGTCCTCTGACTCTTCGCTTACCGCTCGGTTCATGTTCAAAGATTCATTTCACCGGGTCGTCACTACCCTTACGTATTATGTGTCCAATCTACTTCAATCTATTAGTCTTGACCTTTTTTACGATATCAATGTCCTGGTATACTACATACAATTCATCATTGTATCTTCTTCTCCAGGCACCGTCTACTTGAATTGGACCATATACCTATATCTTTTTTCTAAACTTTTCTTTCGAATCTACGTAAGTTTCCTTCCTCTGTTTTCGATAGCGTCCAGCATTCCAGACAATATAACACCATCGGAAGAATCAGTGTTCTATATCTTTGTACAATTGTCATACAGAGTAAAAATTAACTCATTTATATTGAGAGTTCAATTCATAAAATTATGTAACCCTGTGTAAAAAACATTTTTTTGAACAGATAATAATAAACTACATGCATAATATAATAGTGACGTATTCATTTTAACAAACATACATACAGATTATGTATATATATATATATATTTATATAATAATTCTAAATTAGTTTCATTAAAATGACCCAAAAATATTTTTTGGTTGTTTTTGAGATATAATCGTAATTACATTACATGTTACACATATACTACATTCATCCATGTACACATATACATTATGTGAGAAAAAAATCATGAATATTTAATGTACTTAGGTACATACTATATACTATATATTTAAATGAAACAGCACGAACATTGATTTAGTTTTTCGCGTAACACATGTGTAACTTACCTATAAAGTACTACACGCAGATAGAAAGTTCAAAACCAAGTACATACATATAAATACAATATTTTAAAATTAATCAGTATTTTGGCGTATTATTTGGTTGTTTACTATATGGGTATTAAAATTTTTTGTTCAAAACACGATACATACATACATAAATATTAACATTTTTGTATATGAATCTATATGTATCAAATATTCAAATGCACAATTTTTATTGTATGCATTTTGATTTTATATTACGTGCGGTGCGGTGTATCACAGTCACACGTAATGTAATGTACCTAAGTACTTTAAAACATTTCATATATTATTTTAGTCTCACAATTAAAAAATTTCAATAGAATTTACGAAACCAGTTTTAATAAAATTTATATTATATATGATCGATGTGACTGAACACTGAACTATATTATAAAAAAAAAACACTCAATTACATTTATGTACATTATCATTTTTTGTACAGATTTAATGTATGTATATAAATAAACACTTGTATTTGCAGATATTCCTTCAAAAGATTATTATATAAACAAATTTTCAGAAATTCAGGTGATCGAATATGTATAAAATAAAAATTTAATACCGTAACCCAAACATACAAAGCTATATATGTATAAACAGATTCAAACGAATCTTATAAGATATTAAATTAAACTGGAAAAATGTATTCGCTAAAAAATACTACATATTTTGTTCAGAAAATTTAACAAACAAAAAAAAAAAAATAAATAATTTTTCAGAATATTAAATGATTTATTATCAAGGAAATCAAGAATTTTCAAGTTGAAATGTCCATTTCAAAAAATAAAATAGCCTACACCAATGTTGAGTATGTATACTACACATAAATGTCTGTATACGTAAGTGTGTAGTTATAAAATCGTATATCCACATATAGGAATTTTTGTATTTTTTTTTTTTTTTAACTTTTTTATGCTTGTTATTATATCTTGTATATGAAGAAGTAAAAGTCTTAATTTATATTTGAGTACATAAAAGGGACTAACAACAAGCCACTATCAATGAAAATAAAACATTATTTCCTAAAAGGAACAAAATAAATCAGAAGAAAAAACAAAATTATTTTATCTTCAAAAATAATTTAAGAAAAAATAACAATTTTTTCTTATGTAATTTACATAAATATTTTTTTACACTGACATTTATCTGATATAAGGAGAGTATGTACATATGTACATCTATCACCTTTTTCGATCAGGAAATTTGAATGAAAAAATACATATAAAAATACAAGAAAATACAAAAATCTCATGTATTTATGTGTATTGCTAAATTTTTATATTATTCAGATTTGAATTTTCTGCAAAGATATATAGATATATGCATTTATGAAAAAGATAAACGAGTATGTATCTATGTATATGTACATCAAATTTGTTTGCAATTTATGTAAACATTTCAATTTAGTAAATTTTCACACATGATTATTCACAAAATGCATAAACATACGATACACACACACAGATACAAATTCTTGATAGGTAGTTTGGTAGTAGGTGGTAGTAGTTATTGACCTTCTTCTTATGAATGAAAATCGCTAGCGATCATTAATATATTATGTATATTTGTATGGAAAATTTAAAACATCAATTATATATCGTAATGAATTTTTTTTGGTTTTTTTTTTTTTTTACTTTACTTTTCAGTTTAATTTCATTTTAGAGTATGAAAATGAATGATTTTATTATCATTTTTATATAAAACCATTACCGTAAAAGAATTGATTTTATTTTTATGATTTCATGAAATTTTAGTACTACATTCTATCTATGGAGGAGAATCCATAACAAATCAAAGTAATATTATTTGAGTTGAATATTGAAAATGATTTTAAAGATATTGTTTTTAACATAAATATTGAAATTAAAGTTACACATATCTATTCATTTTCTATTTATATTGTGAATGTGTTTCAAAATCTTTTTTTTGTATTTAAATTTATGACATATTAACCCTGTATTATTTAATAAAAAGCGTACAGGTATATAATACTCAATTTGCAGTCATCAACTATACGCCTGGCTATATGTATACTTAAATACAATTTAAACAAATATACATTTACATACATACATTTGCTTAAATACTCATATACATTACGTATTATTAGAGGTTTTTTATGTACATAGTATGTATCTTAATCTACTTATTGATATTTTTGCTCTCATTTTTGGTTATATTCTAATCAACTTTGCTAACAAAATAGTCACGAAAGTCATACAAATGTGTATATTTAAGTTTATATATACGTAAGTACGAACATATGTATGTGTATGTACATATATGATTTGAGCACATTAGATATGCTATAGGTACAGTAAACACAGATAAATATTGATTTTAAAATTTGAAAAATTACTAATCTTTTAACGAATGAAATGTAACATAATGTACAAGTATATTCTATTTTTTTTTTTTTTGTTTTTGCTACATTTTTATTTTAAATTTTCGTTACAATGCACGAATATACTTAGGTATTAATGTATAGGTATGAATATATTGTGTATGCTTACAGTTATAGAATAATTTAAAATTTTAATCTCTTCTTAATTCCTTTTATTTTTTACTTTTTTTTTTTCAAAAAATTATTTTTATAAATTTTTCAATAATATTTAACTTTGGACTCCGGACTCCGTTTTCTGGAGACTAGAGCAGCTATAACGATATGAGACTTTGGTACCAGGAGACCACAAAATTAGACCTCCGGAGGCAAGACAATACAAGACTCTTGGTGGCCAGTCTCTTTAGTGTATACATGGAATACGTATTTAGTCTCTGGTTTAAATCTCTACTAAATCTCTAAAAACTACACTTCTTTAAAAGACCAACAACCAAATTGAAATGTCATTTTTAGACTCTAGAGTCCAAGAGTCAAACATCAAAACATGTTGCAAACCAGAGTCTATCTCTTTTCAGTATACACGGTAGGAGAAATTTCACTGTTCTCTTGAAATTTTAAAGATCTCTTTGGTGTATACACACATCTCTTGGACTCCGGAAACCGTTTTCTGGACTCTGCAGTCCAAAATCTCTTGTCGTGTATACATAGCTTTATAGTCAATGACCTCCTATATAGAGTAGAGAAGCAAGTATAAAATGTTGTCACACAGTTGATTTTCCATGTTCTGTCATGTACACTATTCGCGATTCTGCTTAGAGAGAGAAAATCAACTTTTTCTTAAGAACGAAAATAACTGGTTGCCTATTATGCATAAATCCAGCCATGTGTATACGTTTTTGATCTAGTTTTTGTTTCATTTCTTCCAATACTTTTATGTATATTGTACACAATGGATTTGTAATTCAATTTTGTTTCTTTTTTATTTTTATTTTTATAAATTACTTAATCGATTCGACACATAAAATCATATTGCATTCAGTCGAGTCATATGATTTCATCAAAATAAATAATATTGATATAAATGTACAAATATTTTTCGTGTCAAATATCGTCTCGCCATTCACTACTTCTTAAATGTACATATATCACACATATTATGCATACATAATATGGGTAATTGTGTGTTTGTGTATACACATTTTGTATGTATTAATTTGTAACAATCGATTTTTTATTAATCTTCATTTCATATAATATTCGTTCGTTTTCAATGAATTTATAATAGCAATTCTTTCAATTTATAAATTGGTGATACACAGTCTCATATAAAAAATATTAAATTTGCAATATTACTACACCAAAAATGTGTAAACTGTCTGTAAACTGTATATTATGACTTTTAAATATCGGTTACAAGTGTAACTACATTTTCTAGGTATTCGCGTAATTACAGTGATTGAAATGATTGAACCGTCCCCACTTGTATTTTCCGTTAAACGGATGATTTTTGTCTGCCAAGGAATAAATGTAAGTACGTGTATACACATTGCAGTACATCACATCATATAACATACCAACACCAATTAAATAAATATTGAAGTGATTGTTCAATGATCCGGAAAACATTGTAATTTATCTTTTTTTTTTTTTTATACAATATTAATTTCCTTTTCCTTCTTTTGCTGCTATGTCTGCTGCTGTAATTCTTTATTTATACAAAATTTTCAGTTCGAATTTAAACATAATCGAATAGTTATTAATTTATTTATAGTTAAAAATCTTATAGGTCAAGTTTATTACAACGTCACGAAAATAATATATGTATACATAATTACCTATATATAATCATATAATTTAATTGAATTTTCAATTTTCAATACTTTAAATGTGTTCGAAAAATGATTAGAAAATGAATTTGATGATTTTATCTAATTATCTACTATATAAATTAAAAACGCCTTCCTAACCGATATAAGTAAATAATTTTCAATTTGAAATTTATTTGAGATTTTCATAGTATCCAGCCCACAAATTTCTTTGGGATTTTAAAAAATTTTATTTTCATTGTGAATGTCTGCGGTTACTATAAAACGAGTAGTATAAAATCAAAAATCTCTGCCTTCACATAATTTTTTTTATTTTTACAGATTTTTAAAGGAAAATTTCTCTGTAATCTAACCACTACTAGCTACTCATATTCATGTATAACAAAGACAGATAAATAAGTGTATTAAAATGGATAATTACAAGTTGAATTTCAATTAAAAATGTCAACTATACTTATGTTGCATTGTTTTACTTTAAGTTCTGTTTTATTAATACGAATATACTCATATATACTCGTATATTATTATGTACCCATATATGGGGCCTATCCATGTACAAAAGCTACATATGTACATTTATATATTTAGAATTTTATTATGTGCTCGAATGCAAATAAATTTTATCATAATATATTGTATATTATTAACTTATATTCCATGTGAATATACGACCTTTCTTTATTTGCACGTTCAATTTACATAAAATAATGTATAAAAAGTAAGAGCTAAAATAAAACTTTTAAATATAAATATACAGTACTTATATTATCTTATATATCGTGGAATGCTTAACAGCAACAACAAGAACAACAGAAATATACATTTTTTTTTTTAAATAAAAATGATAAAAAAATATATACATATACAGTCGGGTACAAAAAATGAGCGAACACAATACATTTACAAACTATTGTTAAATTTTTTGAATAATATTTAGTGGGGTCACATTTTGATTTAATTACTGCTTCTATAGTAATGGTGGCATTGATTCTATCAGTTTTTTTTTTAAGTTTGTATCTATTTTATTCCATTCTTGAAGTATAGATCTGATTTTAACTCGTTTTTATTTGATAAGTATTTTCATATTTCCTCATGTTTCTTTTGAGATTTTCCCATAAGTATTCTATAGTAATGAGATTCAGTTCCGGTGATTGAGGGGGATGTTCGATCATCTTTGGTATATTCATTATTATCTATTGGCAAGTGCTATATAGAATGTGTGCTTTGGATTGTTGTCTTACAAAAGGCATCACGGGCCACGTAATCCAAGTTAACATTTTCCTTTATGATCTTCAGGTAAAATCATGAGCATTCATTCTTTCATCAATAAAAGTTAAATTACCGGATCCTGTTGCCGCCATGCACCTCCATACCATCACCGAACCTCCTCCATATTTTGCAGAACTATCTCACTATCTGTATTTTTAAGGTCCAACTATTTTTTACACTGTCTCTAAACTTTTTTTTTTTGTTGGATTTTTATTAATTTTAATATATATTTATCTCGAGAAGAGTTCAAAATAATATTCTGTTTTAATAAAATTAATTTTTTTCAATTCACTTGTGTTTTATTAATCTTTAAATATAAGTTTGTATGTTCGCTGATTTTTTGTTCTGACTGTATGGAGGTATTTTCATATTTACAGAAGCAATGCCAATTGCAATTTTATTTATAAAAATATTAACGATAGCTTATCGATAGCTTAACGATACAAATATACCATACAGAGTTTGTGCTATATATGTATGATACATTATTCGTATCCATGTACCATGTAAAAAAAGAGCTTATTAAAGTATGTACAATTATATATTTAATTTTCAAAAGTTAATCGCATTTAAATGCTGTGTAAAATCTGATTATTATAATATTTTACATACATTTTTGTTTACAAAATTTAATTAAAAAAATCATTGAAACTGTCATCATCATCATCATTATTGTTATTATATTAGTTTTGTTTTTCTTTGCTTCTTTAATAAACAAAATCAAGAAATCGCCTTTTACAATATACAGAGAATTTCCATTTAAATTTAAAGTTATCAGAAAAAAAAAAACAATCTGATGATTTTATCCAGTATGGTACAATACTTTTAATTTATATAAAATATATTTTATCATGTAATTTAAAAAAATAAAATAAAAAAAAATCTCATTCAGTAGGTATATTAGTTTAAATTTGAATGCAAAATTATTTTTTTTTATCAAAAAATCGATATCTTTGTATCTAAAATACAAGTATAAATAATTTGGAATATTCGCAGATACTTAAAAACGTGTATATAGTGGTAAAGTATCTTAGTAAAACAAAACTTTGCATGAAAATAAAAAGTGAAATAAAAATAAATAGAAAAAATTGTATATAATTATGAATGTATACCCGTACACAGATACACATATTAGTAGATACATTTTAAAATATAGATACATATGTCCATTATGTTTAAAGAAAATTGCATATAATTACTTATATGTATGTACATGTACTACATAAGGTGTACTTTGTGTAAAACATATGTCCATATCCATACACTAAAGTAATTATTATTTGAACATAAAATGTATGTGTACATGTACTTATTATAAAGTCATATACAAACTATATATTATGTACTACAATTACAATATACTGTAAATCGTATCGTGTATATATACCATTTATTTGAATTTGTCCCACTAATATTTACATATGTATGGAATGTGTGTATAGATATGATACAGATTCTTAACGTGTTGTATATACAAATACATATTTATCTATATTTTTATCATGTGCATATTTTAATATTTATGAGTGTGTTGACCTATTACTGGAATATACAAAATTCAATATAATATCAACACATATGTTTCTGTACACATACGGCTAATTCTAATAAAAGGTCAACCTATGTATCTTTTTTTTCCGAATATTTATAAAAATATTTCAAAATATTTATTTTAATTATAAAATAATATTCATCGTTTTCTCTTTTGGCGTTCTTTTTTTTTTGCAATTTTTCTTAAAAAATTTTTGAAAAGTCGAAAATTCGTAATAAAAATCCATATTGATTTTGAAGGATGTGCATCAAAGATAATATAGTTCTTCGTCTCGTAGGACTGTATTATCTTTGATGTACATATATCGACAAAATTTTACAGTATGCCGCCAACAGTTATGTAAATTCAATTTAAAATCTATAAAATTACAATTTTTCTAAAATATAGTGAATGAAATGTCAATTTATTACTTGTTATCATTTGAATTTACGGCTTGAAACTTTGAAGAAATTTGGAATTTTTATCAAGATGTTAATTTGGTATAATTTTCTTCGAGTATGTCACCAACGGAATTTATTCTTTTTATATTTTTTTTTATTAAAATACTTTTGACCAAAGACTTTCGGTAATTATTCACAAGGACTTTGAAAAATCATCAAAAAAGTTTGAATGATTAAAGGGATGCTGCTTTGAGTTATAACTATTTCTTTATCTTCAAACTGTATGTCGTCAATTTTAGAATTAGCCATATGTATATCTGTAGATAGTAGATACAAATTTATATTATGAAGGTATGTATCTATAGATATAACATCTAAATGGACTAACACATTAAATACTCATATAGGTGAAAAATAAGTTGAAAAAAAAAATTTTTATTTTTCATATATACAAATTATTATACACAAACACATTGTATCTACATATGTATTTATTTATCTATCTAAAAGTAACATGCATACATATGTAAATTTATAATAATAATTTTTATTTATTTATTTATTTTTATTTTTTTGTCTTTTGAAAAATAAAAGAAATAAAAAGTAGAATAAAATATAAGTAATATGTAAATAAACAGGTAAAATACGGATATGTTTAAATACATTAGTGAAACACATTAAAAATAAATTGTACTCGTTTTGATTGATAAAATTCGTAAAAAACAAAAAATTTTATATTAAACATTTTATGAGATACAGACATACTACATATTTATGCTACAGAGAGACACAGATACATATACTTTGCCTTATGTACAAAAAAAAAAAAAAATAAAATAAAAAATAAAAAATAATAATAAAAATATTCAATCACATTTAAAATCTCACATCGAAGATTTATTAATTAAAATGCCGTCTAATGTTTATGTATGATTTAAGCTTTAATGTATGCACGAATATACGAATATATTTACTATTTTGATATCTAAACGTATGTACGTAGACTTACATATAAGTATATGTATCCAGTTCTCTTACATTTTTGTGCATATTCATAAAAAATAATATATGTGAACACAAAAAAAAAAAAAAAATCTCATAAAAATTTAAAAATTTTTATTTGATTAGTTATCATTCAAAATTTACATGTTTACATTATGCATCAAAAAATGCTACTTTTTATTTTTTTGAATATTGAAAACGTTTGTACTGGTTATACACATTCGTAAATATTTAATTTGTATATGTACACAAATATATAAAATGTATACTATTTATACTCGTAAATAATATATAAAAATGAAAACAAAAAAGTATGTATAGGGTGTAGTGTAAATAATATGTTTATAATTCTTAAAATGTTAAAAAAGCAAAATCAATAGGATACTACATGGTTGTTTAAGCATAAAATTTTAATGAACAAATAACTAAGTATATATATATAGGCTTCAATTTTGAAAAAAAAAAGACTAAAAATATCATCTATGCACATATTAGCTACTTTCGATTTAACAATTTCAAGTACTTGCGAGTATAAAAGGTAAATGTCTGTGCTAAACCATCTACTCGCAGTATTATGCTTCTTCTACATTCAATGCAGTGACTTCAACTTGGACTTCCACTTTCGATTAGTAAATAGAAAAGTATAGCTGTCAAGTCTACTGCATTAAATGTAGAAGTTCTAATGCATATCCATTAAATCAAAGTCGAAGTTGAAGTCACTGCATTGAATGTAGAAGTGGCATTACTCATGAAAAATTTTTCAAGTAGATGCAAATAGTTGCGAATAATTTTTGTATCGTTCGTTATACAAATAATTTATCCTAGATACATTTTTGTACTCGCGAGTAACTTGGAATTGCTAAATCGAAAGCAGCTATTAAGTTACATGTACATGACTGATTACACTACATTCAGTAAAATTTTTTAAATAGAAAATCATATATTAAATAATTTTAATTGCAATAATTTTGAAAATGTAATTAAAATTCAGTTTCGGCTTGTACATCTATATAGGTATTGAAACATAATACACATAGAGATATCCGCACATGATAGTAGAGAGTAGTATATATTCTGATTGAAAATTTCATGCATTCTAATCTAAACGCATCCTATACACGAGGTAGTTCTGATTGTTTAATGACCTTTACAATCATTTGAGTTTCTAATATTTTTCTCATTACAGTGTTAATAAATTTGTGTCCTTTCCAAAATGATATGCCCTAATGAACTCTTGAAGTTTTTCATTTGACATTTTTATTTTATTAAGATTATGAAATCTGAATTTTTTATTCACTCCTTAAGATGATTTATTCTTTTCTTAAAGAACAAAAAAAAAAGTGAAAGGTCACTTATATCTTACTGTATGTATATAGATTTTATACCAAAGAATATTATTTTATTCATCTTATCCTTAAATTTCGCTTCATCATCCATGGGAGTGTATGTACTAAGTGTGATTTAAAAATTATCTTACTTCCTCATTAGTTCTTCTCACCTACATAGTTAAAGATTAACTAAACTAAAATTCGGAGGCTATAGAGAGCTTATTTTAGGGATTTCTCAGAAATTTAATTAAGTGAAAAATTCATAATACATATACATATAATCTATACTCATCATATTTATAAAAAAAAAAACAAAAAAAATAACTTTTTCATCGAATATGACAGAATGAATTTCATCTTCAAATTTTTTATTTTTCTTTTTTCATATTGAAACAATTTTCTTTATTTTTAAATTTTTTTTTTTTTCCTTCGACATATTTCTCATTATACTCGTATGTATATGACTATCGATACCGTTATAGTATGCTCGCATAATTCTGGCTTTTATTTCTGTTTGAATAGCTTACAAATCGGTTATGACATTTTGTAAATATTTTTTTTTTCGTTCATTTCGTTTTGTTTTTATTTGAAATCTTTTACAATTGACTTGCATTTATTTTAATTACTATATGCTCATCATCATTTTGTTTGTTTTATTTTTTGTTTTTGTTTTTTTTTTACTATCTGAAGTTTATATTTTTAATAAAACAAACACACACATACATAGTTAGGTTATACTCATCATATATATGAGATTTTATATAATAAATATGTGATGTGATATACACACATACACACACACACGAAAATAAAAACAGTTGTAACCGTAGTTATGTATGTGTATGTGAAAAATATTTTTATAATTTTTAAAGTCTTTTTTAATTGTGGTTTTTATATCTTATTTTTGTTATTACAACTTTCTTAAAGGGTTTCAAAACAATTTTTTTTCTTTTCTTCTTTTTTTGTTCTTCTTAAACATTACATACATATTTTATTTCTTCCATTTTTATTTTATTACTTGATCTACATACATATGTATATATGTACATTTACGTAGATTACATAAATGTATGTATACAATACCTTAATACCTATATATATTCTTCTGTAAATACGAGTACTATTCACTAGAATTACCGTTAAGTGGGTTGAAAATCGATCCCACCCAAATCAACTTCTGGTTATAATGTGTGTATATTATATTATATATACGAGTACATATACACGCCATACGTATACGTGATAATAAGAAAAAGAAAGAATGTGGTATGGTGAACTCTTCTCTTAAAGTCAGACAGGAAAATGATCTTTATTTAACTTTATACTTATATGTATGGGTATGTATGTATGTATATTTTATTTAAGGAAGGTATGAAATATTATTATTATTATCATTTATTTAATGTGTAAGATAGTTTACGGTTGGAAAATTCAATCCAATGATTTTATTTGTAAATATGTACATAATGTACATACGAGTATATACTTAGGTAAAAATATAATACGTATACAGAATATTACTTACACATATACTCGTACTAAAGAGTATAATTTTAGTATTATTTTTTTTTTTTCATTTTCATTTTTTATGGAACATTCGAAAGTGAAACCTTTATGTTACCGCAGTACGGTTATCTACCACTGAAAATTAAAATTTACCGGTTATTCATTCATATATACATATATTAAGTACATATGTACTTACGTAGACAAAAGTTACTACTTTATGTATACCTATTATCATTGTAACAATTACAATAAGAGATCGTCACATCATATTCTTGAAAAAAAAAAAAACAGTTGTACAGCATCAGTTATTATTTATACACGTAGTAAGTACATTTTGTGAGCATAAATAAGCGTATGATGGTATTGCGTGAAAATTAACGTTGAGTTTCATCGCGGTGACGATGGCATTATAATTTTAAAACAAATTAAATTTAAATAAAAAAATGAAAATCTTTCAGAAAAATAGATTTTTTTTTGTGTAAATTACATGATGTCCTTCTTACATGCGAGAATTAGAAATTTTTTGATATTAAAATTCACAAAAAAAAAATTACAAAAAATTGTCTCTATAAAAAATTAGAAAAAAATATTAAATTAGATATTGTATATATATTTTCATAATAAATCTATAAAATGGTACGTATACTTACTGTAATCACTGAGATCATCCTGAGTACCATTTATAGTACCATCTGGAAGTAATTGTATAAAACGATTTTTAATATATAATTGAATTTTTCTTGCTGGTCCAGATATATGAGAAAGATTCGTTGATCTTTCATTACGATCTAAATTGCTATTATTCAATTTTCTGTTATGTTTTTGATTTATTGGTGTATGAATGCTACGATCAGTTCGTGATAAATAATGTAAAATTGTTGAATTATTATTATTATTATTATTATTATCATCATCAATATTATTATTATTATTAAATGGTACAATTGTGGTCACATCATAAAATGTACCATCTTGTAACATAATTTCATCGTTATGATGTCGATAATTATTATGAAGTTTTTTATGTCGATGATGATGATGATGTTGATGATGTTGATGATGTTGATGATGTTGATTTTTATGATGATGGTCATTATCATTCTTATTATCGTTATCATCAACATTATCATTATTATTTAATGATTTCAAAGAATCAGAAATTATATGTGATGTTTGTATTGCATGTAAAATTTTTGATGTCACATGAAACACTTTAGTTTTCTTACGTTTACGTTTACGTTTAATGTAATTATTATTACTAATTTTTTTTATTTGATTCACAATTAAATTTTCTTCGATATGTGATTGTGATGTCGATAACGGCATTGATATCGACGATAATGATGACGGCGACGAGGACGACGACGACGACCACGATGATGACGATTTCGATGATGATGATGATGGTGTTAATAATAATATTGTCGGTGTTGTCGAAGAAATTGATGATGACACTGAAGATGATGATGTTAATGATGATGTTGTCGTTACTGTTGTTGCTGTCGTTGTTGTTGTCGTTGTTGTTGTCGTTGTTGATAATGCTGATGAAATATTTGAATTTGTTTCACTATACTTAACACTACAATCATTATTATAATTAATATTAGTTGAAGTACTATTACATCTAATGTTACTACTATCACTATCACTATTATTTATTTCAAATTTTTTCATATTTCTATTATAATTATTATTGATGTGATTTTCACTGTCGATCACATTATCACTACTATAATTTTTTATACTATAACTACTATTACTTAAATTACAATTTTTACATAAATTAAATTCATTACTGGTACTACTACTACTACTGTTATGATCGCATATGCATGTAAAATTTTTAGTATCGTTATTTCCATCTATGCAATTATTAGTATCATTATTATTGCTATTATTATTACTAGTAAAGTTGGTCATTTGGGAGGGCGTTTTTAATGTTGTTGCTGCTGTTGCTGTTTCTGCTGTTACTGTTAAATTATCACTATTTGTCGTTTTATTAATATTATTTGCTGCCGGCATTGCAAATCCGGTTGACGGCCACTCTATCATGACTGATGAAAGGAGGGCGCCCAGCACGGCCAGGGCCCTCCACCTTAGCCGGCTACTCAGCATGTACACCCGACACCCTTCTAACAAAATTAATTCTTGATTACTATGCTCGATAATGATCACAATATATTAAATAAAACACGAAAGAAAAAACAAATATATGTATATTTTTTTTATATTTTTTTGTTGTATTTAGTTTTGTATAAACTGAACTTACAAATAACTTGAAAATGTCTATTTATGTTTTTTTGTATTTTTTTGTATTTTTTTTATTTATCTAATTTTTCTTTTTTTGTCTTTGAGTATATATCTATTTAATTGCTTCGTATACTTTTCAATTTGTGTTTAAGTAAGTGCGCTTTCTAGCACTATGCACATACATATGTATGTATACACCTATTCAAAGGTGAGAAATATACCATACGTAAAAAATTTATCTCGGATTTTGTTGTTTATTTACCTATAATGTAAATGTATATAGAAGTGTTATACTTTTGTGCATATATATATTCGCAATTATTTTTCATATGAATTCGAATTCCACCATAGATACATTTATATATATACTTATGTATATATGGACATACATTAAAATGTGTATATATACAGACATGTAATGTACATATACTTATATGTATATAATATTTGTTCGATAATGTAAATGTATTAGGTTATATTGATGAAAATATTCAAGTCACCATTTCATGTACCGGATGATCACTTTCACATCGTCTTTCGTCTTCTTCATCGTCATCATCGTCTGGTCGATAGTTTTCTTTAGCTGATATCAATAATTGATCATGTTTTTTAGCCATTTTGCATGATACTGAATTTTCATTTGATATATGTACATATATATGTATATATATGCGCGGTTTAGTCGTGATTAGATCATTAATAAAACTCTATATATGAATATTTTGTATAAACAAAATTTAAATACATATGCATAATATGAATAATGATAAGATATACGTATATGCATATATATTTTTGTTGAAATGTGCATATGTGTATTATATTAATTGGTCTCTATACATATGTACATACATATATTGATCATGGATATTAGTTGATCATTCTCGCAATCTTTGGCATAATTTATATAATATAATATTGCGCATATGTGTATAGAGAAAAAAAAAAACACGAACAATTCACTGCACTATAGTAATTAAATGACTAAATAAATTTAAATTCGATCACTTTCGATTTATTATCGTTATTATTATATTTGTGTTCATGTAGTAAAAAAGTTATAGAGAGAATGTAATAATGTATCTGTATATGGATACATATATATTCACATATATACATATATGCAGTTTTTAAAAAACAAACACACACAAACTCACAAAAATTGTTATTTTTTTTTTTCGTTTTTTTTTGTGTTTTTTTTTTTTTTTTTGTATATGTACATATATCAAAATATTAAATTAAATATTTTAAAAAATCTGCTTTATTTTTATTCGATCCACCTGCAAAACTACATATATATTAAATTGAAAACACAACAAATAATATTTATTTTTATTTTGATTTTCAAATTTAATTTTATTATAAAACTTTTTTAATTGAATTAAAACGACTGGAGTTTATATGAAATATTTTCTGTAAGTGTGTCTCTATAAATCGCTTAATCAGCAAGTATCTATATAAAAATGTTGGTGCAAAAATTTGTATATAAATAGAAAATAAGTAATTTCATTGCATATTTATGTACCACCACCTACATTACTTATACTAGTACTTTAAAAGTGTATCTAAGTGTATTTAATTAAAATATTTTTAAATTCTATATTTAATTGAGAATATATGTATAAAAGAAAATTCATTATCAATTCAATATGGGAAATTTATATACAGAAATCTGAGTATCTATCTAATCAGCGCACACTTCACATTTTAATTCTTCCTCTCTTTGATATCATCAAATTATCTAATTGACACAATCAATTTGTAAAAATACTAATATGTAAGTATAGACTTAAGTACTTGTGGAATTTTATTTCATATACAAAACGTTATTTAAAAAAAAAATATACGTATACATATATAACGATTATCTGCATACCTATACTCGTACATGCTACATACATAAATGTTATATGAAAATGCGTGTGTTAAATATTAAAAATCATTCACCTTATACACATTTTCAAAAATTTTATAACATTTATAATACATACATAATATCTATACATACAAATAATTTTTAACAAATCACCGCGATTCAAAAACAAATCAACATATAAATTTTTTTTTTTTTTTTTTTGGCTAATCTGTTTAAATTTTATATCTAAAATTCTTGTAAAAAAAAGGATTTTTTTTGTTTGTTTGTTTTTGTTTGAAAAGAAGATGAAAAGAATATTATAAATGGAAAAAGAAAAAAAAAATAAAATGAAAGAAAAATAAAAGGAAGAATAATTTAATCATACAATCATTATTATGATAAAATCGACTTTAAATATAAATAAAAATATTAAATCATTATTTATTAAGACATCATTTAAAATTTTGTCTGTCATCTATTCATCAATTTATTACATACCTTATGTCTGATTTAAATAAACAAGACAACAAAAGAAAAATGAAACAAAAAAAAAAATTAACAGAAATTTTATTTTACTTTTTATTTCCATTTCACAAAGTATAAATATGTGTATCTACTAGTATTTATGTGGTGTATAAAGATGCGTGAGAACTTATACATATGTATATACATACATGAATTACCAATACTCAATTATAAAATGACACCTACATACAATTTTTTTTTTGTCTTCACCATCATCACAGTAGAATAATAATTATTGTAAATCCATGCAAAAAAAAAAAAAAAATTTTTTTTTTTTTAAAAATAAAATTACAAAAAAAAAAAGATATTTTTTTTTTTTTTTCAAAAAATAGATATTCAAATATTAAAAATGAAATTGATGTACCATATATATACAACATACTTATATATACATACATACATATAAATAAATAAATACATAAATGTTATGTATGTATATGCAAAGTAATACATGTGTATAGTGTAATATTATCGCATACAACGAAGGGTCATTGGCATAATTTTTTGAAATTAATTTATTTTGGCATAAAATACTTTGGTACATATTATTTATTGTAATTGCAATGCATTCGTATATTTACACACAAAATATATATACATATGTGTATGCAGGTATGTAGGTACATAAATTAAAAATATTTTTACATTTGTATACTATAAAAATAAATATGTATGTATGGATGTGTATTTGTTACATTTAATGCAAATTTTGAGAGGACCTAAGTAGTAATAATAATAAATAATAATGTTTCTCTCATATTTACTATATGTACCGTGTATGTACCTAGGGACCTAAGTAGTAATAATAATAAATAATAATATTTCTCTCATACGAGTATTTACTATATGTACCGTGTATGTACCTAGTCTAGTACGTACTCATTTTTTCTTCTAGTATCTTTTATTTTTTTTTAAAATTACATCACAAATAAATTAATAAATAACTAACAGATTTACGACTGACTGATTGGTGGTGGTGTTATTTTATAAATCACTATTTACGTACGTCGTATATATTCGCGTATACTTATTTATTTTTTGTGTTGTATGTAAGTTTTATGTTATCCGCATAGTAATTAATTACATAATTAGATATATAGGCAAGAGTAAAAAATTTCTATATCACTGATCGATATAAATGCAAATACAGTATATAATAATAAATAATATTATGTATATATGTAATTAACTTAGATTATTATATGTACTTTTACATAATAATATATACATAAATAATATTAAATGAAAGTGTTATTATAATTTTCTTCGTCTTTTGTTGTTGATATTGTGCCAAATTTAATTTTGTACAATGACAAAAAATTACTTTTCTTTTATTTTATATGTATGTTATGTATTTAACTTTTATTTTTTTTATTTGTATTATATTCTTCTTCTCTTGATTTGTATTCATTATAGGCAAAGATGACAACGTGTAATTTAACGTGAAATGTAACACGCATAGCTCTACAACACAGTATTTATACGCATTATAGATACCTATTTCTAAATAATAATCACAAAAATACAGATAATGTACATGACTGTATAGATAGATATTCTTACATCATTTATTAATAAAATGAATGAATATGTATACATACGTGTGGTAGTAGTGTAAAATGTTTAAAAACTAGTATATAACCGGACAATAATATCAGGAACGCTTAATTATAATTTCGACAAAGAGGAGCTAACGTACTTTTCAAAAAAAAAACGACATGTCACATTTATGTGATTATTTTAGAAAGGGTGAAAAAACTGCTAACACACACTCACTGCCATCGCACAATTCGGCCGCAACCACAACGTAAAATATTAGTGAATTTTAAATTTTTGCTTCTTGCGAATAGATTACTAGTACTGTGAAATCTATAGGTCATGAATGTCTTTTTGTCGCTGAAAAATAGAATAGAACCTATTTGGGCGAAAGCGACAGCGTAAACTTAAACGGTAAAAAGTCCTTAATTACTGTATATACGCTGTAGTTGTCGCTGGAATTGTGCGATGGCTGTCAGAGTCTATATCTATACACAACTGAATAAATATAAATTGAAAAATATAATTAATTTAGTATCATTCCCATCAGCAAACTAAGTAGGTAATTAAATTTGTGCACATATTCTCTCCCTTAACATAATTCTGTAACTATAAGTATAACTCAAAATGGACCGACGTGGACATGTCGCCTTTTGAAAAGTAGCTCCTCAAATATAAATCTAGTACTAGTCTAAAAAAAACTCTTTAATAAATCAAAATTAGATTAAAATTAAAATAAATAAATTGAAATCATTTGAAATCACTATATGCACAAATTGAACTTATAAGTAGTACAGTAGATACGCGTACAATAAGTCAAAATCAATATTTACGTGTTGAAAAATCTTTATCTCAATTTCGATTGAGTAAAATTTTAAATTTATTACAGATAACTATCAAAATATGATCAATGAATTTTTCATCTTAAAATTTATATAAATTAATCTCGGATAATGTAAAAAAAAATATGTATATGTAGATACTCGTATATAATACCCCATTTACATACTTTTATTTTCGAAACATTATTCGAAACTCTCTAATACCTTATACTAAATAAAACTTTTCTGACAACTGCAAGTATCATAATCATGATTTAAATAATTGAATGATAAAACGAAAATTCTAAAATTTAAAAATTTGAAAAAAAAAATCATGTTTTTAGGAAGCAGTAAATCGCTACTCTTGGTTATAAATACTTATATATATATTTTTTTGCCTTTTCGATTTACATAATTAAATAAAAATAAAATAAAAATAAAAAAAAAAAACTATAAATTTCTTAAAATTGATTCATGATAATTCCCTTCTGCTGTGTAATGTATTGTATTTAGTGCGTACATGTAGTACAACAATTATATATACAAAAGAACATTAGATATTCATATATGATTGTATGTCTTTCTTTGTCTTTATAATTACTTAGAAAATTTTTTTTAGAAAAGCATATTGCATGTATGTACAATAGATGTACAATGAATTGTACAATTTGATTAGCGATGCATTTGCAAAATTTCATTTATTTTTTGTTGTTGGTGTTGTTTTTGTTCTAAATTTTTTTTCTCTGTAGATCATGTCGGTATAATTTCTATTTAGACATGAATGACAGATGGATATATGTAGGTATATGTGTACATATGATATACAAAAAAAAAAGAATATTTTTGCCAATGTAATACAAGTGTATTGTCTGTAGAGGAAACCGCAAAATATATAACAATAAATAAATTCATTATATAAAAATTAACATTGATGCAATGATTCCAAAAATTTATTTATGAAAATTAAACAAAAATCTAATTAAATAATTTGTAGTATATATTTTAATAAATTTAAATTTAAAATCGTTTTAGAAAGAAACTATATGTATACTTCATATGTTTATACGTCAAAATTATATAAATAGAAATTAGAATTATTTTTCTATTTTAAAATTTTTATTTTAATGTTTTGTTATATTTCAATCAAATGTTCCAAAACAAGTTCAAAAAATTAAAATAAATTTAAATTCTTAAAAAAAAAAAAATTGAACATAAAACAAATCATCATTAACTAGATACATACTCGTAGTATAATACAAACATTTATATGTAGTGTAGTGCGTCAGTGCGTGACTGTTGAAAGAATAATCATTTTAAAATAAAAAAAAAATAAAAAAATGTAGAATGAATGAAAGAAATTTAGGCGATTATTAATACCACTACAAGTCAGTCATTCACTTTGGATAAAGAAAATTTTGAATGAAAGAAATTGATTGAAATCAACTCTGACATTATAACAAATTTTTTGGTAATAAACTACAGCTTTGTATGTACATACATAAATGTATCTATAGTCATTTTAATCGCGATTAAAATAAGATATTCATAAATTTTGATATTTTTATATCTTTTACGTTTTTTATATACATTATATATTTTTAAATTAATTAATTTTAAACTTCGGTTTTCGTTTGTATTAAATTTTTAAAAATTGATTTCTTCATCAGCTTTTAAAAATATTCATACAGATATTCAAGCTATATAAAATAAATTTCAGAAGAATAATATTCAGTAGTAGGCTCTAAGAAAAAGAAAATATTTATTTTATTTATTCATTATTTTTATGTTTTTTTTTTTTTTTTTTGAAATAAGAGGCGTTTTACTACAAATTTTATGATTTGTCATTTTTATGATCATTTTAATTTATTTATTTTATTTTATGACTTTTACATATTTCATTAATTCAACAAATATGTTAATGTATAATTTTTATATTTTATATAATTTATTTTTGCATAGAAATAGAAAATTTGCAAAAAAAAAAAAAAAAAAAATTTCAAGCTGTGTTTATCCAAATATAGAGACGGTTTTTTTTTTTGGTTGTTTAATAAATTGTAGGATTATGTTGTAAGATAAAATGCAAATAGATGTAGTACATATATGTACATAAATATTTATATAACAGACTTTTTTAATTAAAAAAGATAAAAATTAATAAAATAATTTTTTTTTTGATATTTAATGTGTTATATAGACAGAGTCACACGAATATAAGTAAATAGTCTGCGATTTTATAATAAAATAAAATTCTCTATAATATTTATCATATACTATACAAGTAAAAGTAGTAAATCTATAATATAACTCATATGAACTATAGATAGATACATATTATTGTTTATTTATTAGCATTTCTTGTTACCATCCAATTTGGCAAAAGAAATTCCGAAACAAAAAAAATAAAAAAAATATTACCTTATAGGGTATGTATTAAAATTTTGTTTCAGGAACTTGGAGAATTCAAAATTTCAATAAGAATGTACCTGTACGTACGTGTATGTATCTAGTTTCTTTCAAAAGTGATTTATTATAGATTCAATTAAATTTATATTGACAGAATTATTGTCAAAAAATCCAAAATATATGTATATGTATATATGTATGTAGTATGCATGAATAATGATAATAAAAATAATAAAAAGAAAAAAAATAGTAACAAATCATGGTATTGAAATAAAAATTAAAATATAATAAAAAAAAATTTATCTAAGTATACTATATATACGCAGAGACAGACATGTATTCATGATATATGATGGAATTCCAGGAAATTTTATTTGACATAGTACGGATTGGACATTTTTACGGGTATATGGGTATTAAATTACTTTAGAAATTCTTTCAAGCATCCATATATCTATCTATGATCTATTCTATATGAAAGTATTCAACCTACATATTGTGTAAGAAATTCGATTTAGAAGATTTTGGCTTTTTGGCTATTTTAAAATACCTACATGAAAAAAAAAAAATTCTTAATTTGTAATTAATTTTAAATGAAAATCCTAACTTAAAAATCCTAAATTGCCATAATATGGAAATTAGTATATAGCATCGTGTTTGTGTTAAAGATTTATAGAGACACATAATAATAATAATTATTGTAGTAAAATTAAAATTGAAAATTAATTGAATAATAAATTAAAAACCAAAACACCAAAAAAAAAATAATAATTCATTTTATATTAAATCACGTTCGATATATCATTTTTTTTTCTGCTCTTTAAAATACGCAAAAATATTTAATTTTTATTATTTTCAAATTTTATTTTAAAAGTTCATTTTATTTTATTTTTATTTATAAAATTTTTTTTTTTCCTTTGTTAATTTTTTTTTTTTTTACAGTTCATCACATTAAATAAAATAAAAAAATATAGAAAATTTAATTACCACTATATTAATTTGAATTTTTCGCATTTCATAATACATATTATTCATATTATTTGTTTCGTAATATTATCGTTTGTTTAATTGATTTCATTTTCCGTTTCAAATTAGAAAATTTAGTAAAAGAAAAATCAAAAATCATTTTCATTTTATTCTGTCACAAACAAAAATTCACTATTTTTTTTTAATCTGACCATTTTTTAAATTTATTCAAATTGAACATAAATGCAAAAACTGTTCCAGTCCAAATTTATCATAAATTTTTCTTTGATGCGGTGATGCATTACATATGTACTCGTATATTGTATTGTATTGTACATAATACATAATTCTATGTATATGTATTTTATTGTATTTTCACAATTATTCAGTTTATTACGTAATTTTCGAAATAATTTTTCAATTTATTTATTTTTCATATTATTACATTTTTTATTATTATTAATTTTGAAATTTTCAATTTTTCAATTTACGAGTTTTTATTTCATTATTTTTAACTGTAATTAATTTTTTTGAAAATAAAAATAAAAAATTATATTTTTACTTGTATAAAATTTTACTATAATTTTTTTTTTCTTGTACAATTACTATATATCTATTCTCAAAAAGTGTATATAAGAAGCTATTTTTATTTTTACATATTACAACCGGAAGTTGAATAACGCACAAGAATTTATTTTTCTAGATCGTTACATGTCGCGCGGGTTCAATTGTTACATAAATTTGTGAAAAAGGAATTTAATTACATACATACTATACAGCACACAAAAAAAAAGGCGAAACCATATAAAAATAAAATTACTGTGATACACATACATAAGTATGCAAGTAAGTGTGTACGAGAATAATGTTTGCTAATGTGTTATCGCTTATATAGTATTATAGGTAATAATATTAACATTATTTAATCATCCATCTCTCGTTCAGTCGGTCGTTCGAAAAAAATATATAAGTAAGTAAAATTTGTCCCGCCTATGAGTACTTTGATTTTTTTTTTTTTTTGTCTTTCGTCTCATTTATTAGCACTTTCTTAACAACACATTAAATTAAGTGTATATGCTTTTATTTAAATTGCAATAAAATCAAAAAATTAAAACAAACCAACAAAAAAAAAAAATAAAAAATAAAAATCTTCATTATAGAGGCTTTTAATTAAAATCATCTTATTTTGCACGCATTAACGGTAAATTACAAATAAAAAAAAATAAAATAAAATAAAATAAAGAAAAATTAACAAAAAAGAAAATCAAAAAAATATTTGATATCGAAAAAAATCATTGCAATGAATAAAATTCGCTTGGAATTTATACTTTTCTTTTTTTCTGTATTGCCGCACGCACTCTCTAGCTATATATACAGTATATGTGTAATATGTTTATTTTGTTGTTATAATTATTTAGCAGGCAACGATCCAAAAACATCATCACTTTTACCGGCAAGTATACGCACCTCATTAATTCAAAGTGAATTCTCAGATAAAAAAATCCTTCTTGATTGTACATATGATGTTTCTTATTTTGGTTAGTATAAAAAAAATTTTTTATTTGTCATTTTTACTTTAAGATTGTATAAATTTTTTTACATTTAGCTATTTCTTTTTTTTTTTTTCATTTTTATTTTTACATTTTTGCATTTATTGTAATTTTCTTTCGTCTAAAAAAAAAAAACAGAAGAAAAAAAACCATACACCACAAAAATATGACAAATAAATTCAAAAGAAAGCACGATGATAATATTGTACCGATACCGATTGCATTTCGTTTCGAACTTGATGAGAGATTGAGAGATACTTAATTGGCAATTTTAGGTTAACCAAAAACAAACACCACAAAATAAAACAGAAAAAAAAATCACTTGACTTTTGAATGCAATTATTGCACTATACTGCAATCCAAAATTCACTCACATTGATTTTAGAATGCCGAGATTTGCCCGCAAAATCATTTAAATTATATATGCACCAGGTTAATAACGAATCATTAAATCGTTACGTCACATAATTATTTTTGACAATAAATTTTTGTTTAACGATTTCGATTTTTTGTAATATAATTTTCTGAAATTTATTCAATAAATATTCTATTCTATTACCGTTGTCCCGTCAGCATAAACGACACTGTTCTAAATGAATCAACTTGATAATGATAAATACGATAATACTGTGCGTTCGTTATCTATGTACGTGTATACGCATAAACTTTTCACTTTATGAATTTTCCGACTATATAATAATAAGACTGATGATGACTTGATGAGTGAGTACTATCACCGTGTATGTACGTTAACTGAAATTAATTAGAGATAAAGCTCACATATTATTTATCTGTATTCTGCTACTGTATGAAACAAAAATGAAATATCACTCATTTACCATTTAAATTTTTCTATAATTTACTCATTCAGAGAGTTATAGCTAGCTATAGCTACTTAATAAATTAAAAAATAAATTTGGTTTTTAATTTTGTTTTAATTAAATATATTTTATATATGTATATATGTATTGTATTTATTACATTTATGATTATTGTAAATGAATGTCCTGTAATTTAATAAGGATAATCATCTAAAAGTCGTTAACGAATTACAAATAATTTTAAAATATTTTCGAAAAAAATTTATTCGGATTATAATCTCGTAAATAAATATGACCAGATATATGTATATGTATCTATATTTTTTCGTAAATTTAAATTTTAAAAATTTTTCTTTAATATTTAATTGAAAATGAAAATTGATCCTTGAAAAATTATTTCAAAAAAAAAAAAAAAAAAAGAAATGTTTCTAACGGTTAACAAAAATTCTAATTTTTTCATTCACGAATTTTATTTTTTAGTAATATTATAAACGACAATGTTGACTGGTGAATATTCACTGACTGTGACTGTGACTGTCCAAAGTTTTAGCCCGAAGTTCTTTTCCAATGAATGAATAATATATGAAATAAATGAAATGTAAGTGATATGTGGATGTGGTACAAATACAAAACGAATAATTTATACAGAAGAAGAAATCATATCAAACTTTACATACAACCTCAACAAAACAACAGTTCAGCGCAAACTGAAATTCATTTTCATATTTTATGAATTCTGTGTCTGTCTGTATTTGTGGTATTTGTGTATACATTGTTACGGAGTTACGACGATTGTGATGATTGAATTGAGATTTTTGTAAAAATTTTCTTCGATTTAATTTTTGTCTTTTCTTCGAGCATCAACATCACAATTTATTTTATTGACAACATCAAGCAGCAGCAGACTCAAAAGCAGCAAAGCAACTTTTTCAATTTTAACTCAACAGTCAATACAGTATGTAAATTGTAACGTACACGTACGTAAAATTATTATTGAACGATGAAATGCAAAAGACAAACAACAAAATAACGAACAACAGATAAGAACAATAAAGTATGTACATATAACAAAAATTCAAAGATAATCGTAATCGTAACAACGCGGGAATCAATGAAATACTATACGGATGCGGATACAAATAATGTTGTAAATGTTGCATGTTGCCGGCTTGCCGTGACTGTAATATTGTTTAGTCAATATTTTTCAATTTAATTTGTTCGATTGTTTCAATATCTTGTGTTTGTGTATGATGGTTTTTTCTTAAATTGGTTTTTGGTTTGGTAGTTAGCTGGTTGGATAGTTTGTGTATAATGATATTTTTTTAATTTCAACTAAATGTATGGAAATATGATGAATAAATTTCACAAATTAATGAAATTAATCAAATAAATACTTTTAGTTTAACCAGTTTCATCTGAAATACGTGACTATTAGCACATTACAAGTTAACCTCACCCATTCTAAATTAATAATTTACTTGAAAGTCATTAATAATATGATTATCACATCACTTTAAAATTTACCGGCAATTCAAATTGTACAAAAATGTTTGATAACGTAAAATTACAAACTGATAAGAATTTATTTCGATTTATCTTAGACACAAACCAAATTTGACTACAGACAAAATGTTTGATGTTAAGTTAATTGGTTAATACTTGATTCTCTTTCTTTACAACTTTTTGTATAAATGTTTAGTTGGTATAACAGTTTTACATTTTCATGTTTCTCTCTCGATTCAATGTTTAATTTAATATTTTCTTCTATTATTAATACTTTTTACTATTTTATTAATAATTTATTTATTGTTTAGAATATTAATCAAAAAAGATTCAATTTTTTGGAATGTGAAAATTAATTTTAAATTCAAATTATTACCAACAATCAGTAACAAAACAAATAATATACAAATTGAGGGGAATTCAATTTAAGAGAATTCAAAATATTTTCAATGAATCATTTTGTATAAGAGAATAATAAGTAATTATTATCGTTCGTTATGTTTTCGAAATTAACGAACTGTATAAGAAATCTGATTTGAATATTTTTTTCTTTCAATTTTATGTATGTATTTAGAAAATCTAACGATTTCATATTTTAAACATTAAAAAAAAAGTCTTGTGATTAACAATTCTGAGAAAATCAATTTGAAAAAATTGAATTTTATTCAATTATATGTGTATTTTGTTTTCTTCTCAAATATTCAAAATGTTCTGCTCAATCTTTAAGAAATAAAATTTTGAAAATAAATTAGAATTAAAAAAATATTGTGAACAAGAATAAAAAAACTGAGAATGCATAATTCAATCTATGAGAATTCATTCAATATTTAGAAAAATCTTTGATCAGTCAGCAATTAATTAGTTCGATCTAGATATGGTGTGTAAATAATAAATTCAAACCCCGTATAAATAAATCAGACACTTGTCAAAATTAGTTTGGAGGATTATGCTAATTTTAATTAAAAAAAAAAAAACACTAGATAACTATCGATCGATTCGACAATACCTTTGTTTTTCTATAATTTCTATTTGCAAATTCATATGTGGAAAAAAAAAAGAAAAACAGATAGAAAAATAACAACTTCACACGTTATATACGAGCATTATTGTTATTAAAAAACAAAATTTCCAGATTTTATATATAAATTGTGGAATTAATTCTATAAAAGGAAGAAGTGTTGATAAATTTTTGTTTTTATCTACATAAATATTATATAAAATAGAAAAATAGTAAATCTTTCAAAGAAGAATAAAAAATATAGTTATATATTTGAGGTTTTATTTCTCACATTTTTAGGATATTAGAAAAATATTATAATGCAATTTAAATTCTAAATTCTAAAAGAAATAATTTTAAAAATGAAAACATGAGTAAAGCTGTTTGAAAATGTTTGAAAACAAAAATTTGTATGAATTATTCATGAATGAATATGTATATGAAAATGATACAAGGTTATTTAGAATCTTCAAGAAATTTGTAATTTTTAAATTTTTTTTTTTTTATCTAAAGTAAAAGTAAAAGTATGTAAATGAAAATTTATTTATTTTAATACAAAAAAAAAGAAAAAAAATTATTTAAACAGATTATAAGATGTCGAAATATCAATCCAGTTAAAATTTATTCAATTTTCAATAAAATAATTTAGAATTAAAATATTTCCTATTAGTATATAGCATGTAAATATTTAATACCGAGTATTATCCGAGTTCAAGTAAATACTTTTATTTCAAAATATTATCCTAAATAATTTCATTTTATATTATCCTCTTTTTGATTTTATAAATACATATGTATACAACATATTACTATCTGTACAGTCACAGATTAATTTTTTTTTTAATAAATATTATTTCACATTATAACCGTGGTTATACATAAACACTACTATATAACAACGTTATCGTTATGTATTTTGTAAAATTTTCAATATCTCAAAAATATACGTTAAAATAAACATAGCTAAATACATATATGACGATTATAATAGGGTCAAGTGTAAGTTCAGTAAATTCCAGTATGATACTGATCTAAAATAAATCTGTCTGTTTCACTGTCACTTTCATTTTGGATTATTAACGCAAAAATGAATTTTCATATTCTCTCGGTATGGGATTTTATGCAACATGTTCTTTTGGTTTGAATATTGAAAAAAATGTTGATGAGTTTTACACATAGAAAAATCTAGTTTTAATTTTAGTAAGTATACTAAAGTATTATGAAGGTACTTTAAATATTTAAAAAAAAAAAATTTTTTTCTAATTAAAACGCATCATTTTTTTTTTAAATTCAATTCAAGACACTCATATTATACAAAATGCAGTGATGTATTGTGTGCACTAAAATGTCACAATTCAAATGAAATATATCCCATCAAATGTCTGTCTGTCTAGTATATGAACATGTGTATGTAACATCATGGGTATGATGAGTGAATATGATTTTTGACATGAATTAAAAATAGTATATGTTGTATACTCGAGTATTATGTATCTGTATGTATGTATAGACGTATACATTTTATTGTAATTTAATTTAATTTTTTTTTTCTTTTTGTAAATTAGATTTGCATAGATACTGAATTTAATCTGAATTCATTTATACATGAATAACACGTTGTACATTCTGTATATAGAAAAATAATAAGTAAACACGGTTACTTATTTATAGATACATTTATATATTAAGTCTGTATATGAATGTAATGTATCTATGTATGCATCTATTATATTGAAATTATTTTACGCTCTTTAAATTTATTCACAATTTATTAATGTTTGATAAAATCATTCGTTTCGCATGTTATAAAATTTTCATATGTATTTTATTAAACAGTAGTATATACTTGTATGTATGTACATATATGTATATATAAATAATGAAAATAATAATATTAATAATAAAAAATAAATAAAAAATACAAAAATACAAATAAAATTAATATTAAAATAAAAAATGAAGAAAATATTTTCTTTTTGACATAAGCATTAATTTTTGTGCTTCTGCAAAAAAGTTCTGCGATACATAATATACGAGGGTTTTTCAAAAAATTCCAGGAAAAATAAAATAATACACAAGTTGTTGATTTTTATGGATTTATTTTTCCACGTATAAACCACCAAGTTTCATTACCAGTCACTGTATGGTGCAAATATAGTCTTCAGGATTTGAATCGTATGTATTTGGTCAAAAACTCAATAAAAGTTCGGCAGCGCGTCTTTCAATGTGTTCTTCGCGCAATGTTTTAATAATACTAAATTTTAAAGAAAAACAAATGAATTACTTTTTTTATACACAGCAGTTACGCTTTCAAAACACTCAGAATATAACCAAACTTCTTGACTGTTTGCCTGCTAGTTACTTACTGACGCAGAAGGTATTTCGGGAATTTTTTGAAATACCCTCGTATATATGTAGGTTTATATGGCTAAATATAAACTGATAAATACATATAAATACATTTATTAATATAAAAAATTTTATATACAAAATTTTATATATACGAGTAATGTAATATGATTTACGTAATCATATTTACAAGCGGAAGAAATTTGTTTTTGTTTCTATAGGTATATACATAAAATATAGGTATTGTATATACTCGTACGCATGTATATAATCGTATATCATATTTACATTAAACATTAAAATGACATATCTGACTGTAATCCAAGGAGGTGCAAGAATCTTGTTATACTATAATACAATCTTAAACTGTAACTTTTTTTTTTTTATTTTTCTACTTTTTTATACTTTATGTATGTACATACATATATATATTTAACGCTTAAAATAATTTTTCTCAGAATCGCGTGCATAATATAAAATTCCATGAAGAATTTAATTAGATATTTTATACACTATACCGTAAATATTACATAATTATACATAATACAAAAATATACACACATCTGAATACATATACATATGTATATATATATTCACATGAACATGGCATACTACAATATATGTATATGTATGTATGTATAAGCGATCTTATTTATACAGCCATTCCGGTATATGAATGTCTACATAAATAATGAAAACTGAATATAATACATAAATGATTCCAAAAATCTTTTTAAAATGAATTTCAAAAAAATTAGGCATATTGAACTTGTCGTCCTGTTCCTGTTGTATACGCAATTAGACATTAAACAATTTTATATTATTTTTTTTGTCATTACATGTTTTGCAAAAGAAATTTTGAAATTTTGCAATTTCAATTTGATATTGAAATATGTAATTTAATATTTTCTTCAAATTCTCTTTGAATTTTCTTTAATTTTTAGCGTAATAAAACGATGTGATTTAGTTTAGAGTATAGAGATATACATGCATAATATAAATTTGATTAGATATTCCATAATTCTTGAAAAATCCTTATGAAATATATAGTAGACTAGAATAATTATTTCTGATTGTATATCTCACAGAATTCATTTTCAAAGTTTCTGGCGCAAACGTAACTGAATTCTTTGTAAATTTTATATACTTATTTTTTTTTTTGATTTTTGCAAAATGTTTTTCACAAATACATATACTCACTGTCACTACACATATACTAGACATACAAACACACACATACACGTAATCATTTATCCATAATTTTTTATTTATATTAATAATAATAATAATAATAATAAAAAATTATATATCAAGGAAGTTATAAGATCGATTACATAATACACGAGAGCTTACAATTTATATTACTTTATATAATGTATATAGGCATTATAGTTATATAGGTACTTAATATTCACAGGTGAAAATTCACTGATTACGCGATAATTAGTTTAGTTGATGTAGAACAAGTTCTAAATTGATAATACCAATAAAATGTATCTGTATGTATATATGTATTTTTATGTACATTATATCCATGTTAATATATATGTAAATAATAAATATGTATACCATAAACATGTACATACTTATATATATATAATGCATGCAACACTCATATTATAACTCTTATCAAAGTTAAATCACGCAATTTAATTTTAGATTCACAATTTTAAGTAGTCTAATATATTATTTAGACTACTTTACTTTTATAAAATTGAGAGTATGTATGTATGTATATTAAAAGAAAAACACAGTATGTATTTCCTTACAATCATTCGCCACTTCCTTAATTTAATATCACCTTACAACTAGTTTATTCAGTTTTTTGTTTTCTAATAGCAGTTATTTTATACATTTTTTTTGTATTTTTTTGCATTTCTTCTTCTTCTTCTTCTTTAAATTTACTCTGTTATTCTCTATGCCAATACGTTTATTTTGATAAAATAATTCATAACGAAATTATAAATTATCTGATGTGCTTAAGAAATTCTTTATAGCAAAAAAGAATAAATAAAAAAAAAGATATTGATAAAATTATACCACCCAAGGTGTATACAGAAGATAACACATCAGCATGAAAAAAAAAAAAACCGAACGTCTAGTTTAATAAAATCCGTTAAAATATTATTTAGGTAAAAATGTGTAATAACTTTGTTCACACGTTTTATACCACATTTTGTAATTCTTTATAAGTATGTAGTAAGTCTGCAATTACATATATTAATATTCGCGTCGATGCGACACTATCATATACCGGTGTACATTTGAATGTTCATTGAAAGTGTGAAGTTGAACTTTATATAAAAAAAAACTTTATTCATTCGAAAATAAAAATGATTTTTTTTTTTTTATTTTTGTTAATTACATTTTATTATATAAAATATCCGCAATTATAATATTTTGTTATTAATATTTGAAAACAAAAAAGAAGTAAGTAAAGTTACATGTACTTACTGGTTGGTAATTATACAAATATTTTGTAAGAATTAAATAAACAAATTTCATATTATATATCACATTTTAAGATGACTGACTACTCGAAAGTAGGAAATATTTTGCAAAAAAATCTTGATTACGATGATGATATGAAAAATGTAAAGAAATTTCTAAAAGTTTTTATTATTTTTAATGTTAAATCTATGTATACATTATATACAAGTAGTATGTACATATGTATAGTGAAAGTTCTTAAAACTTTCTTTACCGCATTTAATAATATAATGACGGAAACTAAAATGAAAAATACAATAATTCATTCATTATTCTTTTCTATTCGTCATCATATTAGATAGAATATCTCAATTATTGCATTCATTCATTTTGCAATGTACGAGTATATAAGTGTGAACCGTATTATATACATTTATACACTTCAGAATCGTTTATAAACAATTTTCAAAATGGCATATAGAAAACACTTTATAAAACATTAACCCTGCCAATAATAACATATACCACGAATACATTTCTATATAAAAAAAAAATAAATAAAAACTAACGTATATGTATTGCGTTAACATTTGATATTATGAAATGTACGAGTTCAATATGTATATAAATACAAATGTATACCAAGTTACGCAACATCTAATTAAAAACAAACACTATTATACTAATGGTAAATGAAAATGTTTATTAAACAAAGTCATTGTGTTAATATAAGAATTTGAGAAACAGTTGTTGCAGATAGTTTCAAGAATGACAACCATATACTACGTATTATTGTTGACGCATATCGCATAGTAATTCAAAATTTTGTAGTGCACTATACCACACTCTCTTCTATACTATCAACTCTAATACCTAATACTACAAGTGTTGCGGTTAGTATATAGGTACTACCTATATTAGAAATTTATATTTTTTCATAGTGGTTTTTGTAAATAAAATAATAACAGTCTTTTTTGTTTTGTTTTGTTTTGTGAGAAGTTGACAGAGTAGAGTAATACAAATTCAATCAACACTAATATGACATGCACGAGATAATAAATTATTTATACAATTTAATGAAATGAATATTGAGTACAACTGGTACAATATAATAACTGTAATTGCATGTAATTAATTCAAGAATTCTAAAACATTTTTGCAATTATTTGTATAAGTATATTTTAAACTTTAGAATATTTTATTTTAGCTATACTTAGCTATTGTGTTATAATTTGTTCTTTTTTTATTTCAATTGTGACATTAATAATTGAAAGAATATACATATATAAGAAACAACAATTCATTCAACTGAAATTTAAAAATTTCCTTAATATTTTTTGATTGAATTGTGAAATTTTTTATGTTCAGACCACCCAGATGCAAAGACATCAGAATTAATATTAAATATTAATTTTTTGAAATTAAAGAAAATACACTTTAACACTTTCATAACATAAAATATTATTAGCAAAATATGATAATGTTCGCAAGAATTTAAGTATTTTTGAAATTTGATTCTACTAAATTCAAAAACATGCTTCAATAAATACTTTTAAAAAAGAAAAATATTTTTTAATATTTTCCAAAAAAACATACGCATTTAATGTCATATTCGATGTGATCATGATTGATTATAAGATACATTTTAAATGAATTATGAGGCTAAAACATTTTTTTTTCTAATGTGTGCATGAACTAAGTTCATTGCTACACAATTCAAAATTTCTATTTACGAAATTCTATATTAAATTAAGACATCATTAACAACATATGTATATTAGATAGGAAATAAAACATTCCATTGAGATCTCTGCGACAGAAACGAAAACGTCAACATTTTGTAATCGAATCGAAATCATTTAAAAAATTGTTTTAGATCGAAAAAGTATATTGGTCACTTGTATAGAAGACAAAATTCGAATGATTAATTTAAATAGAAAAAAAAAAATGATTTAAGAACACAAACGTTAACAATCTAATCTAATAGCAGCACGATATACCTAATGTGGGTAGTAATGCTAGAGAAAATTGAATAAAATGAAGAATTTCAATTCCAAAAAAAAGTGTAAGCAAAGGGCTCAACCGGGATTTGAACCCGGGACCTCTCGCACCCAAAGCGAGAATCATACCCCTAGACCATTGAGCCACATGATTTCAATTATTCCATCAAATGTCTTATACTGTTCAATTTTTTTTGTGTGCTAGCAAAAATTTTTTAATTTCAAAATAATTTGACCTACTTATGTAAATAAATTCGCGGTCAAAACTGATTGTATTTTACAAATGTGGACAACATTTATGATTATGTATAATATAAAAATAGTCTTTAGTGTGTGATAATTATTATTGAGCATAAAAATTAAAAGATATACACACGACGATCCAATTTAATTTATTTATTTATTTTTTTTTTTATTTTTGTTATTTTGCATTTTTTACATATTCATTCATCATAGATTTCGTTTAATTTTGAGTGCGAATTTAAATTTAAATTATATTCAAATAGACATTTTCAAATGTCTAGATACCTAGGTAGGTATCTAATAAAAAAAATTACTTTGGATTTTGAAGATTAAAATTCTTTCTATCAATTCTATTTAATAATATTATTTATTAAATTTGTTCATGATTCAGTATTAAAGTATATACATATTTTTTTCATCAGCTTATAGACAATTACATACGTACCTATGTACATATCTCTACATAAAAATAAATATATGTACTATAACAAGATGTACATATACCTATATTACGACAAAATACATATAATCAATATCAAAGGAATTTATTCTAAATCTAATAATAATTTTATTCAGATAATCAATAATTTATGGAATTTCATTTTTGCATACATATAGATATAGATGTTTAAAAATCTCTCATATACATATACTCATATCATATGTATAATAAAAACAAAACTAAAAATTATGATCGATTTCCTATGAAATAAAATATCATAATTAACACTGGACTGAATGTAATATACGAATATGTACACCACCCTACCTACTTGCAAATGCAAGACCAATAGTATATCTCATATCATTAGCAAATTTATGACACGATCACTTTACATCTTAATTTTCGCATTATGTACTATCCACGCATGTATACATACATGTACGAGTATTTATATTTTTAATAAATATATATAATCTACAGGCCTACAGCATTATAAATTTATTATCTACATTATGTACAAAATGTACGCAAACATATGTAATATCGATCGTGTAATACATTTTAAAGATTGATTCATCAATAAAATAGAAAAATGAATAAAATATGATTAGAAAAAAAAAGAAAAAAAAAGAAACACGAATGGAAGGAATTTTGACAACATAATTTTATATCATCAATGTCTTAATAATGATTCTTTAAATTTCGATTAAATAATACTGATAAAGGTCGTAATTTTCTTCGTACTTATTATTACACATACGATACTATACGATATATAGTATCTACTACATTGTATTAAATTTTTCCGATAACAAATACATATTTATTATTCGTATATAATCTAATAAAAATAGAATATAAAATAGAATAATCGAGATTTATCATTTTCTATCATTTTTTACAACGGATAATTTTTTATAAAATAAATTCGATCATTATATATATTTTTTTTCATATTTTATATACTTGTATGCATGTGTGTGTTAGTTTTTTTATTATCTATTTTTTTTTTGTTTCATATTATTTATTTATTTTTTGGACATATTATACACTTGAAATTATTGAATATTGTGAACACCATACCATGATCATCGATCACTTTTAGATAATAAATTTTCCTCGATAACTGCGCAACTGTGTATTAATATGATATTAGAAAATATGCAATAATCAATACTTATACACATATAAATTTTGTTTTTGTATACCTTCTAAACATACATATAAACGTGTACAATAAAGAAAAAAAAATTTTTTAAATTCCACACGTTACCGTTCATGTATATACAAATGTGTGTTACGGATACCTTCGCCTATACTGCCTAAAAATGTTGGTGGTAAAATTGCAATAATTGCAACTGATACAAATATGTATACCTAATCAATATTGAAAGGAACCTTTTTTATTAGAAATATAAATAAGGGTATTCACGATTTGTTATACGAGTGTAAAAAGTGTGAACATCATACACCCAAATCCTACACTATATTGTGAACGCACTCTAGTAATAATGGGATTTCAGCATTGTAAATTTTTACAAGCAATGTAAGTACGTCAAAATTCCATTGAAGATGTTTACATTAGGTGTAGGATTGTACGAGTTTGCACCGATTACAATAATATAAGACCAAATCGTGAATACCCTTATTATTATAGAATGTATGTATAGACATGTAGTATATAATTATGTATAAAAATACTTAAAATGATTTTAATTGCTAGTTTTTATGATATAAAATTCAATGATGTTTAGATAGGCAAAGATTGTTGTGAGCAAATTAAACATTATAAAATGACTTTAGGTAATCTGTATGTGTATATAAATCTTTGGGTCAACTATAAGAATATTAGAAAAAAAAATTAAAAAGTAAATACGTATTTGACAAACGAAAAATAATTGTCAGTATTTATTGGGGAAAAAAAATAAATAATAATTTGATTTAAAATTTTTGATGAAAGAAAATTATATTATACACACTTTACGTATAGACAGTAATTTAGATAAAAAATGATTTAATTTTTATATCATAAATTTGAATGTCTAATAATATCACTAATTACATATATACATACTCATATATAGTATGTCAATTATACGATAAATGTATTTATAGCATAGGCAATGTAACAGGCATGTACATACTACATAGGTACTGCATATTTGGTACAGCAAATCTTTATCAAGAATGAATAAATAAAACTCTATGCATACTTTGGAGCAGTGGAGATTATTGACTGTTACAGTAACTATAGTATACACCATGATGGTACGAGTAGTAGATATTTCACACTTCATGATTGTGCACTCTTATTTTTATACTTGAGAAAATGTTGATTTTCTCTCTGAGTGGAATGCAAATATTGTACATGACAAAACAGACAGTTTTTTTTAACACTGACATCACATTATAACGCAATATAGTAAAGTCAGATCAATAAGTGTTGTGTTGTCAGATATTTTTTACTTGCCACTCAAGCTCTTATCTTGTCTATGTCAACGCTTATATAGATACCTAACTTTTCGAACTATCTTACCTTTCAGATCTGCTTTACCAAATTTACTGCCAATTCATATCTGACTTTCTGAACTGCCTTTTCTGCTACTCTACTCTATTCATACTCTGAAATAGGGGAGGTAATTTATTATAAAAGTACCTCTAGTGTATACGCTACGATAGTACGACTACGAGAACGAGTAGTATTTCCCATATCATGTGTACTCGTATTTTCCTTCTTCAAAACAAGTTGATTTTTTCTCTCAATATACATAGAATGCAACAAACACGAAAAATCAACAAACAACATTTAATGCTTGCTCCTCTACTCCATACAGTGGTCAAATCCGACACTGAGTGTGTGATATAAAGCGCGTCTTTCCACCATTAATATCATGACTGGGAGCTATTAAAAGTATGTATACACTCGTTATGAACAGAAACTAAATAATTATTAAAAATTTTCGATTGAATAATTATTATTGAAATGTAAGTATTGTAAGTGTGCCATGTGGTGAAAAATACCTTACACGTATGCGCCTGTATGTATGTATTTTAAAAAATAAGTAAAATAAAATTTGAAAGTTGAATATTTCATATTTCACGTAAATATACAATCATTTTAGTTTAATTTTTCATAATTTAATACTTGAACGATCTATAGTATATTAATTTCGTAGTTAAAATCATTTGATCATTTTTTTTGTTACTAGTAATCTTATTCCATTTTTTATTGCGGTGAAATTAATTTTGTCATTTTTATCTGAATGATATTTTGATTCTTATGCAAAAATCTAAATATTCATTTAGATCTATACGCATATAAACAAATTTGAGGAAATTTAAAAATTTATCTTAAAGTAAAAAATTCACTAATAATTTCTCTACAAGAATATAAACATTTTGATAATCGTAATTCAAAAGATAAAATATATTATTTTTTTTTTATAAATTGTAATACTTTTCAATAAATTGCAAATTTAATAAATGTATAGCCCCACATTTTTCATTATAACATTTTAAATTGATTTCATATTATATTTGTGTGTTTAACATACGTTACATGTAAGTATATACGAGTACATATGTATTCTGTAAATTATATTTATAGTTTGTATAAAAGTATTAGACATGTAGAATATTATAATTCAATTCTCTTCTAAAATAAATGTAAAATTATTTATGATCACACCTGTACATTTATCACATTATTGTGTTCACTACTTAGTTATACATGCATACATACAATGATTTAACATAATTCATATATTAGATGTAGAACATTTCTTTGGTATTTTGTAAGCTGTTCTAACAAATAAAATAGCATTGATCAATTAAATAACACAATATGCAATCATTGTCTTTGCATATAATACACGAGTATATTTTTGTTTTGTTTTTGAATTTATTTTTTTTTTATTCATTTCATTAGAATGTTGTTTTGCATTTGATTGGATAAGATTGTAAATATTTACTTTATGTATACGTATAGGTATATAAATGTAGTTCTGATCATTTGAAGTAAGTAATTCAAATAATGTTCATACTTAGTTATATATGGAGTTGTATTATAGTTCGAGATGTATTAGCGAGAATGTGTTTATTTAATTATTTTACTATACTGTACTGTACTGTAGTATTATATTCATTTTGCATGATCATTATTTTTACACTATAGAATAATTAAAATAAAGGCAAAATAAATGTCCACTTATACATACACAGATACTGCATGTAATTTACATAAATTTACAATATGTAGGTACCTAACATTATGATATGTGTATGGACATTATACTATTTAAAATTTATTGTGAATACTAGTAGGATGTTCTTACTATTGTTATTCTTGTTATTTGTTATTCTAAATTGTCTCATCTGTTATTAAAAGTTCTTAACCTTTTTAACATTTCTTGATTGCTTTGATTTACTTACTGCTGTTGTCTTTTGAATTTATTCAATATGTGTTTCAGTACACGTATGTACGTATATGATAGTTTGTATACGAATATGTACATATACGTAATGACTTTAACGTGATTACATTCTATAAGTTAAGATTTGCAATTAATTACGAGTAGGTGGTATGGATATATACGCGGCGTGGCGTATACATTGGTGTTTATTTACATAGTAAACATGAAATTCTAAGCTGCTGTTTGTATAATTAGACCAGCCCATTCTACATCCTGCCCCCCTTTTTTTTAAACTATTTCATACATTTATGTGTACAATGATGCAACGCACATGTACGTCTACCTCACATACATGTGTGCAGAATAATGTATGGTGTAAATTAAAAATTATAAATTCCATGGAAAGTATATAGATATTAAATTTTATTTTTAAAAAATTTATATGAAATTACATTACCTACTGGCAATCAATAATACATACACAAGAATTATTTTGGTTTTTTTTTTAGTATAGTTTTCGAGGAAAGTGAATCTTCTTTAAATTGCGCAGTGTTGACCACTATATAGTACCTACAATGTATGCCACAATAGTACGAGTAGTAGCATTTTACACATCATTTGTGCTCGTATTTTCAGTTTTCAGAGAAAGTTGATTTTCTCTTTGAGTAGAATGCGAATATTGTACGTGATAAACGCCGAGAATCAACTAGCAACATTTAGTAGTGCGTCTCAGTCTCTAAGTCTCTGTCTCTGTAGTGCGTGGTAGTGCAGAATGTGGCTGCATGTGCACTCATTTTTTAATTTTCATTTCGAAACACTGAGTAATACCTAAGGGTGATACAGGGATGCTTAATCGGTAAATGAAATAAATGATTGGGTACACAGTAACACAACATAACTTTGCTATTTGATTTTCATTTCAGTACAGGATTATCTATATGTTTTAGAAATTATTATAAATTACAAATAAAATAAAAATTAAATAAAAACCAAAATGAAAAATGTGAAAAAAAGAAAATTAAAATTAATGATCTTGAGATATGAAAACCGTGGAATTTATTTAAAATTTTATTTGTTTTCTCTTTAATCATTATGAAGAGGGTTGTATACGTTGTACTATATATATGTAATTCCTTTTCCTTTATTATGTTTCTTTTTTCTGTAACACCCTAAAATATAATAATTTTCAGGCTTCTACTATCAATATAAATGAAGCGTAAAATTTAAATGTACATACATATATTCATCTGTTTCATATCACAAATTTTGAAAAATAAAAATATAGGACTGACATTTTTTTTTTTTTTTTGTTTTGTTCAAAAGTAAAAAGTCATTAACAAATAAATGATATAAATATTAAAAAAAAACTTGTCAAAAATGAATCAATATAAATGTTTGTTAGAATATCGGAAAATTAAAATTTCCGATGTTTGTACATAGAAAACTTTTAGGTTTTCAAATGAAATTTAATAATCTACAGACCATGTATATAATCTGCTAGATTTTTTTAGATGATTGAATGATTTTAGAAAATTTTTTTATTAAAAATTCAAATTTTTTTTTTCTTTTTACAATCACTTATAACTTTGGACAGTATTTTTGCGTCACCATTATTCTAAAATTCATCAGAAATCAATGGTAATTTAAAAAAAGAAAATACATTATGTTCAAATATGTATTAATCATTTGAATAATATTCTATCTGTGTGAAATAAGGAAGCATAATATTAAAATTTCTGACACATACGAGTACATATTACATATACATATGTATACAAGTATACGATTTACATACCATTAAGGACTTTTATATCTATAATTAAATTAGCATAGCATGTAGTATGAAAAATTCCAAAATAGCCATTCTCTTTGGAATACAACAATAGAAAACACAAATTTTAATGAAATTTTCTTGTATTTTGTATCGTATATATGTGTGTGTATGTATCTATACATATTTACATTTTTTCATTAAAAGTATGTCAGACAAAAATATTCGAATACCTTACATAAATTCAAATATTGTCCTGTCAAATAGAATTTTATAAATTGATAATAAATTGCACTGATTTAAACCGTTAAAGTTCATTATTACAATAACATTCGCCTACTTATTTTACTACACTATAGTATATGCATACTCACATGTACATAATATGTATTGTATACACATAATAATAATAAGATTCATGGTCATTTTTATAATATATAGGATGTAGATACATTTATAGGAAATAAATTCAATGCAACTACATATACATATACCCGTAATTCGTATACGTATAATGCATGTCCAGATTTATTATTTAAATTTATTTCAGACGATAGTTAATGACTACTGTCTGAAGATGTTTTCTATAAGTGAATTCATATTTTACCTTGTCATAAATGCGTATATAATATGCTTTGAAATAAAGCAAAATTGTACTATATACTCGTAAATACATATAGATAAATGATAATATACACTCGTTGAAAGTTAATTTAATTCACAAAGTTCTATATTATATACCTATTTGCATACTCATAGTTTATTTTTCGATATAAAATCAATAAAAGGTTTTTGTTATACATATATTAGATTATATATGTACTATAGAAACACACCGTGAACAGTTTAAGATTTTTTGTTTTAATCTTAAAATCTCATAACAAATGAAGTTTTTCGCTTGCAAGACAAAGAATTATAAAAAAAAACAATAATCATCAAAAAACAAAAAAAAATTTTTTGACATTATATAAAGACAAAAATATACATAAAAACGAAGAAATCAATGCTAATATAATATCATAAAGAATATCCTAATTGTTTCCTTGTTATTAAACGTTATGTTATTGCGTTACAATATAATATATGTATGTACATATATATGTATGTCTAGGTTTTATAGTTTTAACGAAAATCTTATTTTATAGTTTATTAAAGTCCTCTGTAAGTAATTTCAGAAATAAAAAGTAAAATAAAGTAAATACAAATGCAAATTAAATGATCGTTTCATGCAACAATTGAAAAATATATATAATCATGAACACATTACACAATCTTATTATATACTTATATGTATACATCATGATACAGGATCAGGTATATATATTTACATATTGAGGAGTTACTTTTCAAAAGGCGACATGTCCACATCGGTTCATTTTAAGTTAGTTACAAAATTATGTTAAGGGAGAGCATGCGCACAAATCTATATGTATAGTTGCCTAGTTTGTTGGAAATGATACTAAATTATATTTGTATTTTTCAATTTATATTTACTCAGTTGCGTGTATGTAAACTCTGAGTAAGTGTCAGTAGTTTTTTAAATTTTTCTCAAAATCACATAAATGTGAATGTGATATGTCGCTTTTTGAAAAATATCTTCTCATTTTTATGAACGAAAGTACGATACAGTATCGATAAATATATAAAATACAAAATATATCTGTATATAATACCATAATACTCTATAGAAAATTATATTATTACACTTACACACAGGTAAAAGCATATACATAATAGATCATCTTATTGGTTTTGATTTAAATAATATCCGTGCAAAGTTGAAAATGCTTTTATTTATATTGTGTATGTAGTTTATTCATTTATAACGATATAAGTATATGTTCTTAAAATAAATCTTTTTGTAAAAATTTTAAAAGTTAATTGATTTCTTCTGTAACAAAACTATACTCGTATATAAATATGTAAATGTATTATCTATTAATAGGAATAAGAGTATACATATATACGTATACGTATATAACTTTAGAATTTTAGAATTTATATGAAAATAAGAAGATACGATACATATAGATAGATAATATGTATGTAGTGGCGGATATACATAATGTATAAGAAGACAATTGGAGAAATTAAATTCGATCTATATACCCTTTATAGCCTTCAATTTATTATCGATTTAATGTAGAACAACATTGCAAATTCATAGTTCGAAACGTATTTAAACGTTTTACATGGAAATGTTATTTCTTTCTTGTTATATGTGTTGTTGTGGTTGTTGTTTGTTTTGTTATGTAACAAAACATTTTTTATTAGAAAAAATGAACATCAGATGAGCACTAACACTCTAAAATGCAAAAAAAAAAAAAAATAATAAAAAATTAAAATGAATTTTGTAAAAAATTTAATTGAAAAATAAATAAATAAATAAAATATAAAATATCCTATATGCATATACAAGAAGTCTATATTGAAAATGAAAGATATTGCGTGCATACTAAATTAAATGTGTATAGAAGAAAGTCATTTCAAATCTAATAACGTACATACGTATATACCTATATATAATGGACATTTGTACAGACAAGTATATGATGTAGATTGAAAAGTAAAAATCGTTGTTTTAAAAGTAAAATACAATAAATTTAAAAAAATATTTTTACATAGGTAGATATTATATTTTTATTATTATATACATTCCTTTCCTATGTATGTCATGTACTTGCTTGTGGTGGGTTATGTAACAAATGAATTGAAATTGCGCATATACACATAAACGCAATAAGACAAGAACTAAGTAACTTTAAAATTTTACACTTAAAAGTTCATGTAACGTAACGTATAATCTTCAATTCTTATATAGTCTTCCGTATCAAATATGTATGTATATATCCTTTAACGAAAAAAAAAATAATAATAAATATGCACTGAATTAGAAATATATTTTATTCGAATATACACAAAACATTAATGTAGATATATGTATTATATTTTTGTTTGAATGAATTTGATAAATGAATGTGTAATATATGGTTTTTAATAATATTAAATATTTATACAAATGGATACATATTTGTATGCGGAAAAATTTTTACACATAACACGGAAGTTAGATTAATAATTCTTTTGAAAAGTATTAAATAACAATATAGAAAAGAATTACTATATTATTCTATGTACATAACATATACATACTCGTACTTTATATGCGTAGGTAGAGAACAGAAAAAATAGAAACAAATAAAAATAATGTACGAAAAAAGATACAACAATAAAAAGTATTTTCATTGATTAATTCAATTTTATATTTGTATATATAGTATTGTGTAACAGATTAATGATAAGAAAATGAATAAAAATTATAAAGTATCTCACGGCTATTTTAATATTATTTTGAAATAAAGAAAGTAAACTCTGTGATATACTTGTATCTCGTATATATAGAGAGATTTTATGTACGTATGAAAAATAAAATATGAAATATGTTTATGCAATTTTCCCACGTAAGAATTATATGAATATTTTTCGTATATATGCGCATATACTACGTATAGAACTGTTTTAAATTGAATGTATGTTTTGATTAGAAAGTCTTTCAATTTTAAAGAATTTATGCTTAGTTAATCTGTATGCCTTATATAGAAAAAAATTGTTGTTATGAATTATGGAAAAAATTCACTTTTTTAATTTTTCATTTCAATTTACTTAAAACGCTTAATGAATTTAATAAACTGCATTCAACAATATACTTAGATTAGTGGGAGAGGTGAAGCTACGCGAGTCCTTGACACTCCAACCTGAATTGATCTATTCTGTCTTATGCCCTCTGTTTGGAAATATCAAATGATCGTCAAAAAAACGATTATTGTCAAACTTATTGACTGTCTTTTGACGATCAAGTAGACTCGTAATACAATAATAATTGTTATCTGCATTACCAAACAAACTTCAAATGACGTTTCCAAACACAGCCTTATTCTCATTATTTAAGTAATCACCCACAAAGTTATATGCGGATATCACTAGAAAGAAAAGGCAGTCCTTTTCTGGTGTTGTGGATAAATATGTTCCATGTTACTTGAATAATCTTTATAAATCTTATTGTAGTATGGATTGAATGAAGAGCCTAAATATCCAAATTCCTTCTCGATTTTAAGATATAATAACTTTGAAGTGCAATTAACGAAACTGCATTTACTGTCTTTTTACAGATATTGAATGAATTATAAAATCTTTATAATACTGGTATGTAAATGAAAATAACTTTTTCCTTAAATGTTAAAGAAGAAAATTTTTCAAAAATATTCTCAAAAATCTTTATAATTTTTATCATTTTTTATAATCACATTCACATATCACATATAATGAAGATTTTATTTTTCAAAAAAATAATCTTTTCATAATTTTTTCGTAAACGGATGCATATATGAAAATAACATTCGTTATAATTTTAATAAGATCGCGACTATACATACAGTACACATATGTATATACATAAACATATGTATATGCGTTCATAATCTTTTGATAATATCAGAATCAGATCAGTGAGATGATATTATTAAAGTGAATGTGTGTTTCTTTTCAAAATTTTAATCTTCAAAATACAAATAAATCATTTCAAACTGCTTACTGTTATTCTAAGACTATTTAGAATAATATAATATAAATACTCGTACATATGTATATCTGAAACAATTGTATATGCATGAATATATGATATACATTTTATATGAATATTTATAAATTAATTTAAAATTTTGCTTCAATTAAAATTTGAACTTGATCTTGTCTGAGATCAATTTTATTTATTAACATAATACATAAATGCATTACATATAAATTTTTAAATATACATACATAGTATGTATGTACTATATTATATATATATAATGTTACCGCGTTACCAGTCAAAGATATCGTATTTGAAAGGATTAATCAAATGTATATGTCTTATAAGATTTATGTATATGCACGAATATTTTCAAACATATGTTCATATACAAATGTATCTTTGGTTATTCAAAAATAGAAATAAAATTATTTTCAAAAAAAAAACAAAAAATTGGGTTTTTTTTAAGTAAAAAAGATAAAATAAACAAAAAAAGCAGCTTTTAATATTAAAAACCACCTAAGATGTAATGCAAATGCAAATGCAATAAAAATGAATGAATATTATGCTTAAAAGTAAATACCTATATACCTACTCGCATATCTATATAACGTTTATATAAAACATATGTACGTTACATATTTTTATACCAAGTTATCATACAAAAATTCCGTTAAGATGTCTTGTTATCATTTTCTAACAGGTGGTATAAATGAATTTATCATGTACATATACGAATAGTTTGCGTGTTATTTTCAATATTGAGGTCATTACTGTCGAAAAATAATTCAATGCATCATAATATTGCAATCTCAATAAATTCACATACATACTGTATAAGATGTATATACATACATAGGTACAAGTTTTTATTTATTTATCTATATGCATATGTGAGCACATGTCTATATTTATATACTATACATCTGAAAATAATGTAAATACACTGATTAGTTTTAATATGAAAAATTTACTTTAAGCCGATTTATTTCGTAAAAAAATTTATAAAAAAAACTTTTATTTTTTTGGTTTATTTTGCAAAAACAAATTTTTTTTTTTTTGTAATTTTCATAAAATTCATAATTTCCACATATGTACTATAAAAATGTAAATCTATGCATAAGTATTTCTCGTATATATTACGTACATAACTAATACATAATGTGTCTTGCGATATAAATTAGAAATCCATTCAGTTCAACATATAATGTGAGAATACAACGGAATAATCATACTTAACATGCGCATAGTATAATTATTTAATCGTTAAGTTCATATTAAAAATTAGTAGGTATACCTATAAAATTATATCAGATCAGATGGTTCAAATGAAATTTATAATTCATCCTGTTGCGTAGTTTTTAATGAGTTTCTGGCACGTTAAATTATACAGAAGTAAAAAAAATAATAATAATTCACTTATCATATTATGTAAGTTTTCTCACTTTCATAAATATTTTCTAAATAAAATTAATTCCGGATTAGAACGTACATATATACATACGAATGTCAATTAACACCTTATTTTTGCATATCCGAGTATACATATAGAGGCAACAATAAAGCCATTTTGTCCGAGTTATATCTGATGTTCTGTGTAAAAGCAATTTTTTTTCTATAATATTATTATTTTTTAATTTATTTAAAATTATACTTGGTGTTTAAAGCTTAATAATTTAAATGAAAATGTAATGCCAAAATTTTTGTGAAAAATCTTTTTATCACGATTAAATTAGATTTTTAGTATGATATGAAAAATCTTTGAAACACGATTTAGAATTCAATCTATATAACTCACACAAATGAAAAGGAATAATAATATGCCATTATAGGTTTCAATGTCACAGTCAGACGACACGACAATATTAAATTCAGATGTTGTGATGTATGATGATGATGTATGATATAGATTATAGAGTACAGTTTGTCTTTGGATGCATTCTTTCGTGAGATATGTATGAGATTCAATTTCACTTTCAGCTGGAAATTTATATAAATATAAATTTTAATTGAAAGTACATTTTCATGTATGTATGTACCTACATAATGTATATAGAAAGAAATACATAAATAAATAGGGTGAGAATTTAATTGAAAATATGAATCAGGAATACTATTTAAAAAAATATAATCTTCAAATTCAGATTTAAAAATTTAACATTTATAGTAGGTAGGTAGTAGCATGTAGTAGTAATCCATGTGTTTTGTGTTGATTGTGTATATAAGAAAATCGAGGGATAACAAATATTACATAATACACACACATGCTATTCATTATTCATAACAATACACTCGAAGATTAGAGGAATACATGGGAAATACATTAAGTAATAATTTCGTATGACATGACATTAGTGGACTATGTATCATTCCATTATAAAATTGCGTCGTAATTTGCGTTTTAAATTAATGCTAATTATTCATTCATTATTCTCGTATTGTATTTTGTAAGTACCTACTAAAGATGAAATTAGATATCGGTGATTACTTAATCATGTGCCTCCGTGGCGCAATCGGCTAGCGCGTTCGGCTGTTAACCGAAAGGTTGGTGGTTCGAGCCCACCCGGGGGCGAAATCAAATTTTTTTTATTTTTTTAATTTTTCAATTTTTTTTTTTGTTTCTTATAAAATAATTATTAAAATTATATTTTCTTCATATTTTTTATTTACCTGAACCTAACTAGAAACAAAACAAAATGATGAAGCAATTTTATTTTCCAATTAAAAAACTTCTATTACATCCATATTTTTTAATGTACTAGCTTCGTGTATAGCATTTTGATAACACTACGCCTACTGTCACATTATTCTGATTCTGAATCTGAAACGTAAAATTTCAGATTCAGAATTCACTTTTTGTTCATTCTGATTCTGAATCTGAAAACTCCTTTTCAATATTTTTCTTTAAATTTGTTATTGTTATAAAACACTTTACTTATCGAGTGAGCATTAAACCATCGAACGATAACTACTATGAGTGGCGAGTACGTTGGTAAGACGCACTTTTCAATGGAGGGTGAAATAAAGTTAATCTTCTGTCTTCTGTCTTCTATCTTACGATCTTCAAGTTGTATATAAACAAGTATGTCAATTTATTGAGTGGTTTAGCTATGAATTCAGATTCAGATTTCAGGTACATGCAGGGTGCCCAGATTTTTCAGAGCTCTAGTCGCAAATTTTAATAAAAAGATAGCCCAAAATCGCCCAATTTCGAAATGCTTCAATATTCTGTGGCTCATCACACAATGTGCTTCAAGATTTATTCTAGTGACATATAATTGCATATCCGTACGTTGCAAACGATACATCGAAATCACTGGAAGCGGAAACTAACAGATAAATGCGTTGCGTATAATGCGTTTATAGGTTAAAATTTATTTTTTCGGAATTTTTTATTACACAGGAACTCTCTGTTTCTCACTTCTTTAATTAAAATAATATCGAAATCAACAAATTTCATTCGAAATTTATAAAAAAACTAAATATTTAATGTAAAACATAAATAACCAAAAAAACATGTAGGTTATTGTGAATGCGTGAATGCGGAAATGTTGGCCTACTCTTGCATAGCATTGCGTTGCGTAAGCGTACGTTGCGTATTCTTTTGTATCTGTTAGCTCGTATGCTTTTCTACATGTTTTACTTAATCTGTTAACGTACGCAACGTACGTACGCAATCATCTATCATAGGCATTAGACTCTATTCATATTCACTACTTATTTGCATCACACTTAATGCAAAGTATTTAGATTTAGGATTCAGTAGGTACAAATAAAAAGTGAATAGAATGATAGAATATAGAATATAACTGGTTATCGAAAATGAAATGCCAGTTTGCAGTATACAATGAAAATTACGCAAAACACCGAAACTGGTGTTACCAACTAATTGTTTATAGAATAAAACGAAACAAATTATTTAAAGTTCTTTTTAACTTAAAATATTTTCGTAGCCCAAAATCGCACCAACTGGATTTTGTGTAGCCCAAAAAGTAGCGGGGCGATTTTTGTTAAATTCTTGTCGCAAAATTTAAGAAAAGATAGCCCAATTGGCGAAAAGTAGCCCAATCTGAGCACCCTGGGTACATGTGACATGCTACATTTATTGTCAGCATGTTTCATTTTCTATTCTGAAAATAATCAGATTACAAAACGGAAACACAAACCGGAATTTATTCAGCAGATGAATTTTTCAGAGCCATGTAACAGGTCACATATACTACAATGTATTTGATTGTGATTCTGAAATTTTCGGAATTTTTCAGATTCAGAATCAGTCTCATGTGACAGTACACTACGTCACGTGTATATTTTGACTTTGTCACAAGATTAAATAAAAAGAATTCATTATTTCACACAATAATTTATATTAATCATGAGGGGTTAATTATTATCTAGTCAGGTTGGCCGAGCGGTCTAAGGCGCCAGATTTAAGCTCTGGTTCCCGAGAGGGAGCGTGGGTTCGAACCCCACACCTGACAACCACCTAGACAACAATTTTTTTTTTCTTATTTTATTCATTTTTTAATTTTATGAAATTATATTTTTATCGGTATTGTATAATTTTTTTTTAAATCCAATAAATTTTGTTTATAAAAACATTTTCAAAGTATGTACAGACACGTTGCTATCTAATAATTCTACAAGTAGTAGTAAAAAATAAATTTCGTACTAAGAAAATACTCATAATAGTTAGCATTGCAAATTACGTAAGTCTTATATTTACCGTGTATTTTTTTTGTTGAGATAAATTCTTTCGGAATTACAAAATTTTTCAATTAAATAAAATATGATCCATCATACATACATATGTACGTAAAAGTGTCTGCATAAATTTAATACACGAACATGTGTGTGTATAAATATATATTAAATAAATTATAGACATAACGAATATGTATTATAATCTTCTTAGATAACCTATCGATGTACTCGTGGAATTATATCAATATTCGTTTGCATAAATCTTATTATAAACACATCAAAAACTATACACACTATAACATCCAACATAGTATATAGTATTCAACGGAAAGTATCAACTTATTAATAATTATAATGTCTTTCATTACATATTTTTATTTATTTTTTCAACAAAAAAAACTATAAATATTCAAAGTTTGATGACATTTCTGACTCAATTTAGCGTTATACTTTTTTTTTGTTTTCTTTTCTTTTAACAAAACAAAATGTTATTATATGTATTAGCTGTGAAAAAAATAAAATTAAATTAAAGGTGTTCATTTATAAAGTGAAATGACATTTTCTTTATAAGATGATATTTATAACAAATTTCTTATATAAACTCATTCACATTCGATTCTAATATAACGTATGTGTAGACATAATAGATTATAGAACCACGTACATATAATGTACTAATGCATGGAAGTACATAATATGTTATATGTATATGTATTTTAAAAATTACTTTTTCCTATTTACATTTTTATGTATTCGTGAATCGTGACAGGGCTGAATTTACACATAGGCAACATACATAGACGACAAATTCTGTTATTAGGTAACTTTTCATTAGTAAACGGAGTTAGGAAGACATTGCATCTAATAGTATGAAAAGATTGTTTCAAGGTAGAAACGTTCAATGCTTTTTTTTCTGGATAATTTATCCTGTGATATAAAGCGAAAATGTTCTGTTTACAGGACCATTAATAGAAAGTTTTCTATTCTTAGAAATGGACAGTAGAAGCAGGAAAAATACCATTTTTATACTTGAAACGTAAGAAAAATACTATATTCGTTCAACGAATGGAGGTCATTGACTATTAATGTGTGACTTAAATGCTTAAATGCATTTACAGCATAGGGGGTAATTCTATGCATGTAGATATATCATACAGTCAATCCATATTCGCCAAAAGGCCCGGACGGGCCGTGGTGCGGCCTATGTTGAGGCAGGTTCACTCCTTCCTTCCCTCTCTTTATAATAAAATACATACTCCGTAGCAATGGAAGTCATTGAAGATAGCAGTGCCTTATAGTATATGATATGCTAGTACGAGTAGTATTCTACACATCATATGTACTCGTATTTCCATTACTCCAAAAAAATTGATTTTCTCTTTGAGTATAGAATGAGAATATTGTACATGACAAACACGCAAAATCAACTAACAACATACTCCGTATGTCTCTGTAGTGCTACATGTGTACTCATTTATGAATTTTTATTTTCAAACTTTGAGTAGATATTGAGTGATTCCGAGTGATCTGATACCTATAGGCTTCGCTTATTCGGGAAATCCGCACCACTGATTCGTTGAATTATATTATATTTGCGATTATTATACTTACAGTAGACAGTGTAGGTATAAAGTATAGTGAAAAAAAATAATAAATTATTAAAAAGCAAAAATAAAAAACAAAGCATTATCTTTGCTATTACACTAATATGTACTTTTATAATCATCACCAGTTCAAGTAGTCGCCTATTAAAATGTTCTTAAGCTTAAAAAATTTTCTTAAGTAAAGGTTAGTTAAAATAAAATTGAATTTCTATTTATACTTATATAAACTCAAGTTCATTATACACATCTGAATGATTGTAACAACATACATACGTGAATGTATGTCCATATACGTAATGTAAATACATATATATTTTTGTAATATTATAGTTGCGAATTTATATAATTTTTAACATTGGCGCCAGAACATTAAAAAGATTCAGATAGATTAATTCATACATATATATACCATATACGGTTATTTGTATACACACACATGGAAATACATAATACGATAATACGTAATATATTTAAGAATGTATTTGAAAAAATAATATACATACATGAATGGGTATAGTAAATTGATTTCAAGATGATTTAATAATATAAAAGGGTTTCGATGTTTTCTTTATATGAAAGTATTAAATTATCAAAAAAGGAAATTATATATACACAGATATACACATATTTAAAAATGTGCGCAAATAACACGCATATACAAATAAGATATATTTGAATCATTATTTTTATTTATTTTTCCATAGAAAAAATTATATAATCCAATAAACCTACGACATTATTAGATGTATTGTAAGCGTACTCATATACAGTAAATACATATACATACCTGATTATTGCATAATAAGGATATATAACGAGTATACATATAGTTTTTTTAACACACATTCTTTTTACGCATATTTACATACATACATACTCGTATATACGTATATACACATATATGTAAAATGTTTTCGATTCATTATTAAGGAAAATAAATAAATCATTTTATTCTGAGATATATGTCAAGAATTTCTATTTACCATTTAAACTTAAAAATTGTAGGAAGAAACAAATTTATGGTCCATTGACATTTTATTGATTTCGTAAATACATATTTGTACTTCATTTAATTAATATTCTGAGAGTTAAGTTAAAGGCAAAGTAAAAGACTTCTTATAAATATGTATAGCCGCATATATACTGTATGATATTATGCAATGCTATACATGGATGCATATTCAAGTTTAAAAACAAATTAAGGAAATAATCATTGTACACACAAAATCAATTTCTAATTTCGAATTAAAATTTTAATAAATGATGATGTATAGATTTTAAATAAATTTTGACTAAATAAAGTGCATAATGTACAATATTTTAAAGAGAGAATTATTGTACACTCGTATAGTATTTATATGCATTTACATGCTAGAAAATGTTTTTATAAAATCGTAATTGAAAAATATAAATAAATTTGAATAAGTATATAAATGTATGTAAATATATGCATAAATGAATTTATTATAGATAATTTCCTATAATAGATTGTCAACTATTTTCGAACATAATTTAAACAAATACGTAATTTAAATTTAAATTATTTCATAAAATATAAACAACATTTAAAGTGTTTTAAATGTTTAAATATAGAATATTAGGTATAAAAATTTTTAAAAATATGTATAGATACTCTTACATACAGTATGTATGTTTGTAATGTTTTGGAAGAAAATTTATTTCAAATTATAATTCTGTTGATTAGAATCAATATATGAAAAACATTATATAACAAACTGAACTTGAATAATTATTGTAATAAACGTACATGTATATTAAGATCAAATTTCACTTGAAATGTGTCTATGTATTAGAGGAAACCATATAAATAATATGAAGTGGACAAATTACTGTACTACATTGATGATAAAGTAATAATACCATAACCATGCGGTTTTAAGAAAAGAAGAAAAAAAAAAAACTACAAAACAATTCAATATAAATTAGAAAACCCACATCAAATATTATTGACAAACTGTGACATGATGTGTTTTTAACAGTTTCTTTTCGACACATACTCGTACATATCTATATATATATAAATGTCAAATTTGTTTTTGTTATATTCAGAATTATTCTAATAATTACTGCGATTATTATTATTATTATGTTCTAATATCTTTTATTTTTCAACAATAATTCAAATCACAGTACATATTCATACTTTTGTATGTACTTCTATACATACATATACAATCGTTATAATTTACGACACTAACAAATTTTACATTGATCCAGAAAATGGTTTTCTTTTTTTTTCTTGTTATTTTTTTGTTTGTTTGAGAAAATAAATTTATTTTTTTTTTTTTAATTTTATTTTAAACTTTTCTGATAAGATGATGCTGAATATGTGAATTAAATCTTTCAAGTTTATACTTACTTCAAATGTCTGCGTAATATGTGTGCATTATAAGAACATTATTTTGTCTTGTAACCTATACGTGCACGATAAATTTATGATCATTGTATAAAATTACAGCAAGTAGAGGTACTATAACTTTATCATAGATACGTATGTGTTCTCATTCTCATATACATAAGTACTTACTATATACGGGTATGTGCTTACTTCTTACATATATGGATATGAGAAATTTTCTTATGGCATATTCTTTAAATTTTTCTACAATAAAACTAATTGCCATACATTTTGTTCGTGATATTTGAAATACTTAGAAATATGAAGCGTATTATTTTTTTACAAAATTAATTTCAAAAATTATTTCTACAAATACAAACACCATTGGTCGTAATCGTAATGTATAAATTTTCTATCACACACACAAAATTCATTTTTAATACATAAATGTTAATCACATTCTATCACTCATTTTCTTCTTCTTCTTCTTCTTCTTCTTCTTCTTCTTCTTCTTCTTCTTCTTTTTAAATAAATAACCTGTAAGAACAAAAACCAAAAAAAAATCTATTACTATTGAAGTTCTTCATTTGAAAAAAAATTTTAATTTATAAATAAAATTTAATTTAAATTTAAAAGTTTCACAAATTACGAAGAGTTACATATAAATGTAAATTGAATATTATATACATACATATATAAAATAATAATGATGACATTGACACTAATCGTGATTAGATTATGATTTAATAAGAGAATTATATGAAAAACAAAATGGAGAATAATAATGTTGAATAATAATAAAATGGACATATCAAATATGAACTTTAAAAAATTTATATACATATAAAGTAGTAAGTATATTATAACATTTGTCACTGATCTGATAAAAATCTTTAAAAAGGACAGGTATAGTTTTATATATGGAATGTGCTATAGATAGATAGATATTATATAATTAAATGTGCATTGTTAAAAAATTGCCAACAGCAGAATATACATATACTTATATATGCAACATAACTTTTTAGTGAGTACCAACATTTGTATGTTAGAATTTAAATTCGTTAGAATAAAATTAAATAAGTACATATACTATACTGCCGTCGTTAGGTAGAAAGTCGTATCTGACATTTAGCATTTAGGTAATTTTGAGTTATTGAGCTTTTTTTAGAAATGTGTCATTTATATGATTTGACACATACGACACACATACATTTATCACATCAGTAAAAGTCAAATAATCTGTATTTTGAGTAATAGCTGCTTTTCTTTGGTCACGATTATCTGATAATTCTCAGTTCTCAATTGAGCAATGCGTTTCTTTGGTATGTGTTTTTTCTATTCTGTTATAGGTGGCAGCAGCAACGAAGTGAGATTTATGTAATCTAACTGAGGAAAAATATTTTTGCTCAGTTGATGTGAGGAACTGAGAATTAGAAAAAAAAAACAATTTTGACAATCTTCGCGTTCATACTTCGTAAATTTTTGGATATACATAGTTTATTTGTAATAAATAATTTGTGAAAATTAATTTGTAAAAATCAAATTTTAATTATTTCTTTTCAAAATGACAATCAACTGAGAATAAAAGTATCAGTCCATTTCTTTCAGTTTGTTTGCTCAGTTAGTAAAAAAAAATAATATAAATGATCTAAGTGAGATGTCAAACTGAGAATTATCAGATAATTGTGACCAAAGAAAAACAGCTAATGTAGTATCAAGGCAGACAGTCGTAAGTACAATGTCAGATACGACCTTTTACATTAGGATAAGTCAGATTTTGCCAGATACGACTTTTTAACTTGAAAAATGTAAAATTTTCTATCAGATACGATATTTGAAGTGACGAAAAAAGTGCCTTAATGTTCATTTACAGCTTTCTAACTTAGAGAATAGATGCGTTATTGGTCTCATATAAAGATTTTACATTTAAATCATTTTTCGAAATTTTGTAAGTATATATACGACTTTCTACCTAAAGACGGCAGTATAGTACATAACATTTTTCTGGTTAGCTAATGATGTGATTAGATATATTATACCATCATGTGTGCAAATTCAATTTTTTTAACCTTGAAAATAGTCAAGATTAATGAAATATGTAATGAAATACATAAAAATATTTATATTATGTGTACTACGTATACATATGTGTTCTGTTTTCATATAAATAATTACGTTTATATGTATATAACATTCATTCCTGCATGTATAATGTCTTCTTGCATGCTTGTATACATATAGGAAAATTTCAAAAATTTATGTAACTTCTCAACATTACATCCATACCTTAAATATTTATAATATGTACAAATATGTACCATGTCTACATACTTACAATGCCTATATTACAGATATATGTATATGGTATTATGCTATACATAATATTCTATGTAAAATAATTAAGCAATTATTCATATTTGATTTTTATATATATATACATATGTATATGTAGATCTCCAAAAGATTATTTTCTTGATTTATCGTTTAAATTAATAACAGCAAGGTTGTTGATTTTATTTAGATATTTATTGTAGATAATAAATATATTTTCATATTAAAATAAATAATATCTAATGAACAACCATTCAACAAGAAGAAGAAAATTTTAAAAATCCAGTACTAAAGAACAACAATTTCAATTTGAAAATAAGTAAGATCGCATAATTAAATAATTTAAAACAAATAGAATTTTTTTTTTTTGCAAGAAATACTTGTATGTAATACCATTTGATCTTTGCTTTTAAAAATGAATTATATGTACCGCAAAATTATAAATAATATTCGCACATTAAAATAATGCGTGTATCAAAAAAATTGATATTCATTATTATCATATCGGATAAGATAAACTATATAAGTTACAGATTACGAGTATATAAATGCTCTATAGTATGTATCATGTATCATATATCAATTCATTCTATATTAAATATTCATTAAATATATGTGCATATTAAATATGTACGAGTATATATGTATGTAGAAAAATTAAAATTAAAATATATTCCATCCAAATATAAACTGTTCCATTATGATATTAAGATGAAAACTAAAAATAAAATCACAAAAAAAAATTTTCTATAATGGTACTATACAATTAAATATAATTGACATGATTCTGTCATTGAAATTATTTATTATATATCATGTATTTGGTATAATGTTCTAAATAAATAAATGTATAAATTTAATAATTTATTTATTTAATTGAAAATACTACTATATAAAATGTATGTACGTTTATAAAAGTCGGCAAAAAGAAAGAATACACAATCGAAAAATGAACAAGAAATTCAGATACCTACCCACATATGCAAGCACTCTTATTAGATTTTATGTAAATTTTGAATATTATTTACTTGTATTAAATTTAATTTCTAATGAACATATAAAAAATAATTAGACAACATTTTTATGTATATGTATGTGCATGTTAAACCGAATAAGAAAATCAAAAGAAAATTTCACTTATCCGTCTATATGTCTAAAATGTAAATTTGATGTTTTCTCGAAATATGTTCAGAAGATTATAGCCGCATTTGTATATACTCTTATATAAATTAATTATCATTCATTATGCCGCGCGCGCATATATAACATGATGCCCATGTAACATCATAGTACCTACTATGAAGGATTACTGCGAATAAATTGAGCAAAATGCATTTTTATCAAATTTCTAAGTATCTATAGTTTTTTTTTTTGTAAATATTAAATTATCTATGCAGTGACATACTATCTACATACGAGGGTTTTTCAAAAAATTTCCAGAAAAATGAAATAATACACAAGTTTTAGATTTTTATGGATTTATTTTGCAACATATAAACCATCAAGTTTCATCACCAGTCACTATATACGATGCGAAAAGACTTCAGGATTTGAATCGTATATATTTGGTCAAAAACTCAGTAAAAGTTCGGCGGCACGTATTTTAATGTATGTTCTTCGCACAACGCTTTTGGGAATGTTTTAATAATAACTAATTTTTCAGGTATCTGTATCCTCTTTTAAATAAAAACAAATGAGTTACTTTTTTTTTATACACAGCAGTTACGCTCTCAAAACACTCAAAATATAACCAAACTTTCTTGACTGTTTGCTGGTCTACTACTTAGTAGTTACTACTTACTGACGCAACGCAGGTATACCGGGAAATTTTTGAATTACCCTCGTATATAGATTAACTAAAAATTATTTAAATTTCCTGAAAATATATACATAATATTTAAATTTCTTTTATTTAATATATATTAATTCATTGCATAATCTTTTAATCGTTTATCTTTTTTTTTCATTTTCTAAAATTGAATTTTTCTTCATATATCTCTTCGTTCTTTTTATCAATATGAAAACTAATTAGGCAATTTACTAATTAACAACAAATTATATTATAATACATAATTTGATTTAGTAACACGCGCATGACTTTGCTATATAAATACACTCACTTAACTTACCATATATACATTCATGTACTTTTATACTTAATATGAAATTAATTTGAAAATTGCACATATAAATTAAATAAAAAGCAATAGAATTTAGTCAATTAGTCAGACATACGAAAATAAAACAAAAATCAAACAAAATTACTAACATTTCTATACGTACAAGGAATTATAGCTACATTATATGGCATCACGTTAGAAATAATACTCAGACTCGATTTGATTTGATCAATTTCACAGATAAGGTATACAAGATACATAAATATTGAATAGTATAATATGTACAGAAGTAGTAAAGTATGTATGTACGACCACGTATTTGTATATGAGAGATGAAATTCTTTTTCAACTATACTTACATCAGATATTAGATATTTTAACATTTAACAGAAATTCCAGTAGCTAATAATATTGAAAAAATCTAACAAAAAATGTAGATATATTAAACATGTAAGCATGCATCTAAGTACATTATAATATATACGTTACCTACTCGTATTAATGCGTATATACGAGTATATACATTAAACACGCGTATGAATAAAAGTATCTACAAAGTATATTTTAGCTTCTGTCTATACATAGTAGATAGTACTATACAGTATACACAGTATTCAAGATAAAATTTATTGAAGATTTTGAAAATTGATAAATAAGAAAGGTATATAACAACAAACATTTGAGTAAATTAATACTGTATTGAAAGAGCATTAATAAAAATTTGCTGTTTATACATAGATACATAGTACGTGATAGTACATATATTTACGACGAGTATTCGTATCATCAATATAATACTTAGCACCGCAATAACGACATTTCAGAATGCATCATCTGAAAACGAATAATTCTATCTAATTATAATTTAACGCAAAATCAAATTTGATTAACTGATTGATTTTTATCAGGTCAGTTATATAAATCTTCGTTAAGCATTTTATATACATATAATAATTTTTGGTATTATGGTATGTGAAATTGTGTGAAAAAAATTTATTTTATCTTATCTTATTTTGAATGATGCATTTGCATTAAGTATGTAAGCGCTTATGACGACGACACATTTACTTATGTAGATAGACAAATGTATGTCTGTTCATTATACAACGATAATATTGAAAAATGAAAAATTTCAAATGAATCTAGACTATTCGATCATCATTTGCATCCGATAGAAATGCAGTTTCATATTAAAATGACATAATTAATAAAATATACGATCCAGGAGAGCGTTCCAAAACATTACTATGGTTAACTATGGTTAACTATAGTTAACTTTGTGTCGTTCAAAAATACCGTAGTCAATGAACATAACTATTAGCATAACTTTCAAGCGTTCAGAAACTACAATGGTATGGTTTATTTTTAACCACGGTGGTTAAGAAATTAACCATGCTCAAGAGTAAGGTTACTGATAGTTAATCAGCTGACTTTTCATCATCTCCAAAGACATTACATATAAAATTTTGACAGCTGATACTTTTTAACCACGATGGTAAATATATGCGTTCAAAAACTAACTATAGTCAACATAACTTCAATAGTCAACTAGCATAACCACAGCATAACCTTACTATACCATTACTATGACTATAGTAATGTTTTGGAACGCTCTCCAGATAAATGAGAAATATTCAAGAAGGAAAAAAATGAAATTTTTCAAAAAAATTTTTTATGTTTAAAATATTATTTATAATTAAATTTTTTGTATTCTTGTAATTTGAAATTATGTACTTACTTTTGTAATTAAAAAAATTGCAAGTAAATTTTATAATTAAAAAATCTTGACAAAGAATTATAATATCATGTTAGCCTTAGCATCTTATTTTAATTTCATTTTCAATCAAGATTCTGAACACTTTTCGCATTACTAGGTACATATATTTTTTGTGATTTTTTTTTTTTTTTTTTTTGCTAAATATATGCATTTACAAATTTTCAATTCATTCTTGTTAATTGCATTTATAAGTAATGTTAATCTGCAAATTCTGCATATTGCTATAGATATAGAGTTTTAGGTTGTAGTTTTTGTAAGAATTTAAAAAAATTCTCTAAAAAGATGATTGATGTGCATATAGCATAATAGTCGGGGTGGGATATTTTTTAAGGTCTTTCCATAGATGATCGATCAGTGATATCATCGCAATGTCGCTCGCGTCTGTCTCTGCGTCTGTATATATATTACTTACATATTTGCATAATCAATGCATCATTTTTGTTTACATTTTTAATATGAAAAAAAAAGTTTTAAATCTAAAATGCCAAAAATAAACATTTTGAAATAAGAATAAAAATATAATATTTGTATGTTGTATGTGTAGACTATAGAGATCATTTAATAATGATAACAAGCTTTCACTCTCTATATAATATGCATGCATGTATATAAAAGTGAATTTCAAATTGTATGGGTGCTATGGAAGATAAATACCTAATGTGAGATCATTTATTTTGGATTATCGCATACTGTGTCATTCATATATAATGTATAAAATAAAACAAAAATAACACCATTGTCAAATAATTTAAATATTTAAACTTATTAAATGGATTTTAAGTGATTACAAGGAATTATAATGTTTACGATTAATTTTGAGAAATTTTCAAAAAAAAAAAAAATATTTACATATAATATATGATTTTATAAAAATGATAATTTTTGTTTTCGGTGAGAAGTTTCATATTTATCATCATTATCGCGTATGAATATTTTCAATAAAAGATAAACAAACAAAAATTTATTATAAGAATTAAATTGTTCACATAATACACTACATACTCATACTCGTATGTTAAAAAAGAATTTGCTTAACAAGGTGATGTTTTGTTCAGTCAACCGTCGTTGTATCACGTTGTACTGGATATGTTCAAGGTACATTCGAATATAAGAAGACTATATGAAACAAAAATAACAAATTTTCTTTCAAGTATTTGTTGATTTTTATACCCTGTTGGAAAAGTAGTATAATGATTTCGAATGAATTCTTCAAGTTATTTCAGAATGAATTCTTTTGATTCCAAATCAATTCTATACGTTATATACATAAGTTTACTTAGAATAATTAGTGATATAGAATCAATCTATTGGCTGTTCTGCATTACTATGAAATAACTATAGAAAAATGATCAATTTATTCTTCTTTATATTTTACAAAGAATCATAGATATTGAATGCAAATTATTTTAAATTTTAGAATCAATTTAAAACAATTCTAAATTCTTTTCGAATCAATTCGATTTTTTACAACAGGGTAACAACTGTGTATATATGTGTACGTTTACCAGTATTCTAATCAATTATTCAACACTCTTTAATAATTTATATAAAATTTACATAACATGTATACCAAATAATATACTAACTATATCTAGCTAAATATACTGCTAATAATATGGTTTATATATTTATTTGTATGTAAGTCGGTTCGATGAATTAAAAATTATTAAGTAGGACTCCCTACGGTTTCAATAAATCATCTGAAATGAAGTTGTATATAATCTGAATAAAGATGTCACCAAACTTGTATCTTGTTATTCAATTCTAGCACATTATTCTGTTTATTATTTTATTTCTTATTTATTTTTTTTACCCTCAAGATGTATACATATGTATGTAGTAATACTGTATTTATGTAGGTATGTATTACACAGTGATGTTAGAAAGGAGTTTTCTTTTATATGTATCTTATTAATATATGTATATAAGTAAATGTAAATATTACTCGACATGCACTGTATTTTTTATGCAAATATAAATACGTATTACACACACTGTAAACGAATATACTCTCGTATGTCGTCTGTCTGAATCTGAACATACATTTATATGTAGACGTTAGAATTAGAATTATGTAAGAAGATTCGAAATTAAGAACGTGCATATTCAAAGTAAACACATAAATTATTATACATATACATATATGCTCAAGGTTCAAGGTGTAGTGTACAAGTATAAGAATTTTGTTTTGTCTATCTTACAGACGCATACAATAATTATGTACGACTATGAGCACAACCGTACAACATAATATGAAAATTACTTATTTTTCATATTCGGTTCACTACAAATGCACATAATTTAACTTACATCGATTGCAGACATTAGAAAAAACGACCTTATAGATTTTATTTGATTTTTTTAGTCAAAACATTTAAAAATTTTAAATTACATTTTATTTGAAAAATATTTATGAAATCTAAATAGGTACTCCTATTTTTATATGTAAAGACATGACCAAAATTATTTTAAAGATAGAGTATATTTCAAAATTTTGAAAATTATTATCTAAAAATGTTGATCGTGCTATTTGATTTACTAACTATTTTTCTATCACATATCATATTTATTGATAATATCACTGAGATCATTTATGTATATGTATGAGAATTTATTATTAATTGATTTTCAAAAATTTTATCGTGTACAAGAGTTTGAAAAGGAAAAACAAAAAAAAAAAGTTTTGTAAGTATTTTGCATGTTCTCTGATCATCAATTAATATTAAATGAAATTACTTTTCTTAAGGGAATTTATAATGTGATTATCGGTATAATAAATTTTGAAAAACAAAAAATTGTTTTCTATAGTAAACGATGTGTAATAATTTAATTGAATTAATTACATACGCGTAAATATGTTCGAATGAACTACTATAACTCATTAACAGATAAATACGAGTACGAGTATTTCATTTAGTATATTATAATTATACGAACTAGTATACGTCATTATTATAATATGCAGATTTCTATGTATGTGTAGTGTAGTAGAAAATCCATTTAACCGCCAAATAAATGAGTGTATAAAATAGTGTAGATGTGATGTATAATAAACTAGTGTGTTTATATAGTACATATCGATTCGGTATAGGAAGTAAATTAATTATTCCATAAATGCACATAATACAGCATAGAGAACTTGATTTAAGACCCTTGGGCTCATCTCATATTCAATATAATAAAAAGAGGGATTTTCTAATTTAAAATGAAAAAGATGAAACTTGTTTTTGAAAATCCTTTTTTTTTATTTTTATTTCTTTATCTAGTCTAGTTACATTTTTTTTTTTTCAATTTTCTTTTTTTTTTTTTTTTCATTTCAGATTTAAAAAGTAAACAAAATTTATGTAAAATACAGTTAAAACAAATTTACACTTTAGCCTAGAGCAATTTACTTATACATATATTCAAATAGAAGAGACAAAAAGTAAAGACAACTAGATTTTATGTAAGTAGACAAAATAAAAAGTTTACTGATATTCCGACAAAAAAAAAAAGAAATTATTGGCATTTAATTGTTTCAGTTCCTGTTTTTTTTTTTTTTTGGAAAATTTTCTCTATGTGAAAATTGTTTAATTTTAAATTTAAAATCGAATTAGTTAACATAATTTTCAATATTCAATATTTTAACTGCTGTTTAAAATTACTTACGAGTGTAGTACTTACACTTAGTTTTGTTAGCAGTCAATAATAAAATACGACAACCAAAACAAAACAACCAATGTTATCGGACATAAATTGAAAGTATAGTCAGTCAGTATAGATGTTGTCTAATCGATCAACAAAACATCATATTATAAAAATAATTTATTTTTTTTTTTTAATTTTCTTCTCTATTTAATTTAATTCACCAACAATTTTACAAACGGTATAATAATAATAATGATAAAAATAACTACTGAGCATCTCCTGCTGGCATTTTTGCATTTTTCCTCTTACTTCTTGAATAAAAATTCAAAGTCAAGTTCATTTTCTTGTATAATCATGTTCTATAGACTATATAAAGACTCTATATACTCTATATATTTACTGGCTATAGATACAAATACGAAATACAATATCATAAGTGGTAGATCAGATATATACAAAAACTAAAAACTATAAAGATAGGTAGTATACTTAAATGAAAATAAAGTGCGATGAAAAATGCTTAATAACGATGATGGCGCAGTGATAATTATCACGTACATATACCATTAAATTAAATATTGTAAAAAAAAAAAAACAAAAAAAAAATAAGAACCTATCCAGTGTACCATGTATTCAGATGTGGCTATTGCCAGCAACAGCAAATCAAAAAAACAAATCTCAATTGAATTTCTTTGAAATATGCGTAATTGATTTTTCATGTTGTAAAAAACAAAAAACTTTATAGCATCAAAACAAAAAATCACATAAGCGAGAGTCTATAAAACATTTATAATACATATATGTATAATTTTAAAAAAATATTATTTTTAATATTTTCTATTTTAAATTGATATTAAGACCGCATGTTGTGTCATGAATTGATATTTAATATGATTGTATTTATTTTTTATTCCACATATAAATACGCGATTTGTAAATAAATGTTCTAGATAAGCATATAAAGTGTTTATACTTTTTGTTTAATTTTATTGTCTGTTTTTATTCATTACATATGACAAGTTTATATCAAATGATGATCATTATTTAAAAACAACCCACTCACTCACTATATGAATGTAATAAAAAAACAATAAAAAAAAAACTAGAACAAACGTGTGAATATAGTAGTGTAGTAGTACTTAGCTTGTACCTGTAAAAATGTGGATCGATATTAAAGATAGAAAGAAAAGTAATTTGATTTCACTCTCGATTTCATTCGGATACAAATAGGGTTTGTTTGTTTGTTTGTTTTGAATGTTTGTTTGTTTTAATTTAGAAAAATGAAATAATTTGAATTTTTTTTTATATTTACCTGTAACCACAAAATTTATATTATACAGTATACACATATATATAACTCATCATTTGTGGTAAGAGGTTAAATAGAAACTATAACAAATATTATGTGTTGCTGCTACTGATACATAAACGTTTGCATGTACATATCTGTAATCTAATAATTATTTTATTTTCAATTTATTTTTAAAAGTTTTCAGTTACGTATAGAGTAGCCTTCTTATCATAAGATAACACAATGACACTATCTCTGTCAATCTGCTAGAATTTAAGTTAAGGCACCTATACATACCTAATTTGTTATGAAAGAGCTTTTCGAAAATCTTCGCATCATTTTCCAATTTATTATATTTTCAATTAAATTTTAATTACCACTACACAAATATTTATATAACTTGTAGATTTCAAAAGTATACACTTGAACATACTCACAAGAGTATGCATGGTATTGTATACATATTAGATACTTAAACGACCACTTAACATATTTTATTCAATTATAAATTATGTATTTACAAAGATTTCAACAGTTAACTTAGAATAAATTTCATATTTTTGATCAGAAATGATAATTTTCATTTTCTGATCTTCTATTTAAAAAATAAAAAACAAAATAAAAAGAAAACTAAACAACAAAAAAAATGTAAGCTACAAAATTACGGTTTTTACTATATATGTATAGATAGTAAGTTTAGCAACAATATGGTAGCATTTTTTATGTCATAAATTTTACACTGTGCGTAAAATGTAATCGATCAAATTTCTTGACAGACAACTTCTTTCAATGATTGCATGGATATTGTAAATTATAAATGGGTGTAGGCATATATATGCACATCCCATACGAGTATGTTATAAAGTAGCGTTTTACATGGTTTTACTGAATCATAGTAAAATCATCTTCTATATATCTATACACTTTAAAAGGTCAAATGGTAATTTACCTTTGACCTTTTAAAGATTTGCTTTGCTTTTATTTAGATTCTTGTCGATCCACATAATATGCAAATGTATATACTTACAAAATAACATATAACTGTTTCTGCATTTAATGTAAAAATGTGTAGCTTAAAAAAATGCATTTGAAATACATACGATTAAACTTCTGATATGAAATAAAGAAATTTCATTGTATATGTAGTAGCGATAGTCATAAGTATACTAGATTGGCGCCTCATCGTTCATTTTAAACTGTATATGACGTAGTATTATGTACTATCTATGGATTATCTTGAATGACATTATAGAATTTTTTTAAAATGAACAAAAATATAAATACAGAGATGCAAGCGAAGATGTAATGTACTTACACATGTATGTGTGAATAAGTATAACGCATGTTATATTTGTATATTGGATAAAGTATATTATTTAATTTATAAGAGAAAAAATTACGTCATTGTGTCGATTGTTGTTAGGCAGGCAGGCAATACATAGTATAAAGCTAAAAAATATTTTGATCAAATTCTATCACTTCTTTTTATTGATTTTAGTATCACCAGCGGTCGAGTTCGGGTACGCTGGTAGGTGGCTGGTAGTACCTTACATACCATGCACTCGTATTTTGTTTCATGAGAAAAATTCATTTCCTCTTTATACTTTCTCTGTACTACTACTACACACTATACACGCCATGAGAAATATACAAGAAAATGGAAGAGACATAAATAGTTGCAATGAGGTTATTGGCAACTAACTATAGTACAGTATACAAGTACGCTACCTTATATAGGCACGCCCTCGTATTTTGATTAATGAGAAAATTTCAATTTTCTATTTATCTTTGCTTTGCGCTCACGCTATGCACTATACACCATGAGAAGTATACAAGAAACAAGAAGAGACAGTAAGTAGTAGTAGTAATGAAGTTATTGGCAGGGGCAGTTAACTATACAGCACGCGCTATAGCACACGCTCGAGTACGCTAGTAGTGCAATGCCTTACATACCAGAGTAAATTCCGATTAAAAAAAGTATAGAAAAGCAAAACATTTCTAATTAGGAAACAGGAGCAATGAATTGTTTTCTATATCTGAATCCTCCAGAAACTATCAGTATTTTTGTCGTGTTTTATTTCATTTCTGGATCTGAATTAAGAATTGATTATTTCATTATTTGGATAATTATACTCGTAATTGAAATTTAATTGAAACACGTTAAAAAAAAATATATTGAAATTTATTTATTTCATAAAAATGTAAAAATGAAACAAATTTTTATACCAGTACATAATTAAAATTACAAATTACATCAAATTCCACTGTAAGTACGTAATAAAATATTTTAATATTATTATACCACATGCACGAGTGTATAAACAATAATAAAGTGTTGTACGATTTTTTTTATGATATGGAGACATTTTTTTTTTACAAAATAATATTTTCTTAATGAAATTACTCAATACATACATTTAAAATATTTTTTTTTTATTTTTTTTAAATAAATAATTGACAAATGAAAAATGAAGTGATTTTATGATATAGACGTTAAGCAAAACATATTATATTAGCGCATTTAGTTAAAATACATATAATATACGAGTAATATAAATAAATGCAAGGAACGATTAATATGTAATATTTGTTATTTTTGTTATTTTACAATCCACATATATACATATTATTATAATTTATAAAATGAAAAATAATCTTGTTGAAAAATTATAATTAAACACAAACAATTTCTAATTAAATATAATATAATTAATTAATGAAACAGAACCGTTTATATTAATCTTGGTCAGACAACCAGTAGTAATAAATAATGTACCCTATTATTATAATACTTATTACGTATATAATATATAAATGAAGGTACATATACATATGTAACGCGACTATGTATACTTTTTTTTAGAATTTCATTAAAAGAACATACAATAATACTTACATTATGTATACAAATATAGTACATTCGAGTATATATTATAGGCGCCACATTACGTTATTCATACGCGAATTTATGTATTATACTTATATGAATCATGTAACTTGCGTGTGGTATTTTTTAATATTATATATAGAAGTTTGAAATATCATCCAAATCGACATTTTGCAAGGTGATGAATGTAAAATAGTAGAATAAATATATTTTTTATATTAAATAAAATGTATTTATTATATTTATTCTTTTCTATAATATATAAAATATACTAAGCATGAAATAGAGAAAAATTATAATAAAATTTTTATTTTTTCTATCAATAAATTCTTAACATATAAACTAGATATAGCTATAGTATATAAAGTTATACAATATTTCATTCTTTCAAAATATAAACAATGTCTACTATGTACTCCCAGTAATATATAGGGTCATCAAATAAGGACTATATATTTTTGAAAAATTCTAGTAGGCCAAGTTCTTGTCAGATTTCCGCCAAATTTGACATTATTTGTGTTTATTATTGTTTGGCAAATCATGTGGTTTCAGCCAGATGGCGCAACGTGCTTTACATCCAGAGAAACAATTTATTTATTGAGAGAAAAGTTCAACTATCGAGTAATTTCAAGAAATAATGCTGATATGAACTGGCCACCAAGATCATGCGATATATAGTATATGTAACTCAATTGAACTTTTTAATGTGGGGTTATGTGAAATCATTTGTGTATTCAAATAAATCACAAACACATTCAGTGATGTCAAAACGAACATTATTCGTGTAATTCGTGAAATAAGTGCTGATTTGTGTTGAAAAGTGACCAAAACTTGATGTTCCAGAATTAAGATTTTGAAATAGCCTAGGGGTAGCCGCATTTAAAAGAAATTACTTTTAAATAAAAAATGCCATATAAGCCAACGTTTAAAATAAAAATAAAATCAAGTTAATATCTAACACCGTACAGTTTTTATTTCAATTTGAAAATATATTAGTCCTTATTTGATGACCCTATATACTTTAAGTATGTAATCTGTATATTCATGTACATACAATCATACGAATCAGTCTAGAATTATGGTACCTATACAATATTCTAATCAGTTTTTTTTTTTCAAATATTGATAAAAAAAAAATGAAGCAATATTGCATGTTTTTAACTTTTAATATTTTGTTCTTGATTTATTTTTTCGTTTTATTGAGATATGCTGATCATATTTCATTAATTTTTTTTTTTTATTTTTTCGTAGGTACATTTATTCATTCATTCCATTAAAATTGTCGCCTGATTAATTAATTTTATTTAATATAAATGAAAAAAAAACATATACTGTATATAGATATTTATGTAAAAAATAAATTTACATTTATATAAAATATTAAAGGTGTTTCTAATTTGTGTGGCATATAAATTAATATTTTTACATATTTTTTTTTTTCAAATCGATTGAATTTAAATGTATACATATGCACGAGTATAAAACACATAATATGCTTATATAAATTTATTAATTAACATATTTCATATGGTAGAAAGAAATATATCATTTACGATTACGAGTACCCCCTCCATATATGAAACTTATTGACAATACGAGTATTGCCGGTCTTAAAAGAAATACAATTATTATTTTCATTCGTTTTTCACAATCAAAATTTTCAATATTTTAATATGATATTATGAAAGAATTCAATCATAAGAATACGCAGTCTGAACTTACTAATTTTATCAAAAATTATTTAGAAATTATAAAAGTATATAAGTATTTAACTATTTAAGAAATATTAATTTTTATCGATGAAATTCTACCTTCCTGATAAAAGAAAATCTTTTCATTTTTTCTACAAATTTTCTTATTTACACGAATATTTGAATATTTTTATACGAATAACTTTTATGCCATACACTTTTCCTTTTTGATATTTCAACAAAAAGGAATCCAATATTTCATTTTTTTTTTTTTATATCGCATCGAACAGTGTATGAGATGTAGTCGTGTAACTGACCAATGAATTGAAATCATGTACTGCTCCTGAATAAATATCAGGCTATTGCTATAATCCATTGAAATTTTGTACATATATAGCACATACTTTATATGAAAATTTTATGTAGACATAAAATTAGTAATAAATGAGCTATCGATATTACTACACACACTTCATTGGCAGATAGAAAATGAAAACAAAACAACAAAAAAGAAAATGAAGAATGAAGAATAACACGGGAAATCTTTTACATTTATATTTTTATTATATTATTTGCTTTATATTATGTTTTGTATTATAGAGTCATTAATATTGTAACTGTGCAATAAAATAAATAATGTTATATTTCTTTTAGTTCTAGACCAATATATACTTAGAATCAATATAGTATAAAACTACAAAAAAATTGCAATATTATTTATACAAAAATAATGAACATATGAGGAGGTAAATAATGTATATTTATACGTAAAATTGTATACAACAAAAATATGTTTACACCTGTCCAATTTATTGCACACATACACGTACACATAATTTTATATAGATATATATTAGGTAGGTACATATATTAGAAAATACTTTACATTATTTTGATATCAGATTTTATCTAAATTATAGCCATGTTACAGATAAGAAATTTCAGTTATAAAATTCATTTTCTTTTTTTTTTTTTTTATTATTATTATTCCTTTATATACAGATGCACATACTAGTATTATTTGTGTACATATTTCAGTTTAAAATTTATTTATGTACTACGTGCGTACTACTTTGCACATTAAAATTTAACCATAAACTCGTAAATCTGAAATGTATACATATGGATGTATGTATAAGTTTTGAATTACAGGAAGTGCGTATGTATATATGCACAATACAAACAAACGTATATTTATTCTTATTTCGCATACATTTTAAAAGAGAAACATAACATATACTTACGAAAAATACATTCATAATGTGATATAAAAGGCTAAAGCAAATCTTCTATTTCTACCGTTCTATCATCAAGAAATTTATTGCAAAATATTCGTAATGCAAATCATTCTATATAGATAATGTCTGAATTTAATCAATTTTCTATTTATCACAGGCATATATATATATATCTTGTGAATCATGTTCATCAGAACTGGGTAATTATTTACGTGTACCTTACTTCTATATTATAATAACTAATGAAACAAGAACGTTTCAAAATAGACCAATGTACGAGTATATATGTATTTTTTTTTTTTGAATTATATTTAATACCTAAATAATCGTAAACAACGATAGACGAGTATAGCATGTATTTACGAGACTGTATATAGATGATATATTTTTGAAATAGCAATCACTGACATTCAGATTTTGTGTATACCAAACTATTAAAAATTCTTTTCAATATGTCAACAAAATACTGATACTGCGGATACACTCGATTTATAGCCTAGCAGGCTAGCCATAATAGTGTGATTTAGTGTGATTAGAGAAGGTAAATAAATACCTATGAATATTTTTCTTGAAATTTTCTGATTAAAATATAATTTCATTTCTATATAACACACAAGATAACCGCTTCAATGTAATAGTATGTATACTTATAAAATACGTATAAATTTTTCATTTTCATGTACATTTTATGTACGAATACTGGAATATTATATTTATAGGTCAGTGAGTCAGTGATGGATAAAAAAATATTCTTAAATAATATTTCTTTACTCTTTATAACATAACCCCAAACATAATATTTATATTAAATGATATGCGTTCTCAATATGACAAAGTTTTTGAAATATCTATCGATTTCTTCCAAAACGATGACAAAGGCAGAGGTATAGGTATTAAATTTAGTAATCATTTAAACATTCAAAAGTAATAATTTCTCAGTTCGGAACTTTTGTAGATATGTATAGATATGTAGTGATGCTTGCATGTTACACATCTATACTATACCTCTGTATGAATAGAAAAATAAAATTAAAAAGAAATTTTCGAAAATGACAAAACCGTATAACATAGCAACGTGCACCAAAATTTTTGTGCATAAACCACATCCCGTATACTCGTGTTCGTACATCGTTTATGATGTAAATGGAAACCCTTGAGTATATATGCATTTTTCCGGTTGATAAATTTTCGAATTTTCCGGTCGTATTTTGTTTTTTTTTTTTTGCATTCACTCTAAAAATGTTCCAAAGAATATTCGAATATTCGTGTATGCGTATGTGTGTGTGTATGTAAACATAAATTTAAAATTCATTTATTTTAATTTATTTTCAATTTTTCCTTTTTTTTATTGTTGTCATTCAAAATAGTCAATAGAAAATTATATTAGCACAAAACTACACAAAAAAAAAATACAAATACAGGGGATTTCTATTATTAGAATCAAACCAAATAACAACATATAAAAAGAAACATCATTGTACATCATCATCATTAAGAAATGCATTTTTATCATAAGACCGTAAATGATTTATGTGATGTCATAGTATACCAATATAATATTATAATACAAAAATGCATTCTTTATTTTGATTTATGGATTCATGTTTTCACATTCTCATTAATATTTATCTCACATTTGCTTTTATTATTCAATTTTATTGCATAGATACTAATACTAGATACAACCTATTTCATAAATTTTATACTATTCACCAAGTAAAAATAATAATTAATTGGCACTACAGTCCGAATCGAACTCTGGCCGACTCAAGTTTCCTCCTCCTGTCCTGTCGATTAAGCGCTACAGTCCTCCAATTATTACTCGTCTGTAGCAGCAATCGCACATCTTCGTCAACTCTATCTTCCCATCTTTTCCTAAGGCGTCCTCGCAGTCTCTTTCCTGTTGCTGATATATCTCTCCTTAATACTTTGTTCGGGATTCGGTAAACTGTCTTTCTGGCTACATGACCCGCCCAGCATAGCCTGTGTAGCCTGGCTATCTTTGCTATACATCAACATCTTTGTATATGTTGCACAATTCATTATTGTATTTGTACCCGACCGCCATTGTTTCCCCTCTCAGAAATACTCAAGAAATTCACCATGTAAAGAACAAAAAATAAAGTTGCGCATACGTGTCCATACCACCAAAATAATACGAAACTTATACACCCGTTCGTATCAGAAGATACGTATTTCCATACATTTTTTATGAGAAAGTTAAAGAAAAGTGCAAGTATGTAATATTTTCCTTAAAATTATCAGAAATAAAAGTGCAAGCAAAAAAAAAAAAAAATTATGTTATTGAAATATTAAAAAAAAATTTTTTATCAGCAAAATTGAAAATTAAAAAAATTGAACATCAATTAATGTGGTTGTCTGCGGCCTACCTGCCTACATGCCTACTAATGCTTGTTTTTTTTTTTCAATTCTTGGTGAAAAAAAGTAAAATTTACATAATATTCGCACATGAAACTCTAAAAATGTACTTTTTTGTGAGAAAACATTACAAAAATTGTAGAAATTCTGTTCATATGCACATATTCATATAATGAGAAGGAGAACAAAAAAATTGAATTTATGAAAAGAAAGAGAAATAGAAATAAATGAAATTCATTAGAAAACTATTAAAATATAATTCCCATAGGATAGAATGTAAACTTTTTATACATGATTTTACACTATTTATTTATTCGACAAAACAAAAAAAATTTTATTTCAGGGGTATTCATGAACTTTTGTGTACAAGTTTACAACTTTCTTGCATTCTTCATTCTTCATAAATTTATTAGTTATGCGAAACAAACGATGTGAGTTGTTTTTAGTTTCGAAATACAAGAATTTATGAATACCACATTTTATATAATTTTTTTTAATTTTTTGCTTTTCATTTTTGTTTTATTTTTTTTTTTTTTGTAAAAAATTTTTATAATTATAAAAATCAAGAATTTTGAATCAGAACAAATTGCGTAGGATGTTTGCAAGTACATACATATATAGGTATGTACACATTTATGTACACAGATGCATATATTTATCATAGAAAATAATTTTATATATTGTATATTACATTACATATCAGATGGATAAATGCATTTATAAGCTATAAAATGTACCTCATAGATACTTCTTATGTGTATGCATATGCATATGCATATATGTTATTTATACTACACGCATATATACATCTACTGTATAGTGTATACATAGACAATAAAACATGTAAATAAAATTGTGATTGCAATTAATAAATCTTGTTAAATTGTTAATTTGCAATTATTAGCACGTACATGTTATATTCTTATTTTTTATTTATTTATTTTCTTTTTTTTTTTGATTTTTGTTTTTTGTTCTTTATTATAGTATGTGCCTGGCTTGTTCTGTACACAACTTATAATACGAATATACCAACATATATAGAGTTTGTACATTATTATACTCGTCTTGTTTGTATATATGATTATTTATTCGTTTGTAAATAATGTAAATGAATTGAAAAATTATTTTTTTTCCAATATTCATATACGTAGTACAAGTACTCGTATGTATGTATGTATATTAACTCGAATAAATGAGCAATTGAACAAGCAAAATGTTATTGATTATATATTTTACATTATTTTGTTTTATTTATTCTTCATAAATATATATGTATATATTAAGCTCTATAAAGTTTGTTAATTGGATCTTTGATGAGAGTTCAAAGGAATATTTACATTTAACATCATTTTCTTAAAGATATATCGCTATGTAATGTAAATGTACGCACATATACCTACACAAAGCGATGATACGTGTATGATTTTAAACAAAATTTTTGAAAAAAAAAAATAAAAAAAAAATAATATCAATGGATTCTTCTTTATTCCTATAGCAATATAGATAAATAGTTCCATATATTGACAGATAAATACTTGTCACCTTTCTCAATTCTATTTTAAGATCGTATATATAGGAACATATATACATAATGTATGTTTGAATTGTTGAAAGAAATCATTTTTATTTTTTCCTTTGATTAAAGAGAAAAAAATGTTCATGTTTCTGTAAATGCAAAATAAAATTTATGAGATAGAGAAAATGTGCGGTGCGATAAATACTCGTAAATATTTAGAACAATAATTATTCTGAATAGAAATATGTTATATGTTTCTCACAAATTGAAAGTAAAAGTTTAGTGGGAAAAATTTATGAAATTCTTAAACGTGTAAAATATTTACATCATCTCATATACATTGTGTGTGTTTCTTTTCGAAAATATACCTGTGTTCATTTAAAACTTTTTAAAAAGTTTTTGACAAAAATGGAGGGTGTTCACTGTTCAATTATGGCAGAGGTATAATGGGGGAGGATAGAGTTCCTCAAGAGAAGCTGAAAATCTCAAATGTTAAAGATAGAGATCTCAGTTGAGATTGTACTCGTATTTATATATAGAAATCGGTTTCAACGATATACACCCTGTAAAATATCAAAAATTTCATATTATTATTTTTGTTTTTGTCATAAATATTAACATAATTACTGTATACATATAATATTTTTTATAAAAATTAAATTTCATCATTCATTACTTATAAATTGCGTAACATATATAATTAGTTTTCAATTAAAAAGGAATGCAGAAACAAAAAAAAAAAAAAAATTTCTTAATGATACACATAAATGTGATGTACTTAATGCGGTATATTTATGTACTACTGAGTGAACACATATGTATGTGTATATATGTTTGTATGTGTGTTTTACATTTATAAATTTAAAATTTAATTAATTTCAAATAAAAATATCGTCACAATACATTATATATACGTAAATGTAACATATTTGAGTTAAAAATGAATTTAAAAATGAAAAAGCCCGCATTATATATTCGTATTTATGCAATTTTTCATTAAAATAATATTAAAATGCAAAAATTAATCATCACCTACTTATATGTACATATATATATATATGCATATCTTTATTGTTTTATGTCAAGACGATCCAATATTATTATTGTGAAAAATTAATGTTGTTATAATCTAAAAAAAAATTTGAGAAAAAATAAAATGGTATGTACAATAAAACAAAAACATTTTACATACACAGATTTTATTTATTTAGTATCTTATAATAAATCTTTTATTTGAAGCGTATAATTTTAAGTTCTTTAAAATAATTTTTTTTATTTCATTTCTTATTATATACTATATACATTTTAAAATTTTTAAAAATGAATAAACAAAATCACAAAATTAAAAAAGTGCTGTGTAGTCAATGAACGCGATATTTATTCTTTAAATATCTACGTACATAATGTAATGTATCAGCGAGTATTTATACTAGTAATCATATATAAATAAGTATAATGCAGACATCTCTGAATATTTTGAAAATTTGTGTGTAGATAAAATATAGCTTTTATGAATGAATATTTTTTTTGATCAATTTGAGAAGAAACATATTTTCTTGACACTATATAGAGTATAGATATATGTATGTATTTGAAATTTTTAAACACTCGAATGAAATAAATTGATAAAAATTTATTCCAAAAATAATGAAATGATAAACAATTCTATTAAAATCGAAGATTTTAAAAAAATGATGATTATACAAAGTTTAAAAAAATTTGCCTATCTACTCCACCTACCCTACCCTACCTACTTACCTGCTCCAACAACTCAACCTACCCTACATTCCAAACTACCATACCTAAATAGGAGTATAATTAAATTTTGGATATTCAATTATTATCTACCTACCGTACTTACTTACCTTCCCTATCTACTACCTATCCCACCTACCCTACCCTACATACCTACCTATCTATAGCTACCTACGTACCTATATATACCAACGTACCTACCTACCTACCTATCTACCCTACCCAACTACCTTCCTATCTATCTTCCTACCTTCCTACCTACCTATCTACTGTAGGCAATTTTAGGAATTATGATAATTTATAAGAAATTAAAATCAAAAAAAATGTATGTATTTAAATTATTTGTTATGGCAATGATATCTTTTTTCGGAATATGTAATGACCTTTATAATGTAATGTAGAAGTAATATTAATAAGAAAAATTGAAGAAGAAGATGAGAACAAGTATAAAAGGAGAAATAGATAAAGAATTCCTTCTTCTTTCCCGATTGTAAAATGACTACGCCGGCCATATATAAATTTGTGAAATAAATAATTTTATTAAAATCTTTAATAATTTTTTACATCAAAAAAATCTTATAATAATCAGAAGTGGGATAAAGAACTCTTATTTGTGTTCTAAAAGTGGATAAATATATTTTTAATAATTTTTCTAAATTTAATACTATATTGTACGAAAATGAGTACTGATGATGTGAAAAATAATTTAATAAAAAATTTTGTCGAAAACAGTACTGTAAATCAGTTGAGAGAAAAATTGAGAAAATTAGATTTAAATACAACTGGAAACAAGGCGGCTCTGATTCTGAAATTACAACAAGCCTGGACAAATTTAACCACAGATGAATTGAGGCAACAGATTGAAGAAGATGACCAAGGCGAGGGCCAAGGTGAATGTGATGACCACGCGGATGAGTCTACGTTGGAGACACATGATGAAGAAGGTAATGAAGTTAATAGTAACTTAGAAACTTTAGATAGTGAAATTATAAGGCTTCGAGAAATCATCAATAAAAAGAAAGAAATTGTGGAACTAAAAAGGCAGCTGTCGTTATTGTCGGACTACGAAGCTGCAGATAGCACAAAAAACCAATTCTTCAACTTTAAAGATATTGAAAATTCAATGGTGAAATTTACTGGTGATGATGATTTATGTGTTGAAAAATGGGTTAATAATTTCGAGGAAAATGCAGATGCATTGGCCTGGGACGATAAAATGAAATTGGTTTATTCCAGAAGGCTGATGGCTGGCACAGCTAGGTTATTTTTAAGAGTGGTTAAAGCAAACACGTGGCGTGACTTCAAAACCAAATTAATTCAAGAATTTCAGGTAAAGGTTTCTAAAGCCGATATACACCTAAAATTAAGAACGAGAAAAAAACGAAAAGAAGAAACTTTTCACCAATATGTGCTAGCTATGCAAGAAATTGCTGTCATAGCTGATATTGAAGAACATGATATTGTCCAGTACATAATAAATGGTATACAAGACTCTGATTCAAATAAAGTTATTTTGTATCAAGCCAATACAATTGATGAAATTAAGCAGGCATTGAAAAAATATGAAAAATTGAGACAAAATCAATATAATTTTAGTGAAAAGAATTTTACGTCACACCACTCTAAAACAAAACAAGTTAACCGTAGTCATGGTCAAGGTCAGTCTGAATCATATGTCCAGAAATTAAAATGTTTCAACTGTAATAATAGTGGCCACATTTATAGAAACTGTCCACAACCAAAACGAGATAAAGGAAATAAAAACAATTATTGTAAATCGAACGATAGTACCGATAAGGTCATGAATGTTGAATGTAATCGTCATCAAAATTCTTCTACCAGTAATCAGATTTCCATTGTGAATAGTTTTAATCAGTTTGAATATCAATTACAATTTCGTTTTTTGGGAGAACTTCAAGGATGTGTATATACCGCAACATTATTGGTTCTGCTGGATTCAGGTAGCCCTATCAGCTTTGTTCAGCAGCAATATTTACCTACCGCACTGATGAGTCATGTGAAGTATAGTGATAAGTATGAATTTCATGGCATAAATGGTAGCTTACTTTGTATACTCGGTAAAGTAGAGTCAATAATAATATTTGAAAATAATGAAATTAAATTAAATCTTTTTGTAGTAAAAAATTTTACAATGGCATATTCTGTTATTTTAGGTCGCGATTTTATAGAGAAAAATAATATGGAATTGAAGTCAAGAACTGATGATCATGCCAATTATAATGTAATTACAAAAGAACAGATTGACGATCATAAAGAGTGTTTTAAAACTATTAAAGAACATGGAAATGTAAACTCAGGTATGTTTTTAGAAAATAGAAGTGACCCTAAACATGATCAAAATTATAGAAGTACGGGAAAATATAATAAACATACGAATAGTAATTGTTCTAAAAAACAAGAAAATTTTGTAAACATTAACGAAGATTTAAATTTAGACAATCAAAATATTAATAATAAATTTGTTAATGAAAGCTATTCTGAAACTGATACGCGATCAGGCGGGATTTTCGATATTGAAATTGAAGAATACTCAGAAAATTTAGAATTAGACGTTAATAAAAATTTAAATTACGCGGTGAAAAATAAAATTTATAATATAGTTAAGCAAACGTTGATTGAATCTAGTAACTCTAATCACGTCAGTAAAGAAAAAGAATTAGAAGATTTTTCAATGGAAATCAAGTTGACAAAGGACCAGGTATTTTATTCTACCCCTAGACGTTTACCATACACTCAGGTTATTGAGCTTAGAAAATTAATCAAAGATTTATTAGATAAAAAAATTATTCGAGAAAGTAATTCTCAGTACACCTCACCCATTGTGTTAGTCAAGAAGAAGTCAGGAGAATTACGGTTATGTGTAGATTATAGGGAGCTGAATAAAATTACAGCTCGTGATAATTATCCTCTTCCACTTATAGAAGATATGATAGACAGACTTCGTGGGAAAAGATACTTCACAACGCTGGATTTACGAAGTGGTTTCCACCATGTTAAAATGTCAGCCGAATCAATAAAATATACCTCATTTGTGACCCCAATAGGACAATTTGAATTTTTGAAAATGCCGTTTGGGTTGCGGAATGCGCCTTCTGTATTTCAACGTTTTGTAAATAAAGTTTTTAAAGATCTTATAGAATCTGGTAGTGTACTTGTTTTTATGGATGACTTTATGATTGCTACAAATTCTATAGAAGAGCATCTTGAGATATTAGGAAAAGTTATAGACATATTATGCAAATATGGTCTTCAGTTGAGATACGATAAGTGCAGGTTCTTATATGAGGAGATAAATTATTTAGGTTATACCATCAATTTTGAAGGTGTTAGACCTAATGAAGAAAATCTGCAGGCTATCAAAAACTTTCCGATTCCGAAGACTCTCAGAGAAGTACAAGGGTTTCTGGGCTTGAGTTCTTATTTCAGGAAGTTTGTTAAAGACTTTTCTCTGCATGCCAAGCCGCTATATGATTTAGTTAAAAAGGATGTGAATTTTCAATTCTCTGAGAAAGAGTTAAATTCTTTTGAATACTTGAAGTCAAAATTATTAGAAGCCCCTATTCTTTCTATTTATGATCCTGCTAGTGAAACGGAACTTCATTGTGACGCTAGTAGCTACGGCTTCGGTGCAATACTTTTGCAGAAACAGGTAGATGGAAAGTTTCATCCGGTTTTTTATTTCTCCAGAAGATGCACGGAGGTTGAATCACGTTATCATAGTTTCGAGTTAGAAACTCTGTCTATAATTTACGCCTTGCGCAGATTTCGAGTATATCTTTTAGGTATCAAGTTTAAGATAGTTACAGACTGTCAAGCGCTAACGCTGACTTTGAACAAAAAGCTATTAAACCCGCGGATTTCAAGATGGGCATTAGAGTTGCAGGACTTTAACTATGATTTAGAACATCGTTCAACAACTAGAATGGCTCATGTGGATGCGTTGAGTAGATATTCTTGTGTCCTCACAATTTCAGACGAGGCTTTTGATTTAGCTCTAGCATCGGCTCAAAGAAAAGATCCAAAAATTAAATCTCTTATGGATGAGTTAGAAAAGAAAGAACATCCTTCTTTTGCTCTTTTTAACGGTATGATATACAGAAAGTGTAACGGTGATCTTTTATTTTATGTTCCTGAACAAATGGAAGATAGAGTCATACAGACACATCATGATAATCTTTGCCATATGGCGGCAAATAAATGTTATGAATATCTACATAAACTCTATTGGTTTCCGAATATGAAGAGCAAGATCGTTTCTTATATTAACAGTTGTCTTAAATGTATACAGTATTCACCATTGTCTGGTAAAGTAGAGGGAGAATTACATAATATTCCTAAAGGTAGTTCACCGTTTGATGTAGTCCATATCGATCATTATGGCCCACTTCCTAGTTCAGGTGCGAGTAAAAAATATATTTTTGTATTAGTAGATGGTTTCACTAAGTTTACCAAGTTATATGCGGTAAAAAGTACTAAGACACGTGAAGTCATAGTTTGTTTGAGAGATTATTTTGCATATTATAATCGTCCGAATAAAATAGTAAGTGATAGAGGCACTTGTTTCACGTCGAGTGAATTTTCTGATTTTCTCCAGTCTAACAATATTAAACATATTAAGGTTGCTACTATGACGCCTCATGCTAATGGGCAAGTTGAAAGGATAAATAGGGTTTTGACGCCAATGCTTTCTAAATTAGAAGATGTTGACAGTACAAATAATTGGTCCAAAAATCTTCATAAAGTTGAGTTTGCATTGAATAATACTGAAAGTCGCTCTACTAGATTCAGTCCATGTATGCTTCTGTTTGGAGTCAATCAAAAAGGGGAAGTGTGTGACAAAATTGCCGAATATATATCGGAGAATAAAGATAACGGAAGAGATTTAGAAAGCATAAGACAAAAAGCTAGTGAAAATATACAACAGAATCAAAATTATAATAAACAAAAATATGATAAATCACACAAGAAGCCAAAAATATATCGGGTAGGAGATTTTGTGATGTTGAAAAATGTTGTCACCACACCTGGCGTAAACAAAAAGTTATTGCCTAAATTTCGCGGCCCATATGAAGTGGTGAAAGTCCTGCCAAACGATCGCTATCTAGTTAAAGATATAGAAAATTTACAAATATCTAGAGTTCCGTATGAGGGCGTATGTAGTCCAATGAACATGAAGCCTTATAAGGTAACGTAGTGTTTTTTTTTCCTTTTGAAAAACTGATACTAAATAATTGGCCTGGTCGCACTTCTTGGTGGATAAACCATTAAACAAATATTATTGTATTGAAAATGAGAAAGTATTTAAGTTTTAGTGTGTAATGTATAAATCAGTTTAAAAGATTTTATGTAATTTCGTTTTCAAAGATGTTTAATATTTTAATGATTAAGACTATAGAATAAAAGAAGATAATTGTGGAAAATTTGATAAATAAATTATATGACAGGATAACTTATTATAATGTAATAGTAATAAGAGTTCTTAATGTCAAATAAAAATTCAAATAATGTTCATAAAAAAAAAAAAAAGGGGAAAAAAAAAATTCATATTATAAAAACAAAATGTAAAGTTATGCATCATATATTTATAATTTATGTAGATGTATGTTTACTTTTATGTAACTATTATATGTATAATCGAGGACGATTAAATTGTCAGAATGGCCGAGCTGTAGGCAATTTTAGGAATTATGATAATTTATAAGACATTAAAATCAAAAAAAATGTATGTATTTAAATTATTTGTTATGGCAATGATATCTTTTTTCGGAATATGTAATGACCTTTATAATGTAATGTAGAAGTAATATTAATAAGAAAAATTGAAGAAGAAGATGAGAACAAGTATAAAAGGAGAAATAGATAAAGAATTCCTTCTTCTTTCCCGATTGTAAAATGACTACGCCGGCCATATATAAATTTGTGAAATAAATAATTTTATTAAAATCTTTAATAATTTTTTACATCAAAAAAATCCTATACTACCTTTCTAACTACCTACCTACCTACAGGGTACTCTACCGACCTATCTACCTACCTACCTACAGGGCACTCTACCGACCTATCTACCTACCTATCTACAGGGTACTCTACCCACCCTACCCAACCTACCCTATAAATTATGTACTACACTCTATGGTAAGCGAGTACGAAGAAGAATTATTACGAATTGAAATGAAACCATCAAAAGTGCACCGGGCGCTCAGCAGAAGTGCTATAAAACTTAGCAAAATCGCAAAAATATCAATGATTCATGAATTGAATCGGGAAGATTCGATTTAAATTTAAACTTTTTCAAATAGTGTTACACACACAACTCGTACACAACTAATACATGTATGGATGGATGTACATATTCTAAGTAATATATGAATGATTATAATATTGATAAAAATAATTCGAATTTGTATAATTTGCTTCAATTTTATATTATATACATTCATATATAATTATCTCTATTTTTCAGTTGTTGTTTTTTTGTTTTTGTTTGTTTTTCATTATTTTCAAACAAATTTTCTATTTTGATTTAAATTAGAAAAATAAAAAAAATTTCAATTCCAGTTATAAAATTTGTAAAAAAAAATAAAATCTAGATAGTAGTATAGATAGTGAGATAGGCGAGTATCAATGATATGATTGTGTTTTTTCTTTTTGTATATGATCCGTGCATGAAATGTCACCTGTTTATAGCGTGCTGTGTTGATATTATATAGTAACAGTGAGAGTTTTATGTCATGTAAAATATTCACGAGTACCTACATATATGTATGTATATTTTCTATATATGTATATATTTTTTTATTTTATAAATAGAAAATATCTTATATATAATATAAAGTAACTTCGAAATTCGAATCTAGATATGTATCTACTTACTTAGTACGAACAGATGTAGAGATAAATCATGATGCTCTCATCGTATAATATACCATTCCTGAATATAAGAAGCGTGTTAGGTATATATGTATATTCATTTCTCATAGACTAAATTTAAATGATACAAGAAAGTATATTATATTATATTATGTACTATCTTATCTGCACATTGCACATATGTATGTATGTGTATGTATGTTTATTATTGTACCTATATACTCCTATATCTATTTATACTAAATGCACTATTAGCACAATTTATAAATAACATGAAATTTACCGTTATAATTTCTATTTTATTTTTAATTTTTGTATTTCATTTTCTTAAAATCTGTTATTAAATAATAATACAACATTTATACATTTGTGATAATAATATGTCTACTATATATCGGATTGAAGATATTTTATCTTAAATTTTTCTATATATACATATTTATGATGTTTTTTTTTCCATGTTTTACTTCTAGATATAATTTATATTCGATATATTTTATAATCACATCATAAACATATTTAATATACTTGAGTATGTCTGTGTTGTGTGTATGAGTATGAGAATGTACCTAGTCTAATTTCATATGTGATATGATTGCAGATTGGATAAATATGTATACACACATTATATGAATAACTTATACATTTACTAGCATTATTATTAGTTATTGAATGAAAATTACTTTTGAGTACTATTATACCTCCATATATGTAATGTACCCATATCTGTAGAAGATTTGTTTTTATCTATGAAATATCAACGTAAAGTTATATACGCATACGTATATATGGCGAAGGCAATCGAACATTATTAGCGAATAAACAAATAACCAAATTCGTTCTGTATATGTATATAGTCGTATAGTAAATTGAGCACTTTGTATTTATAGCGATTTGTATTTTATGTATGTATATGTATAGTTATCAGAATAATTTTCATTGTAATTATATACATATGATTAAATTGAAATGTGCACGCAATCAAATTACACGAAATTACTCAAAAAAGAAAATCGTATACGTAAGAGTGGTAGGTGCATAATTGATTTTGGTTTTAAAAAAAAAAAAAAGGAAAATATAAAAAATAAGTAGTTACGTATAAGAAGCAATAAATCATTTAAATACACATTTAAATGAAAAGAGAAAGAATTAAGAATTATTATTGTGGTATTTTCAAAAACAAAAAAGTAAAAAGTGTTTGAAAAATAAATTTTGTTTATACGAGCATCTATATGACAAATTGATCCTGCGCCTACAAAAATGAAAAGAAAATTTTAACAATTATATATAGACAAAAAATGAAAATGAAGAATATGAGAATGAACAAAATTTTTATGGCAAGATAATACAAACGTTGCCTAGAAAACGCAGCTACTCTCAAATTTTTTCAATTTTATCTTTACTTTAAATATACATTTTCTGCAAAGGTCTGTGTTCTCCATAGCTTTTTAATCTGACCCAACTATCTCTTTCTAATAGAATTAAATTTTAAAATTAAATATAAATCACAACATTATATTTTGTGCATAACTCTATGCCAAATCAGATCAGTTTCAATAAAAATGAATATCTAGGATACAGTATATAGATAACATGTAAGCCGCTGTAACTAATAATTAATAAAATTATAATTTTACGCATATACATATAAATGTACATATATTTAAAATAATTAAATACTAATTTAATGTAATCACATGCAGTAATCTTTATAAAATAGACATGCATACTCGTACTTCTAAATTTAACATTCAAAATCAGGGCTGGATTTACGCATAGGCAACATATAAGCGGGCGCAACAACATTTCGTACTTGCTTCTCTACTCTATAAATGCTGTAAACTAAAGCAATGTAGATCATTGACCACATCAGTACCTACCTAGCATCATACGCTATACTAATGTGAGCTATAGTAATTCAAACATAGTGTCTAGTCATTTTTGAATTTTAATTTTAAAATTTACGAGTGATTCGTATACGGTCGCTTAATCGAAAAATCCGTTACTGTTTAACATACTTGATAGGGAATTTAAAAAAAAAATGTATCCATAAGTTCCTTTTTTTTTGTTTTTTGATTTAATTTTAATCATAAATTTTTAAAAACTCAACATAATTTTCAGCGCATTCATATTCATAGAAATGTGTGATCACTTAAAATATTTAAATTTAATATTTTCTAGAAATTTATGTTGAATATGTAGTATGTTTTTTTTTCTGTTTGAAAAATTTTTTTTAAAAATATTTTTAGTTTAGTCTACATGCACAAAAATTTAAATGCATCAAAAAAAATTTATATTTTTTCTTTAATATTTTACATACGATACATGACATGATTGTACTACATAACGTTTTGATGTTAATTCAAAAACATATTTTAAGAAAAATTCATTAAATAATAGAAGGAATCTGTTAATTATATAGTACCTATATATAAAACAATATGCATACAAAAATACATATAAGTAATAATGGAATTATACAATGTAGAAAAATTTTGCATATTTGTTTATGCGTGTACTATTTATGCGTATTTGTGTACATGTACAACAGTGTTTTTTAAACTGTTTCATTTTGATTTTGACATGTTAATATACAGCGATAAAAACGAAAACATTTTGATTTTCGAACATGATAATACACGAAAAAAAAAGGAAAAATTGAAGAGAATTTGTTTTTCAAAATTTGTAGATCATTTTGTTTTGAAATACCAAATGAAATAAATTTAAATTTTTGTCTTCCAGAATTATTTCAATTTCAATCAATGTTTAGCTAATCAATTGACAAGAATCAAATCAGAATGAGAATTAATGGAATTTTCGAACTATATAATTACAGACAATATTCTCTGTGTTTATATTTTAACATAATATGTAAATTTGAATTTGATGTTTTTCTTTTTCTATTTGTAATTTGAAAATTTAATTTTTGCTACTTTGTAATCGAATCAATGTAACAAAAAGTTTTCGATTATAGAAAATAAATTTATATAAAATTGAATTATTTTAAAAATCCATTTATACTTAATACAACGATGTATGCTGATTCATCAAAATAAAATTTTCTGCTAATCACTAATTAGTAACTTACAAAAATTACACACGTGATATATATTTTTATTATAATCCAATGTTCAATTACAAAACTAAGTAAGTATGTGAGAATAAGAAACTAAGACATTAAATGATTATTTCAGTGGTGCTTCAGATATCATGAACCTTTTTTTGATTGATATACAAGACATTAAAGCCGTATCAATTATATACCTGAACGAAGTCAGCCATTTACATAAATAACAAACGATCTGATTAGCATGAGCTAAAAACACCTGTAAATTAATTTTAACACCACTGAACATGTAATCAAACAGTAGACGAAATAATACCATTCATCAAAAATACTTAAAACCATCTTAAAACTACCAATTTAAGTATTTATTCAAAAAATATCTAATTACTAGTGTTACGGAAGTTGTAATTGAAAGGTAGAAAAACTATTATAACCAAAAACTTGAATGATTTCACATACGTACGGTAGTAATACAGAAGACGAATCCATAAAATTTCATTGGCTTTGCTATTGTAAAATCACACTTCAAGTTGCTGATAAAAAGTACAAAATATCAGAAAATGATGACGCATACAAGTCAAAGTTGAATTTTTGGGAAGGAAAACAAAAATTGATTGAATAGTCCTATAATCGAAATGACATGAAATCATTCCTTCTAGTACGTATACAATAATTACATGTTTCAAATCAATTTACAGAATTTACATTGTGAATCCCTTAGTTCTTAGCCAGTAATTTTGGTCTGACAATATCAAATAATTATGTCCATGTGTAACGTTTTCACTTAAAAAATTATAATGTATTTATACATTTTTGCATTATTAATATGAGTATGAAGGTATATTTTCATATATAGCGTCAATCACTCTTTCAAATTTAAAATTAAATTCTTTTCAATTTATTTGTAATTAAAATTTAAAATAAAAAAGAATTAGTAAATAAAAAAAAGAAAAAAAAAATATTGCCGGGCTCAACCGGGATTTGAACCCGGGACCTCTCGCACCCAAAGCGAGAATCATACCCCTAGACCATTGAGCCTGTTGAATACTGTTTAACTATTTCAAAATATATAATGTGACAACTTTATTCAATATGAAAAATATACTAAAATTTGTATGTTCTTCTTATTATTATTATTATTCATCTATTCATTTTGATTCGCTGAAATATGGAAAGCTTTTAAATATTTAAATATTTATTTGAAGCTTTTGCATTGCTTTTGTAGTTGTTGTTATTCTTTAATAGACTCTTATTGGAAATGGATGGTAACAATAAAAATAATATCACATGCGTCAGCGTCATGCGTGTAAGAATGAAATGAAACATTTCATTTTCATACTCACATATTATTATATCTAAAATTTAAAAATAATGTTGAAAATTACAACAATAATCATAAATTTAAAACAATTCACATAAATAAATAATTTGTTGCCAGAAATTAATACTTTGGGCACACAGTAATTTAAATTTATTAATTGCATGCGTTTTTTTTTTTTTTTGTGATTAACATGACACGTATTTATGTAACAACAAATCTACGAGAATGAAAAAATAATCCAATAATCTTATGATGAAGATTATTGTAAAAATAGCCTCGACAAAAATTTATAATCGACTTTTTGTACCTAAAATATTATGCACATTTCATATTAGACAAAAGTATGTAAAAAAACTGAATATAGGTACCTACTTAAATGGATATAAAGCCATACACAGACATCTAGTATCGATACCATGGTATAAACAATGCTAGCATAGTGACAGACATGTAATCTAGTATAAACCTAGTATCATTTGACATAATTTGTGAATGTTATTGTGGTGTCATATAGAAAATTTATATTTGCATTATATTACTTTCAACTTATTAATGCCTACTATGCCTACTAATTACTTTCAACTTATGTTAAAACTAATGTAAAAACTAATTCCTATAATTTTCACAGCATTAAAATGGCGCTACGTTCAGTAAATTTTGTGAATACTAGATTCATACTAGACAAATCATGCTGGTTTCAATACTACGTTTATACCAGCTTGTTTTCCTGGTATAAAGCTAGTATAGGGTGACAGACATGTACCATGGTATCGATACCACGTTTATACTAGATATCTGTCTAGGGCCTAAGTATGTATCTGTACTTACGTAGGTAGATCATTATTTCGCTTATAATTAAATACATAAAATGATATCGAACTATCCATAGTCCATATTACTTATATGAATGTAGACATGTAGATATTTAAATGGATTGATATACTTTTTAAAATTATTCCTTACTTTTAAATATTACACTCATAGTCATAAGTTACTTTTAAAACTTCCTTAAATTTCAAATATTATTTAATAAAACTCAATATACATATTTGAAAAACAAAACTAACGAAACATTTTTTAATGAAAGGTTACGGATTCATTGCAATATGATCTGATCAGTGATCATTGGTCTTTTATATAGACAAAATGGATCATATTTATAATGAAATTACACCACACACGATTATTCAATTTCGATATACTTATTTATGTATAAGTATCTTTTTGTAATATACCGACATACGATATATGATGTATCAAATAAAAGTTACATTTGCATTACATCTACGAGTATGTAAAAAAAATTTTTTTTTTTTTTGAAAATAGATCAATAATTCTAGATATTGATTTCATGCACTTGAGCATATATGAACGTCAAGTCTAAATAATAAAAATAAAATTAGAAAATTATAAATTATTTTCGTATATGGTACTTGTTCGTATATGTATATACTTGGACTCATGTCTGTCTGTGTTTTAGAGTAATCAAATGCATATACATATTTAATTTTATCCTGTATGGTATAAGATGATCTTCAAATCAAAGATTGATGATAATATACCGTATACCGTATAACAAATGGGTACCTACAAGGTGTATCTTCTCAAGTAATATGGTATGAAATGAAAATAGGTAGGCAGATACTTTTATAGAAGTATAGGCAAGTTAAGTGGTCTTCTTCTTCTTCTTTCGAATGTTTTTGATCCTCTCTTATGTGTGTATGAACTATATTTAGCTACCTTAAAATACAGAGGCTATAAACATTTAATTTTATTATCAAGTTTCATATGATTTATTTAATAAAATTGCAAAAATTATCACCTAAGGATTCATTTTAAAAATAAAAATGGACTTAAGTATGTAATATGGTAATAGAGATGATAGTTGAATAAAGATATACGTTTTTACGATACATTATGAATATTATGTATAGTAAATTGTACTTAAGCATATATATTGCCTATGTGGCTATATGATGTTGGTAATGATTGTGATGATGATGATGATGACTATTTACCAGTCAAAAAATTAAGAGATATAACTTAATCAGTGTCAAATCATGATCATAAATAATTAACTAAAAAAGGATCGAAAAAAAAAATATATATATAAAAAATATGAATTTATTCGCACATCACTAAAAAGAAAACAGACAATAAAAAAACATGTAAATTATATGTTCCATAGGCATAGATTTTATCTGAATAAATTTTTTTTAATTTTATTAAAAGAAAGGAGAATGTTACTTCATTTCGAAATTGAACCAAAAGCCTGTTATTTTAAAATTATACTTCCTCATCTTATATGATACCTAGATACCTTCCTTACGCAGTTACATATATAATTATAGTCACACATGTAATATAAATTTGTCACATAATAATTTTCAAAAAATAAATATTTTCAAATCCTTATTAAATGACAATTTATTTATACACTTATTCATATGAACAAAATTATCACCATTGATATTTTTTAATTATTCATTTCAACAGCAAATTCATATATGACAACTAAATCAAAATCACCTTGAAAAATTCAAAATTTGTATTTATTTTGTTTCGTTTGACTGACTTATGTTTGTATTTTTTTCTCCTGTTTTTTTATATTTAAATTTAACATTTTAATGTTATATAAATGTTTCAATTTTGAAATGATTTTCATGTAGGCGGCTATATTTTAATTTCAATATTTTTACAATTACAAATTTTAATGCACTGTCATCGCATATTTAATACCGCCACATATACAGCTAATAATTTATTAACTGTGATACAGATCAGCTAAGATAGATAGATTGCTATTGCACCTATTTGTTTTTTTTTTTTTTGTTTCTCCTTTTGCGATCTTATCGGTGGTTTATTTGGTTTCATATGTATATGATCAGAGAAAAAAAAAATTCTTTTTTAGATCACAATGTACATATACATATCTGATAGACTCTATAAAATATATTTTAATGATCGTTAAAATAATTTTTTATTTTGTTTGTTTTTTGAGTAACGGTTGAATTTATTTTTATCTAAATGTTTATTATATATTTTTGGAGTCAATTCGTTTAAATAATAAAATCTCATAGAATCAAAAAGTTTAGGCACATTATTTATTATCGAATAAGAAATGAATATAATAATCTCTGTTGTATCGTATATGTATGTACTTCGTCGTATATCCTTTTGTTTTCAAATTTATAGAAAACATAAAACCGTTTTGTTGTATTTTGTTTACTAAAATTGCAGAAGAAATTAACAATATTTTCGACTACTTTCTCATGTTTTATTATTGAAATTGATGATGAGTCCATTTAAAAAAAAAATTATGTGATTAATTTCAAAGTTGGTATTTTAATGAAATATTTACGGTGGTATAATGGTAGTGATTTTATATGTGCACGAGTATGTATGCATTTCAGAAAAAAATGAATTTATTGACAAGAATTTCAATAACACTGCTTTTAAAATTGTTTTCGAGACACAAAACCGTTTTGTTCATTAAAGATTTATTGGTTCACTTTGAATGAATTATATGTGCTATAAAATTATTCAAAAAAAAAAAAAAAAAAAAAAAAAGGAAAAATTAAATTCTATATAAAAATTTCATTAGTTTTCATTTTCATTTTTGTATAATGTCAAAAAATAATTTATATATTAGAGATATACTGTGTTTGTGAATTAAAAATTTGAATTCAGTGAATTATATATAGAGTTTGATGAATTTCATAAAATTTCTAGTTTCTCAGTTGAAAATTTAGAAAAATTAAAATTTTACCTTGATCTCTTTTCGTATAGTATATTGATTTAATAAAACCCCTCTTATACTACTTAAATATAAATGATTTTGCTCTGATTTATATGCGGGGCAGAAAATAATTTAATCTCGATATCAAAGTGAAACGTATTTACTCATATATAAATATTAAAAATCTAATAAAAAATTACAGAACTGCGCGGTAATTTGTAATTAAAAAGATATTATCGATCAACTGCAATTTTATAGACCGATGATATAAACTTTAAAACAGATTACTTCATATTACATTACATAGATGATTCTATAGTATTCTATAGTATATTTTTATTCTATTATATACAAATGTCCTCTTCTTACATGATATGTGAACATTCATTTATCGATCATTTATACTTATTTATTTGTTAAGATCTGTAATTTGTCACATTAATGAGTGAAGTAAGTGAGATTATCATTAGTAAATTTGTGATAATCAAGTGATTATTGGCGCCTCATTCTTCACTTCATATTTAATTGGAATGATTTTCATATGATATGAAATGAAGGATAAATCTATCTGGACATACTATACTATAGATCAAAAAGTTCAGAATACTTGTATACATAAATGTGATTTTATATATTTTTAGTTATTTGCAGAGATTTAAATTGAAAATGAAAATCAACTTTCTTCACTATATACATATAGTGATATTAGTTGCTTTCACATTCTTCTACTTATACTCATATGAATATATACTATTCTACTATTCTACTTCGTATTTGTGTACGTCTGGAAAAATAATTCCGAATATAACTTAAGAATTTATTGCATATTATACGTATTTAATGACACATAAATGTAGACTAGAATCTTGGCTATTGATATCCTCTATCTATGATTCTTTTTATTCTTTTACTTCTGCTTCTTCTTCTGATGATGATGATTATAATATCATATGCATGGAAAATATGATTAGAAATGATATATTATTTTTACAAGTGAATTACGAAATTGAAGAGACAAATCGTAGGGTATATTCAAATTCGTTACACTACAGACTACAGCTATAGGGCTATATAGATATTTGTAGATAGCAGATGAAACGTACATGAATAATATTTTCTTTTATTCGAAGTTATAATGAAATCGAATTAATTTTATTTTATTTTTAAATTAAACAAAAGATTAATATAGTTATTGGAAGAATACTAAAAATACAACAGTGCCACTGTTTATAATGACATAAAAATAATTTTACGCTCGCAATAAAATTAATTTTAATTGAACATCATTTAATTTGAAATTAACTCTTATGATAATTATGCAATAATTTAACAGGAAATTTTATTATTATTATTTGAAAAGGAAAAAAAAAGTTAAAATAAAAACATTAAATAAATGACAGACATTATGCTAATAAAATGAATTTTTATATTATTTGATCAAAATATTATTTTCTCTTTTTGCTATTTTCGAGACTCGAATTTTATAACAAATGATTGCATACTTTTAGGAACTAAATGATTAGAATGGTCGAATGGTTTATGCCTTAAAATGTAAACAGTTTTTTTTTTTTTAAATTTTAAATAACGATTCAATAACGAATCAAAGTCTAATTGCTAATATTGATTTCAATGATAATGTAGTGATTTTTACCAATAGATTTTCTTGTTGGTTTATTTGAGAAATTTTCCAAAAATGACACTCTCATATCTTTGTCTCTTTGTTGATTTGCTCCGACTAAGGACTCTTAAAAATAATATTAAGGACAATTTTTAAAATAATGAATTAAATTCTTGAAGATGAAGATGTGGACAATCTTTAAATTCATTCATTGATAAATAATTTTCTGATTATTTTAGTATGAAGTCTGTCATCAGTTCATAATAATTGTATATTTATTACATTCATAAATAAAATCTTTTGTTTTTTTTTACATCATCTGTAGAGATAACACATTGTATGCTGTGATATTAAATACTAAAAGCAAAAGAATAAAATATATTTAAATATATAGTATACACACACTTTTCTTTTATACGTGATTAAAATTCAATTATAGTAATTTGAAGTTATGAAATCAATTGAAGGTCATTTTCATATAGTGAAATTTGAGCTGGAAAAAAAACGTAATTATATTTATATTCATTAAAAACAAATGATAAAATGCCGCTTTTAAATGTTGAAAATAAATTAAAAATTACCTACACATATCATCTGTAATATATGTATAATGTGAAGAAGAACAAAAAACTTTCTTTTTTTCACTTCTAAAATTTAATTCGTTTTATGTGTATGTATGTAAATAATAAAGAATTATGCGTAAGAATTTCAAATTGAAATTGTGAAAACAATAATATAATTTTAAAGATTCGTGTCAAATTAACAGACAAATGAATTACATAAATAAATGTTAATAATGAAAATACCAAATGAACAAATCATCATCATTTTCTTTTCACAATACATATTATTTTATTTTTGTTTATTTTGCATTTGTAAAAATAATATGCATGCAAGTGACATGTATTATGAATATAGACGGGAAAAATAAATAATGCAAAATGAAAACAATATTAAAAAATTAAAACCAAAATAAAGTTTAATGTAACAAAAGAAATTCTTTTGATTTATCAACATAAACATATTGACAGTATACAGATACTTTATGTCTGTAAAGTAATTAGTATGTAGATAGTGGGGTATTTTGAAATGTTCTAAAGTTGTTAGCAACATTTTTGTTTTGTTTTTTTAATTTCAAATTTTTTATTTTTTGAAATCACGTTCATAGTTATGATTCAACTTAATCAGCTAATAATTAACTGTTATCAAGCATTCATTGATGGAAATTCACAGTGAAAAGACGTATTACCTATACATCTGAAAATAATAAAGTACTTACTACATATATTATTAAAAAATTTTTTAAATAAAAATTACAAATTTATTTTCAATTAATTTTTATTTTTAGATTAATTTTAAATGAAGTTTTAATGAAATAGTGAACAGAAAAAATAGTGAAAATATATAGGAGTGTTTGTGTTCTGAAAAAATAAAAGAAGGATAGTTATGTTTATGGTGAGTGTTTTTATTGTTGATATACAAAAAAAAAAAAAAATCAAAATTAAAATAAATGATTTTGTGAAGTGAAAATTTAAAATTAATTAAATTTTTAAAATGTTTTTATTTATTTTTTAATTTTTGTATAATTAGTCCTGGAAATTTCTTACAATCCTGTTTATAGCAGGATTGATTCGAGAAAATTTTGGTTTTATACATCAACAAGATACAGACGAAATCAATGTTCCATCATCAAAAAAATTTAATTTGGTACGTTTTCATTTTCTTTCCAATAAAAGCAAATTCAAATAATCGTTATTAAATTTTATGAAAATTAATTAATTGAGTGATGTTATTAAAATTACATTTTACATTCAACTAACAAAAAAAATTCAAAATTCAAGAAAATAAAATTTATTCAAAACATTCATCGTATTACTTACTTAGAAATTATTATAAATCGCGATATCATTTTGAAATTATTTATTAAATTTATTTTTTGTTTCGAAATTTTTTTTTTCATAACAAGGATTTAGAAAATGATTCACAGCCACCAAAAGGATTACAAATTGCTAAAGGTCTGGGACAAGCAAGATTTAAATTTTTGAAAAATGCAAAAAATCTTAAAATGCGTTTAGCTAATAAACGTAACAATTTAAAAGGATTATTGCCAACGCAAAGAGACCGTCAGTCACCGCCAGAGGCTTTAAATAAATTCAATGCTGGCAACAATAAAAATATAAATGGATTCGATGATGTAATGGAATCTAGCAAAAATAATTATTTTTATCAGTATCCAGATATGGTAGGTGGTAGATTTAATAATAATGATAATCTTAATAGAAACAGAATGTGGACAAATTTAGAAAGAAGTAGTGAAGATGAAGAAGAAGAAAATATATTTTCACCTAAAATTCATAAATATTCACCAACATCAGCTGTGAGGCATAATATACCTGATAGCAATAATGATAATTTTCCGAAAAATTGGTGGGAAAATCAGGATGCCTCACGTGCTGTAAGTCCATCATCTCATTTTCATAATAACGAATATCATGATACATTACAATCTAGGCATTATAATAATGATGAAAATTACAATTCAAATTCTGACATTAACTCATTAGAAATGAATAGTTTTGAAAACAGAAACTCAAATGGTGATAAATTTTCAAAATCGAATCATCAATTACAATCAGCATTTGGAGTTCAAGAAGATGATGGGGATATTTTTGAGCTGATACGAAAAGCTGCGACTGCAGCAAATGCAAAAGAATTGAAACGAAATGAAAGACAAAACAGAATGGAATCATCAGATTACAATGACGATCAAAGTTTTTACAGAATATCTGAAGAGAATGCACAAAGGAATGCAGACAGATTAGCATATAGTACAATTAATGCTCCGACTTATAATTTTCAAAACGCTGAACCTTTTGTTTGGTATGGATTCGAAGGTGATAAACCATATCCGCTAGGTTCGATAAATCAACAATACAGAGTGCCTGAAAATTTCCAGTCGATGGAACCTAATTCTGAAATGGTTGGAGCTGATAAGAAAAAATTGAAAAAATTGAAAAAACTAAAAAAGCATAAATTAAATAAACTTAGAACTTGGACAGATAACAGTGATAACATGGAGCATTTACATGAGGACAATCGAAACGTACACCCCGTTATCATGCAGGAATATGTACAATCGATACATGGACATTCTAACGTTCCTAGTTCAATAAGTTACAAAAGTAATTTTCTTACAAGTCAAAGTGAACCATTAAAAATTGAAATGTTCGATAACGATTCTAAATTACTGGCGAATCAAAAAAGTGCAAACGATAATGAAACGCAGGAGGATGAATTGAATCAAAAAAATCAAGAAGGTCAATTAGAACACAACTTAAATAATGAAGATATGATTATGGCCAAAGCAATTTCATTAGCAGCAATGAAACTAGCTAAAATTGAGGAGAGACTTGAAAACGAAAATCAACAACGAATGAGGGCCGAACAACAAACGGGAGAAGAAGTCTGGAAAACTAATGAGGACAGAGTGATGCAACCAAGTGATCCAAGAATTGTAATGATGACTTTAAAAGCTAAAGAACTGGATAAAATGCAGAATGATGAGAATACGATTAGAGATGATCCAATTTTGACGAGGTATTTGGTGACTGATGAATCAAAAGAATGGACAAATACCAGAGCATTAACTGAAAATTCGAAAAAAGGAGACGGCAACAAGAAATTGAATGATAAGTCAAAATTGTCTAATGACGTCAGTAAAATGTTTATGCACAATAGCCCAGAGGATAAAAATATAGTGACAAGTCAACATCAAATTAATATTCCACATTCAGGAATTACAGTCTTTGAACCAACACGGATAATGCATTATCACTCATCAGGACCTCCTGTGGAATTAGCAAATAGTGGTAAAATTCCAGTTTTCGAAGAGCCACAGACGATAATCAAAGTGAACACTGTTGGTGATGTTGAACAACAAAAATCATTTCCAGAAACTCAAAGATCTATGCCACTACAGACGAATGATGGAAGTAAAATGTATGCCATGCAGTTTGGGTATAATCTGAATAATCCTCAAATTCCCGTCTTTTATCATCAACCAGCATACAGATGGCCTGTTGTAAACACTGAACCTTTAACATACACTTACAATGGAGTGCAATATAAATTTGTTAATCCGGCAATTCCAAATAATTCAAATGATCCAGTTTTAATGTCAATTGGTCCTCAAATTCCAGCTCATTCAAGTTTACTTCGACCTGGAAATCTTTTTGGATTAACTAGATACAATAGTGGATATGGTGGTCCATTTGGAAGACTCAGTTACTATCAGGCACTTTTAAATAAACAACAACAACAACGAATAGAACCGCATTACAATTATTACGATTACGATAATGATGCATCAAATAAAATTGAAACATTTGTTGCACCAGAGGTAAAATCATGAATATCATATCTCATATGTCATCCCCATTTCATCATTTTGACAACGAGAATATTTCTAGCAAACATTTTTTACAGATGGTAAATTTTTATACTTTGTTATTACTTGCAGAAAAAAACTCAAAATTTGGAAAACTCTGAAGATGTCCATTACATAACTAAACGAGATGTACAACAGCCTCATCACAATCATCAACGTCACAAGAGAAGTACTGAAACTGAGACTTGTCCATGTTTCAAATACCCTTTCCATGGACCACGAAGATTTGATCCAGCTTATCAAAGTTCGGCGATGTCACCATATAGATCCGATTACAGGTTAGCATTTAAACGTAGCGTAAGAAATAAAAGAGAAATTGAAAATGAAAAAAATACAGAAACAGAAGAGAATACAAATTCTAGAAAACAAAGACACGTAGATAGGCAAAATTTTCTTTTTTCCGAATGTGGAACAGGGGAATGTTCTAAATTTGGTTCTGAATATGTTTTAAATAGAAAAGATAGAGCTAGTCCATACGTAGAGCAAGAATCTTCGTTTTGTGCTATAGATCCTTATCAAGATCCCTATGGTCAAATGAATTCTTATCCACAAAATCAACCTTTCAAGGAGATCACTTTAAAAGCGAATGATGACCCAAATGAAATTTTACGATCAATTCAACAACACAACGAACAGGCGGTTAGAGAAGCACTTTCAAAAGCTGGTTCAGATCCCCTCCAGATTGGCGGTGGATCAGTTGGTGGATCTATAGTTCTAAATGAAGCAGACATAAAATCTGGTGCACAGCAACAAATTTACGACCCTAGTAACAGTTCGCCGATTAATCTTCAGGCAGATCAGTCCGGGATAAATAACTATGCAGTTCAACCACCACCCATTCAGTCCGAGTATATCAGAAACTATCAACCTGAAATATTACCAATGCAATCCTCACATTATCCTGCAATGAGAAAACAATATCAAGAACAAGATGCACCAAGAAAATATTCACTGATGCCTCAACCAACATCCATTAGGTACTCGAATCCCTTCATATCGCACACAAACGAACAATCGAATTATAGACCATCTCCACAAAATTACCACAATTGTCATGATTGTCGTTCACAACATAACACAATGTACAACCCACCGCCACCACCACCACCACCACCACCACCAGCCCCTGCTCCTCTGCCTGCCATGCCTCCAGCTCCTCTACAAGCTGCATCATCACCATATCAACAATCCTACCCTGTTTCTCCTAACTATCCTAGTATTAGTCCTACAGATATTTACGCTCGCAATTATGTTCATCCTCTTTTCACATATAATCCGAAATCGACTACTGAACCAAGCTTTGACCCAGCCAAGCTCTTCAATATACCTGATGCAACAGGAGAATCTTTTAAACAGCTATTGGATGCCATCAAATCAAAACTCTTGGCATGCTGTGAAAAATGCAAAAAGAAAATTCTGAGAGGAATTCATGAAAAAATAGACGACGAAGAAAATGATGGTGACATCACCACAACAACTGAAACTGTTACCACAACCTCATATGAAGATCTTTATCCGACGCCTGCATGTTCTAGCTGTAAAAAAGCTTCAAATATTTACAATGAAGTTGAGAATTTAAGTCGTGACCTTTGGAATGATGAAATAGAAATCCGAAGAAAAAGTGGAAAATCATCAAGAAAAAGTAATGCAATAAGTGATAGAAAAAGAAAATTAAAAAAACTTATTCATCATTTGACTCAGTTACGTAAATTATCGTGTGAAGAATCATCATCTGAATGCAGAACATGCAGTTCAGAACGAGTACCATATATAATGTATTCTACTGAACAGTCATCAATTGAAATTCCATCAACGAAACGATCAACATCATCATTACACAAAAAGAAAAGAGGATCAAGTAAATCAAATCGACCACGTCGAACCAATAATTCCAATGATGATTCAGTTGTAAGAAATTCTAGAAAAGCATCTTCGAATTCTGATGATAATAAAAAGAAGGAGGTAGAAAAATCAAAATCAAATTCAGAAAATGTAGAATATTAAATCAATTATTATTTATTGGGTTCTGTATTGGGTGTTTAGTATCTTTTTCTTTTTAATTTTTTAATTTTTTGATTTTTATTCCAGTGTTTTTTATATATATTTTCTAACAAAAATATTTTGTTATCATTCTTTTTTTTTATTCTGTCTTGATTGATTTTATGCAAAATAAGGAAATTATTTGTAAACAAAAAAAACAAACATTCATTGGATATAAATTCAATTTCATCACAATTCAATAATCTAATTAAAGTTCAAAACTGACTATTAATTTTCTTTAATTTGTTATTTTGCAAATTATGCACATTTCCAAATCGTTCTAGATTTCATTTTGGTTTGTATTCTTTCGATTCGTTTAAAGTTCATTCACAAAAATTACAAAAAAAAGCAATAATTTTTTTTTTGTTTATATTACACACAAAAATTTCGTAATAAATTGAAAACAAATTAATTTTTTTTTTTTTTTTGGTTGTCGTGTACGAGTGTATTAAAGTGAAAAATGAAAATAAATATACATATTAAGTTCAGTTAAAATTATGAAGATCACGTGCACAATACACATATTATGATTACGATGTACTCGTATATATATTTGGTTTTTATTATATTTTTTATTTGTAAAAAATCAAAGTACCTACATCATCATATGCACGAATAACACGTACATATATTTTTCAATTTTTATAATTAATTTTTTTTTTTTTTTATTTTGATTTTGATTTTAGATATGTACATATATTTGTCCTTGATGTGAATTTCTCTTCTATAATATTTTCAATTTCGAGTAGTTATAAATTTTATTGTAGTAGAATCACAATCGACCTTTAATTTCATTTAATTGTGATTTTAGTTTTAATTTCTCATAATTATTCAGAATGTGATACAATAAACACATTAATTTGTGTCTAGGTATGTATGTACATACTTAGAGTTTCATTTTACTTCAAACAGTAATGCCAATTCTATATAGTCAATGCAATGACTTCAACTTCGACTTTGATTTAATGGATATTGTATTAGAACTTCTACATTCAATACCAGCAGACTTGACAGCTACTTTTACGTGTTAAACATGCTGTGAAGTCGAAAATTGAAGTCCAAATTGAAGTCACTGCATTGAATGTAAAAGCGACATAACTCATGTATGTAAATACATACGTATGCGCATATGAATTTACGTTTACTTTGATTTGCGAATTAACGCATATTATTACTTGCCGAAAATGTCAGTTGAACAAATTTACTGCTCTAATTTATAAATGTTCACAAACATTTTTCGACAAAAATAAAATGTTCCGTAGAGGTTATATCGTAGAGGATCTAAACGATTAAAAATTTAAAAATGATGCTTCCTATTCTATTGTATATCTCATGTATCTACTACACCCTATATACGCCTGCCTGATATGTTTACAAAAAGAAAAAAAAAATTCTAGTTCCTTTAATTGTTACACCATTGTCCTCCTATAATTATCAAATAAAATACTCAATTTTTATTTAAGTTTTTAGAATATTAATTGTAATTAATTATATTTTTAGAATATACATATAGTAATATTGTAACATTTATGTACATAAACATACATATAGTAAATGAAAATTAATGATATTTGTTTAAATAAATAAACAAAACTAAATTAAAATGTAAATAAATAAAGTATATTATGTATGTATTTATGATAATATACTAAATGTTATACAAAATGTTTATTTTCATAAAAAAAAAAAAAAAAATTGTACAATCATACAATCATACATTAATATTCATTATTAAGAAATTAATCAAACATTTTTTATTTTAATTTTTTCTTTCATTTTAATGCTATCATCATGATCATTATTATTACAACAACATCAATATTATGTACATAACTGCAAATTTCATATATTATTCCATATATTTCACATATAAAATATTTCATTAATCGCGAATAAAAATAATGATCATCATCATCATCATCATCGTCAACATTATTCAACATCATTTACAACATCATTGCATGATCATACCATATCCATCATACCAATAATCGTTAATAGAAGTTACATGAATTATCCACGATATCATTCACCTGAACAATCTGATCCAATGGTTGGTACAACATTCACGAAAGTTTTAAGTAAACCATATTTAGGATTATGGAATCCAGATCATCATTTTCGTAAACTTCGGCTTCGATCACATGGACAATTTTTACATCCGTTTGATAATAATTTTCATAATGGCCATCGTTTTCGACGTAATGATAATGAAATGTCATTCTATTCAAATCGAAATTTATTGAATAATGCCGAACCAAATATTTTAGGTAATGATGATGGATTGTTTTACAATTATTATGGCCCAGACTATTAGAATACTGGATCAGAAGTGAATGCAATTAACATATATGAATTCAGGATATAATTAGAATTTCGATTAAGGATACTGAAATTCAAAATTTTTAACAGGAGTTTTATTTTTTTGGAAGCATTCTTGTTTTTTTTTTTTAATTTTTTTAAGGTTATTGATTGATTGTAATTTATTTATTTATTTATATTTGTAGTTTATTGTGGGATCAAAAATGCAATAAAATGTTTAACTTTTGTGCATGTAAAAAAATAAATTAAATAAAATGAAATACAAAAATTGGGATTATTGCAGTTTTATTTTAATGTCGATTTTATCTAATTGAAATGAAGAGTGTAATTTGTGTGGGAAATCAAAAAACAATATAAAATTTAATTTATGCAATTTCACACTGAAAATATTTTTTTTAGCATTATTGCAAAATTTTGTCAGAGTAAGACACAGATGAATGAAAATAACAAAAAAATAAGTTAAAGATAAGTGTCTCATTTATGCCATTATTCATTGTTTTTTTTTTTATTTTCTATATTTAAAATTTGCACTATCAGATGATGAACTTCTTCTTTTCATTCATAATAAAAATGATATTGCATTATTATTTTCTCTTTTTAAGCAATCATCATTAAAATGGTCATATACCATATTCGTTGAGACAAAATACTACACACTAATCGAATCTTATACCTTTGTGCGAGTAGTAGTGGCTGGACCGTGCCAATATTATGACTAAACCGTTGAATATATTGTGTGGGTGAGACTATATAATGACCTAAAAATGAATTTCTAGACAAATTCAGATTAATATAGCTTCCAAAATTTAATTGTGGGATCAGTTTTTCTTCACCTTCATAGCTTTCGTTATGAATTATATAATATGTAAACATTATTTCATTTTATGGCAAAATTTATATGAGTTGTATACGATTTAAATAAATTTCTCTTTCATATTATTTTGTTCATGGATGATGTGATCGTGATGGTTTTACAGTTTCTACAGTATTACTTTTTTCTTAAAATAGTTCAAAAATAACGATCATAATTCGATAATTTTGGTATTTTTCAGTTTGATTTTAATTCAGCTGGAGGAAAGTTTATATTTTTAGAATAATCTTGAAGTGTTATTTTATCTGATAAAAGTGAATTTTATTTTTAATTAAATTTTGTAGAATGCCATCCAAAAAAGTGAGTTAATTTTTTGATTTTATAATGAATAATTATTTAAAAATCGAGATTGAGTGTTTTTTATTTTCTGCATGAAATTCTTGTACAAATTATAAAAGTACTGTTGTGTGTTTACAGGTTAATTTCATGTTACTATACTCTACAACACAATGGTGGATATTAGGGAATTTTTTAACATTGATAAATGCTCAAAGTTATTCTCAAATAATCAATCCAAAATATGATTTATATAGAAAATTAGCAAACAGTGCATATTCAAATGGACAATCATATTCGGTTGATTCCACTGCAAAATTATCTGTAGCAACCACAACAGCCACAACAATTATTTCACAGTCAGAACAGGCATCTTCAAATTTAGTCAGAAACAGTAAATTCTTGGGTATTCCAGCAGATGTGCCTGAAAACAGTAAATTTCTGGGAATGAATGAAGACGAAGAACAAAACGAAGAAAGATTCAATCATAACCACAAACATCATAAACATCATCATAAGCGTCGTCGACAACGAAAACATCAAAGACCATCAAATAGCTATAATGTCCCTTGTGTTGCAGGAAGAAGAAATGAAGTTGGTCGATTTTTGTGGGATATAAATATTTACAATGTGTTTCCATTCAACAATCAACAGCAATCGAATGAAATCGAATGTGAAGACTATGAAAATACTAGTTCTAATGGAAGCGATTATTATCAACAACATCAACAACAACAACAACAACACAATTATGATCATCATCGACCAATAATACAAGGATGGAATGTCATTTATAATTTAATTCGACCAGGCGGACCTTTAAATCCTCAAGGGCCTGATAGCAGTGGAAGTGTAAGTGGATCTAATGGATATCAACCTAGCAATAGTGGATCGAATTCTAATAGTGATGGAAGTAATGGAGATATTTATGATCCTGTTTATGATGATAAACCAGTCTATGAAAATCTTTCAAACGATTTCCCAACTCCAAGGGTATGTGTTTTTTTTTTTTCATTTTTAGTGATATTAAGTTGTGTTCTTATCTGGTTCTATTTGTATCATTCTCAATCTACTGATTTGATTAAAATACTTTACGTTTTATTTTCTTGTAAATTTATTTACAGCCATTTACACCAGGTGAAATTGTTGGTAGTATTGCAAACACTGTAAATGGTGTCATACAAACAATATCAGGGAATCGACCAGCATATTACAGAACAAGGCGTTACTTTTAAGAAATTTATAATATATATTAGTTTTATGTTCCTGAGAAGTGAATGATTTGTTTAAATGAAATTATAAAAAAATAAAAATGTGATTATAGAAACGCTTATTATTTTATGATTTTCATTTAGGTATAAAAGTATTCAAAACGTTGACGTGTGACAAGATATATTATGACTATATGACCCTATGGTAAATTTTAAATTTTGACAAACTGAAAACCATGGTAAAAAAATCTGACAGTTTGTAACAACCTCTAATAATAATTATCACCATCATATGAAGCAATGTTACTTTAAAAATTGATGAAAATCACTCTCTATTTGTGGGTATCAATTTCCCAAATTAGTCTACCATTATTTGGTCTCGATCACTTTCGTTTATTTAAATCTACTATATAAATTATTTTTATTTCAAAAAATTTAATTTATTAATTTTAATTGTAACTTTTTGATTTTCAATCCACAAAAATTATTAACGAATTTAACAAATTTAAAAATAATACAATTGCATACTTATAGGAATCAAAATATTGTTGTTATTTATGGTATTTATTTTTAATTTCAGTTTTCATGTTTTCATTGAAATTGAAATAGTTAAAAATTTTATTTCTTTGATAACTTTATAATGTTAAAAATTTTTAAATTTTCAACTGAAAAAATTCAAATTTATATAAGTAGTTCTTTAAATTAAAATAAACCAAAATTCACAACAATAAAACTTCACTTCGTATAATATTTTAACTTTGAATAATCCACTGGTGGATATTGAGGGTATGGATATGGCTGAAGATTACTAGTAGCTGGTGGATATGGAAGTGGTCCTCCAGGTTGATGATACGAATGATAATAATAATTATAGGGATTTGGATAACCATATGGGTTTGGATATGGTGGATATATAAACGGAGGAGGTGGTAATGGCCTCCGAATAGGAGGATATTGATAATGTGGTACTGGATAAATTCCTGATGATGGTTGATAACTATTTATATTTCGAATGGGATATCCATTTTGATACAATTCTCGATAATTTGGATTATTCACATTGTTTTGTTGATAACCTCCCTGATAATATGGGTATCCAGGTGGTGTTGGTATCAAACCATATTTTCCCACTTGTCCATTTACTATTAAAATTAGAAATGAAGTTAAACCAACTACCGTTACCTAAAAGATTAATAGAACAGAAGAACAAAATAAATAAAATTATTGTTAAATATTTTAAATTTCAATTCAATAACAAATTTAATAAAATGAGTATCTTATTTTCTATTAAATTACAATAACTTTCAAACACATCTTCAGATCTTAGAATATAATACTTTGTGAATGCAAATAAAATTTTATTTATACAGAGCTCATTTCTAGCTATTTTCAGTCTTATATACAATCACACGGATCAAATAATTTTGTTCAATAGTAGAATTTTTTCAATTACATATCCATATATGTAAGTGCGCACTGTGCATATATAGTATGTAAGTTAATTAAAAGTTTATAGATTCACTATAGAACTAAATTTTACAAACTCTTCAGAAAATAAATAGAAATCAATTTCAAATTTTACTTTTAGTTAACGATATAATTGAGATTTTTATTGCATTCGTATGTATGTATATGTAGATTTTTTTCGTGTAAAAAAATCGTTATTTTCATATCATTTACTAGTCTATAAAGTTGATGAAATTATTAAAATGCGTGGGATTATTACATATCAATATGAAATGTATAAATAATGTGACTTAAAATTTGTTAAACAGTCACTCTGTTTAACTTGAATGCATATGTAAATACAAATAATACTCGTATACATCATTTTAAAAAAAAAACGTAAACAAATCTTAAGATAGGTCAAGGAAATTTGGTTTTTATATTTTTGTAACAGCAGATTTTTTTTTTTTTTGATTATTTTTCACTTTTATTAGTTTGGTTGAATCATTCAATTTTTATTTCATTACGTGCACGAAAGTATGACATAATCTTTCTTTACTTTTTTAGTAAAAAAAAAAAACAAAGAAAAATCCTTAAAAAGTGATTTACACTTTTGAATTAACTAAAGCAAAATACAAAACATATCATACCTGTATATGTATGTGTACCTATAAACATTTTTAATGTTATTCAAAATAAAATCAACTTGAAAGCATGTTTAAAATGAAAGACAAATAAGAACTTAATCAATTACATCATCACCGCATCTAATTCAATGATATTTCAAGATTTCAAGATAAACAAAAAAAGAAAAAAAAATTCGATGATAATAATAAATAATAACACTGAATAAAATTAGCATGATTTGAAAATTTGCAAATTTCAAATTCTTACAATAGGTTATTCATATTTGAACTCTGATGACTCTGGAGAAACAAATCGTATAAGATATGTTTTACCACAAGGTTTTACCAGTTTTACACACATGTATCAACATATACACGCACCTATAATATGTTGTGTCGAATGTGTACTAAAGTGATTTTTGATCAGCGACAGCGACAATACAGAATAGATTAGACTAAGGCGTGTAATGTGAATTTTAGCTTTTATTAAATATTTTTGGATAATTTTCATGGTTGTGTTATTGAAGTTTGATGGACGGAAGTATTAATTACTGATATCACTATGTGTGTGTATCACATCTCGTACATGAGTGTATGTACACAAATATACATTTAAGAATTTTTTTGAATGTTGTGTATCTATAAAAACAACAAGAATTAAATCAGAAATAAACAGTCTAGAAGAAAATTTTAAACTAGAAACAATCAAAAAATTCAGTTCACAATATGGGAAGTCCATTTGTAAGTTCTCAATACTAGCACAATATTCCAATAATTTTCAATTTAAATTTGAATTTTTAATTTTATCTATCTTTAGAGTTTTTTATTTGTTTTTATAACGATTTTATGTTTGTCGAATGGGCAAAAATATTCTGGGGACGATGAACCGAAAAGTGCCAAAGATGGACAAGGCAGATCATTTGGACTTTTAGGTAGTTTAATCGATGCTGAAATCTTTGGTAACAAATATCCACGTTATCCAGGTTATCCAGACAATTCAGGCTATCCTGGCTATCCAGGGCAATCAGGCTATTCACAATATTCAGGCTATGGTGGAGCATATGGTTTAGAAAATTTTATTGGACATGGACACTACGGACTATATCTAGGTTATGGTGGTCATCATCATAATTCTCTCACAAATAATAATTATCGTCCATATCCGTTTGCACCAAATTATCCAGTTCCAAATTTACCACCACCAATTAAGTTTGATGGATTTGGATATAATAATTATCCATATCCATCTAATCCATACAATTATCCATTTCGTAATGCTGGTAATTCAAATATTTTTGGATTAGCTTCTAGAAGTGCCAAAGAACAAGATCAAAAGAGTTAGTGATCGTTGTATGTTATATCAGAATTTTTTTTTAGTTGTAATAAAAATTAAGTATTTCAAATATTTATTATTTCCTTAAAAAAATAATTTTGTTCATCACTTTTAATTCGAAAAAGATTTGAACGTATGTAGGGAAAACCATCAATTTTAATCGCCATTTTCTTTTAAAATAAATTAAAATTAAAGTAATTTTCTTGATCCAAAAAATACTTACACACTTGTGAAATATGAAAATGTTGAAATTATTTTTAAAAAAAAATCCTAGAAGGTGTAATCTGTTTCAATTGTAAATTTAAAATGATTTTAAAGTTTTTACCTATAGATAATCTGTCGAAATCGAAAATTGGAAGAATAAAATCCTTCTAAAACATGTAATCACGCTAGCAGTAATAATATATATTTCGTAAAATCTATGTTATAATGAAACCCTATAGAAGAATCCTTTTTTTAAAAAAATAAAATCAAAGAAAAACAAAATCAAAACACAACTTTAATAAAAATCAACATAATTAGGCCATATTTTATGTTCATTTTGTTTTGTTTTGTTATTCATTTTTTATCATGATTTTTTTTTTATAATTCTCTTACATTTAAAATATATATAATTCTCTTTTGTATTAATATTAATTCATGTATGTATATGTTTCTAATAGATTTTTGTTTAAACAAAAAAGAAATTACATATACTATACATATATGATAATGTTCATAGTACGCATGTATTATTTACTATACGTAAGTATTTATGTATTTTTTTCATATGTGAAATTAAGTAATACATATTAAATTATTTATAATAATATTATATAATAACAATCAATATTTTATTACATACATATACATAAATTTGTAACTATTAAATTATTTATTTTAATTTTTTTTTTCTTTTACTATTCACCTATAATTATTAATTATTATTTGTTATTATAAATCTTTTCACTTAATTAAAACATTTATTTCAATTTGAAATTATTATTATTATTTTTTTTTTTTTTTTTTGCAAAGAAAAAATCTTATGATATATATTTTTTCAAATATATGTATAGCAATATATTACTTATTTTATTAATTAATTAATTAGTAGGTATACAATATAATCCTGTATAATATTAAATATAATATGTACGTTACATTCATATGTTATATGTATGTATTTTTCGTATCGAAAATCTATCAATTAATTTGTTTTGTCCGTTTTGTTTGTTTTTTTTTTTTTTAATATTATTAGATATTACATTTTCAAAAAAATGTTCATTATAAATTTATCAAAAAGATAAAGAAAATAAGGGTATTCACTTAACGTATGATAGTAAAAACGACTCTTAAACCGAGTAAAACGTGTAAATAAACTTAAAAATGCTGAAACAAACAACCGAAAAGAAACGAAACGAAATGAAAGAAATTTTAAAATTTAATAAACTCTTCAGTTTTGTTTCGTATCGATCGTTCTTCTCTACTGTGTTCCAACTCCATATAAGAAACACATGTTTTAAAAAACTGGAACGACCGAAAAGCGAAACGAAGATATGTGTTTCAGTTTCAGCCTTCTTGTTTACAATATTTTATTAGATTTATTCAGTTTTCTACAGCTGATTACTATACGTTAAGTGAATACCCTATTGCCGCTTCTACATTCAATACAGTGACATCAAATTGGATTTCGACTTTCGATTTCACAGCATGTTTAACATGTAAAAGTAGCTGTCAAGTCTACTGCATTGAATTTAATGTAGAAGTTCTAATCAATTAATCAAAATCGAAGTTAAAGTCACTGCACTGAATGTAGAATCGGCATAAAAAATCCTCAAATACAAAAGACAAAAATATAATCTGTTGTGTAAAATATTTATTTGTATATATTATATAGCGATGTATAGATTAGGTATATTGATATAGAAATATTTACAGGGGTATAGTAGTGAGTGGCTGCTGTAGTGATAAAGTGTACATGGGTGGTACAGGTTAGCTATTTTATTTTCTTTCTAATGTATTGGTTGGTGGATGTTTATATTAGATTACAAAATTTAAAAAAAAAAAAATGCATCAATTATAATAGATTTATAGTGGTATATTCGTATTTTTTAATATAATTATTTACTAATTTTATTCTAAGTACTTGTATTTACTATTTCTGTTTTTTTTTTTTCTGTTTTAAATAAATTTATATATTATTGTATATAAAAATATTTAAAAAACATAATCAAAAATTTTATCTGTAAATAAATATGATCAATTTTTTTCAAAAAATATTCATATACTTTTACATATTAAAATATTCATATAATGTGTCTGTATGTATATATGTAAATGTAATTATGTAAAATATTTTTTTTTCTTTGTTTATTGTTTGAATTTTTAAATTTTATATACATACATATATTCTTTTTTGTTTTATTAATTTATGTAAAATTTATTTGCATATTAATTCCTGTAATTTAATGATTTTCTATACATTACGTAGTATACCTATATATGTATGTACATATATTTTTTTCTTCAAACAAAATAAAGTATTCACTGTATATATAGAATTCAAATTTATTTCAGATGAACTGAAAGAATTATGATGAATTATTATAAAACAATTCTGTGTACAGCAATAAGTTTTTTTTTTGTTTTAATTGAAATTCTCAATTTATTTTCATTGAAATTTTTATTGCGTTTTTGTATCTTTCATTTAGTTAGGGGGGGGATTCATATGTCATTTTTCAGTTCACTATATAATTTTTCAGTTTTCAAGTTTCGTTCGTATAGTTCTATTGAAATGTGAATGATCAACAGTCAAAGATTAAGAACTAAGACTAAAGACTAAGGCTAAAGACTAAGACTAAATACTAAGAACTGTCAAACATTAACAATATACGAAACTACGAAATACAAAAATTATTATTTAGAAACGGCGAAGCGTTTTAACTTTGCAGTTTTTCAAAAATTTCATATACATACATAGTTTGTAAATGTATATGGAAATGAACTATACAAAAAACTGAAAAACAATGAAAATTATGAAGTTTACGACAAACTGAAATGTGAAATGAATCCCCTCTTATTATTAATTTTTTTTTTTTTATTTTTGTATTTTTCATCATAAATTTCACTATATACTTAATACATATATAAATAATTATTCAAATATTACAAATTTACAAATTTTTAACAGTAATCATAATGATATAATAATGATAATTTATGCTCTTTGTTTTTTCTAAATTTTATTACGAATTATAATAAATAAAACACATACAATATTATATATACCTAAACACATTCAAAATTTATAACAAACATATAAATGCTTAAATATATCATACAATTTTTATATGTATGTGTGTGTATGTAAATGTATAGTCAAAATGTATCCATTCATAAATATACACAAGTATACATATTGTGCAGTTTATTTACCTTTTCAATTTATGTGCAGAACGTAGAACAGAACACAAGAGTAGAAATAAAATATGAATCCATATTTATTATAAAATTACCATAGCAGTTAATGTATCATATATATGTACATAATGTGTATAATGTACAGAATTATTTGTATGTGCGTTTTTGTAACGTACAAAATATTGAAAAAAAAATAAATAAATAATTTATATTTCTATAATCCTTAGAATTTTTTTTTTTCTTTTTACTGTTTTTCACCAAATAAAAATACAATTGAAAATTTTATATAAAAATTTGAAATTACTACGTATATACTTAAGAAGCATATGACACTTTTTCTCACTTCACTTTTCTTTTTTCTTTTTTTTTTTTTTTCTTTGACCATAGAAGAAAAAATAAGTACATAAATGTATATTAAAAAAGTAATATTATAATGCTCATATAAATTTAAAAAAAGAAAAATTTTATTTTGTTAATTATTGTAGGTATAGTATATATTTTCTTGTATGTATATGTATTTTGTTCTTAAAAGTTTTTGTTTTCATATTTTTTCATTATAAGTAAATTTATTATAATTATTTTACATATGCCAAAGTAATAGATGATTTGTACTATCTTCTCGTCCAGCAACTTCACTCATTGTATTTGCTCCAGAACATCGAAAATCTTCGTAACCATCTCCACCAGATATTATCAAAATTTTACCAGTTTCTGATTTTGTTTTCTTATGAATTGAATGCCTATATACATATATATATAAAAATTGAATTGTAATCTAATTAAGTAATTTGAAAATTATGTGAAGCAAAATGTATTAAATTTGTAATAAAGTTTAGGTATTTAATGCCTTGTATAGAGGAGCTACACTTTTCAAAAAGCGACATGTCATGTCACATTTATGAGTGATTATCTTATAGAAAAAGTGAAAAAACTGCTGACGTTCACACTCAGAGTTTACACACAAATGACAATGAGTAAATATTAAATTGAAAAATACAAGTTATTTAGTATCATTTCCAACAAACTATATAAGCAACTAGATTTGTGCGCATTATCTCCCTTAGCATAATTCTGTAACTATAACTCAACATGGACCGACGTGAGCATGTCGTCTTTTTAAAAGTAGCTCCTTATGATAACAAAAATATTCTTTATCATCTTGTGGACAATATTTACCGATTATTTTTTATATCTGAATTGTTATCATTATCTGAACATTCAGTTCCATCTGTATCAACGTAAGCTAAAAATCTAACATGTCCTGTATGTCCGTGTGGTATACCAGTTAAAATTGGCATATTATTTTGATTTTGTTGATTATGTTGTTGTTGTTGTTGTTGTCCAACATTATTATATCCTTGAGCTGGTATTGTTAATAAAACTCCAGCACTAGTACCAATCCATATTAGATCTTTACATGCCAGAAGTGATGTAACTCTTAAACATGCAGCTTTATGCTGACGAATAATATCATCACAATTTGATAACATTTTATTAACGGATGGTGCAAGATTAACTTCAAAAATTAGATCATGTCTAAAATGAATTTGTAATATAATTTCAAAATTAATTCTGACTTGTACATATATGTGTGTAATGTATGTAAAAATGTACTTACGTGTTGGAATGAAAACATTTGATGTGAGCTGAATTTTGTATCGAAACCCATACGTAATTACTAGAAACAACCATATTTGTGATTGGTTTGGAATCAGATGAAATTTGAATTTGACTTTCAACCTAATTACAAGCGCAAAGAAACAGTAACAAATTAAAAAAAAAAAAAATTCATTTTTAACCATAGAGATTTGTATTGTACCTGTAAAGTTTTTGTATCTAGAACTTTGATTATACCCTGTATTGAACACCACAATTTTCCATGAACATTTAACAATTTACTAACTGGACTAGTTACAGATCCTATTGATATACAGAGTGGAGATGTTGTGTTCCAACTTCCTAAAATTATCAAATTATAATTAGAGACATTTGAAAGAGAGAAAGAAAAATAATATCAAAAGCAAAATAAATTTCAAAAAAATGTAGGTATACAAACCATTCTCTCTGAGATAAACGCATATATCACCGTTCGCTAAAGCCACAAAAACTCTATTATCAAGATATCTATGATGATGTGCGTGAATAATGTAACATGAGAAATGCAAAAACAAAATCATTGAATTAGTTACAAAAATTGTGACTTTTTAAAAACCATTTTTAACTTACAAAATGGAATATACGGCACTAACATGCTGAATTTTTATTTTATTTTTCTTAATACGAATATTGTCCGTGCAATTGTAAACATGAATACAACCGTCTTCAGTTCCAAGCCACATTGTGGACTGTTGATTATCTGTTTCATCGGCAGGATTTGAATCTTGATGATGATGTTGGGGTGTACTACTTACACTTGTCGTAACCGTAGCTGTTGTTATTGGTATTTTTTGTGCAGGACTCGGTACTCTTTCTTGCTGCTGACCAGCAGTAGCAATTGTTGTAGTATTTTCTGGTTCTGAATCATCACTAGAACTGTTCGAATCCAATTGCATATCACTGCCAGTATCTGATTGATTGCTCGTCTTTTTCCTTTCGCTATTATTATTGCCACTACCAATAATATTACCACCACCAACGCTGTCTTCACCGTTATTAGTGATAACGATACTGTCCTGATTTGAACCAATTACAACTGTTTGGCAGTTTGATGAATTACTACTTCTAGGACTGTGTGAATGTTGTGATGTTTCATCGATCGTTATACTCGTCCGATTCGTTTTACTAAAAATCAAAAAACAAAAATGATAAAAATCAAAAAATCAAATTATCTGACATTTACATAAATCGAAAATTACTCTTACATTTCATTCTGTGCAGGTACTGAAGCAACGCATAATATTCGAGCATTACAAACTCCATTACAGCTAGTCACATTCGGTTCGGGTACAATACTTAAGACGCAGACTTGACCGACATAACCATCACTATTACAAACCCATACATCCTTTTGACTACTTAATGTTGGCGCTGCACACGTAAATTGGAGTCCAGCTCGTGTTTTCCTTATCGGAATTGACATTAGAAATTCAGGTATTGGATGTCGTTCCAATGATGCAGCTACATTAAAACGAACACAAAAATATGAATGAAAAATTTTATATAAAAAACCCAGCAGGAATCTGTATAAAAATAAAATACTAAATTACCGAGCTTTTGTTTAGCCTCATTAAATGCTTCCTCCCATTGAGAACGTTTTTCAGCTTTACTAAAGACAATCGTTAACTTTTGACTACCATTTCTGTGGAAAAGAAAAACATAAATTTGATAAAATCCTATGAAAAGTAGAAGAGGACAACATCTAGGACATCAGACAATGTAAATTATACTTACGATGAATTCACTGTTAATTCCAGTATATTCAATTGTGTATCATTTGACTGTCTTTCGGATAATTGTCGCTGAACTTCTCTATGTAAATCTCTAATAGTATCTTCTAACAATTGATGAGGATATTTTAATGTGTTTGTTATTTCAGCAATTTGTTGTAATTTATTACAATCATCGGCCAATTGTTCAATTTCATTCATAATACGTTTTACATTTTCATCTTTGGCTACAAATATCCATAAATAATTTGTACAAAAAAAAATGCAAAGGATATATTTAGAAATATTCATATGAACAATAAAATAAACAAAATTTACTTTTAACAATTTCTAAACTATCTAATGGAACTTTAGTCAGGAACTTATATTTGTTTGTATCTAAAGTTGAAGCTACACTTCCAGGACATGTAATGCTATTTTGTATGATATTTGAAAAAACAAAAAAAAAAATAAAAATAATTGTTAAATTGCATTAAATGCAATGTTTGTTTTTTGTAAGATGAAATTTAAAAATGTGAAAAAATCCATTAACATACGTATTTGGTTTTCGTATTGTACCACTTCTTCTTTTAATACTAGTTATAACAAGAAGATCACTGAATAGAAAAAATCCTCTTTCCTTGCGTGCACCTTGTCCAGTTGGCATTGATACCAAATCGAATAATAAAAATTGTCTTTCTGGTGCAACTAATTCGGTAATACCTTCAATAATACCCTCTAATTCACGTAATGTTGCTTCACGTTGACCATTCTCTAGAATTTCTTTCTCTTTACAATTAATATGAACTAAAATGTCATGAACTAATTTTAAAACATCCTGTAATGGTTTCTGATCTGGATGATCGATATCTGTATGTTTTATCAGTCTTGTAAATAACATTTCATAACTATATAAATGTATATATAATTTTGAATAAAATAAAATTATAATTATAAAAGTTATGCAATACATTAAATTTCAAATGATAAAAGATTAAAAATTTACATACTTTGGAAATTTTTGCACTGGTTTTATTAATAAATTATCCAATGATAGCTTTCCTTTATGTTCACGTGCTGTTGATTCTAAAAATCTAGCAAATGATGGACGCTGTTGACTTGTTGTCTTAATTGCATCCTTGGCTCGATTACAATTATTTACAAATGATGTATACGTTTCTAATACTTCGGTTTTTGAAAACTGTTCGTAATATACGATAAATCAAAAATAATACAACATATAAAATGAAATATTTATGTGTATTTGTATAAATTGTATATAAAAAAATTTATTGTTATCTCTAAAAGGATTGCATAACAAATTAAAATAAAAATCATCAACAAATTTAAATTCATCATCAACAAAAAAAAAAAAAAATCTCATTTTTACAAGATTGTGTGTAGTACATAATGCACATGTCACAAACTTTCAAGATCAATTTTCATTAAAAAAAAACTCTTTAAATGAATTTAAAAAATGCAAAAAAAAAATAAATAATAAAATTCAATTTTCTAATCACAACTACAATCGATACTGTGTACTGTCACTCACTAACTAAATTGTGCATGTGTGTATTCGACGTATATATTATTTATTATGTAAGTAGTACAGTACGTATGTAGTACATACCGTTTCATGAAAAGCATCACCAACTTTCTGTTGTGCATCCCATGAATCTAAACGTGCTTTTAATTCATTCAAAAATTTCTCGTGTATACTTAAAATTTCTGGTATCATAAAAAATATTTCATCGACTGTTTTTGAATCAATCATACCAGCATATTCTGGTGTTTTTAAAACATTAAAATATTTCTGTAAAAAAAAAGAAGAAGAAAATAATATTTAACAATATAATTAAAAAAGGTATGAAAAGGATGTATGTTATGTTATGTACAAGACAAATCTATATTTTAATTAAAAGGATGTTAAATGAAATTTTTCAATTAATTACTATTCTTTTGAATTACCATTACGACTATTTGAAGTGAATCAACATATGACTGTTCATTACGATATATCTCCTGAACGACTAGTGTTCTGGTATCCTATAAAAATGCAAAAAAAAAATGAAAAGAAAAGAAAAGAAAAAAAAAATAATGAAAAAATCAATATTTACATCATCATCATCTATTATTATTATTTTGTTGTGTATCATATTTGTGTAGTCTATGTATATGAATGAAATATAAAAAAACTACTTGTTGATTTGAATACGAATCCTTTTAAATACATACATACTATATTTTATATAAAAAATAAAATCTTATGGAAAAATACTACCTGTTGAATTTACCGTTATTAGAATTTGATTTGGTTTTGTGTTTCGAACAAATATAAAGCCTGTAAAATTTTAATGCACTGATCACAAAGTGTCGAATTATCGAATTCAAATGACAACCAAAAAGCACAGATTGATAATTTTCATTATTTATTTCTATCATTCCCAACTTTTATTAATCTCAAATGCTTAACTTTGAATGAGTATCAGGTATCAGTTTTCTGAGAAAAAGAGCTCAGAAATACTGAATCAAGTATACTTGCCGGGATTATGGCCTGGAATATGGTTAGCCGTCACCGTCACCATCATGAACGTGACATGACGGTGACGGCTGATCATATTCAGGCCTTAATGCGTAAGTAACTCATGTATTGATCTATTGAGCTTGTTTCTTGTACATGCATGGAACTCTGTAAGTTGAAAATTCACAATAATAAACTCTTAAACATGCATATGCATGATAATAATACAGAACTTTAAAAGCCTAGAAATCACTTTAGAGCTCAAGAAGGTCTCGAATAGATTCGGGCTTGTGCTTAACTATAAATATTACAGATCTCTGATTATGATTCGTTTATAATATCATTATTACTTGCATCTACTCATATAACAATATTGTGATTTTATAAAAAAAAAAAAAATAATAATGCACTCATCAAAAGAGAAATCCATAATTGTAACATAAAGGACATAAAAATGTCCTTAAAAATATTATATGCAAATATACGCACAACAGTGTATAAATACAGTTGTTATTATTAATTTGAAAAATTTCCTTGAAAAGTTGAAGGAATTTTTATGAACGTAAATGATTTATGCGCTTTATACGAGTATATGAACTTATTTATGTATGTAGGTAAATGTTCATATTTGAATGTTTGATTTTCATGATTACGTTTTTGCCATTTTTTTTTTTGTTTTTTCATTTTTTATGTCAACGTGCGCATATACATACACATCGTATCTGTATCATATCTACTTTTCAAAAGGCGACATGTCCATGTCGGTCCATTTTGAGTTAATTACAGAATTACGTATATGTTAAGGGAGAGCATGTGCACAAAAATCTAATTAATTAGTTTGCTGATGGAAATGATAGATACTAAATTTTACTTTTGTATTTTTCAATTTATATTTACTCAGTTGTGTGTAAACTCTGAGTGGCTGAGTGTGTGTCAGCAGTTTTTTCAATTTTTCTCAAAACCGCATAAATGTGTTAAATGTCACTTTTTGAAAAGCAGCTTCTCATATGCAAATTAATTGATATTTTTCTCTATATTTCTCTCTTTCTCAATTAATCATTTTATAAATTTATATGTAGCTAATACATCAAATTCAAAATGAATCTTTGTACACCAAAATCTTTGTAAAATATAATTTAATAAATTCAATATTGACAAAAAATGTTTCTTGTCCATTTAAAAAGTTCAATAAATTTAATACAAATATTTTATCGATGCAAATACACATATGTACATAATACATAACATGTATAATTAAAAATATAAATAATTTATTTTTTATCAATTTCTTAAATGTAAAATTCTAGTTCATTTATATACATGTTCTGCTCATCTTATAGCACTTTTATTTTATATTCTACAATATCTTGTATAGGAACGTACATACATACGCAATGGTATGTATGCATCACGTATGTATTTACACAATTAGTTTGAATCAAATATTCAATGAACCTATTTTATTTTTACAAAAATAATATGTACATGTCAAATAATGACATTCATATGATTGATACCCATACAAAGTGTACATCGTCGTCTTAGATATATATTATCTTTGAATGTATGTATAAAAAAGTCACATACATATAATGACGAAGTCAAGGGAAAACATTTTCCAAAAAAACAAAAACAAAACAAAAAAAATGAAAATGAAAATGAAAATAAAATCATGACAAATGAGAAGCGAAAAACATGTAATAGGCACAAATTATCAAAAAATTAAATAATTAATATCAGAAATGTGAAATAAATGAAAAGAATAAAAAAAATTAATCACATTATTTTATAAAAGATAAACTACACAAAATTATATGTACATATTATACTATTTAAAAATGAAAAAAATAAATAAATAAATGAATTTAAAAGCCACAAAAGAATGTATAAACAATAAAAGAAAAAAATAATTTTTTTTTTTTTTTAAATCGAAATATTTTCCTTTTCACAAATACATATGTATGTGTACTATACATGTACTATAGTATGAATATTTGTACATAATGTATTATACGCGTGAATGAATCATAATCACTGGAGGAATGTACGACCTCTAGAAAAAAAAAAAAAAATTCTTGTTCATTATTATTTTTTTAAATGAAAGAAATATTTCATATTTATGTATACATATATACTGTAAGTATGATATGTACATATCATGAACATTATATTATACACGTATATGTGCATATAATGAGTATGTAATTATAGCAAAGTGGATCAGACGACCATCATACACATAAATCTATTCATAATAATGTGCTGTAATTTTGATTCAGAATACATAATTATCGAAAAAAAAAATTAAATGAAAAGATAAAATTGATATTTCGAATAGTTGTTTTTTTTTTAGCTTATCAAAATTTAACTCATACAGTTGTTGATATAGAAATTCTTATAAAGGGTTTTCCAGTAAGGACATAACAATTTTATACTTAAGTAATTAAGATATGTATAAGGTTGAAATTTATTCCAAGTAAAGTACACATATTACATTTAAATATAGAATTCGATCTCATTCGTATGACCACCGTGAGCACGTTTGCAGCGATCGATTATTTTGGAGACAATTTTCCACCACTCTTTCACACATATCGGCCGGAATTTTAGAAACTTCGGATTCGATATTGCCTCTGAACTCCTCTAACGTTGTTGGCTTGTTGATATAAACCAACGACTTAACGTAATCCCATAAAAAGAAATCCAATGGAGTTAAATCACATGAGCGAGGTGGCCATTCGATCGCATCATTTCTCGAGATTACACGGTTAGCAGCCTTCCTCTTCAACAAATCAATTGTTTGACCACCTGTGTGGCATGCGGCACTGTGCGTTATCTCACTGGCACAGGAACATCCAATAGTGAATATTTTGATTCGAATTTATCCACTATAGCACAACACGCACAGCCTGTCTGGTGGAACGATTATTACGACCGAAAATTGAAATAAGCCCTCTTAAAGTTGCGACTACCGACTCAGAATTGCGGCAGTAATTTTTAATAATTTTCAAACATTGCTTGTTCTTGAACTTCATCATGATAAAAATGTTAACATTGACTGACGTTCTGAAGTTGACAGATTATGAAAAATGTTCAAATGACCTCCTTCGTATTAAAATATAAAATTTTTATGTCCCTATTGGAAAACCCGATACATTACAATTTTATAAAATAGTAATACGAGTATGTAGCTAGTATAGTCTAGTCTATAATAATAAAAATAAAAACATTTTAAATGAAAAACTAAAATTAAAAAAAAAAAAAATATCCTACACAAATGCAAATATAAAATTTTCTTCACCATAGAATAATCTAGTCTATGATTCCACTTTCTTTCTATATTATACATATATGAAACATTAATTTTCAATTTTTCAACTTACACATTTCAAATCAAATTTTTTATATAATTTTCATTTCATTTCATTTATGTAAAAGTAAAGTTCAAATTCACATTTATATGAACAAAATCTATAGATACTTTCCATATCTTCTTTGTATAAAAATGTTTGATTATTTTTAGTTTGAAAAAACTGATAATAAAGTATATAAAATGGTAAAATGAAATGAAAAAGAGTAAAAATAATTTAATAATAAAAAAACCAAAGAACCAAAAAAAAGGAAAAATAAATTTTCTATAAAAATTCCATTATAATAATTCTTTTAGCTACTGATTTCATGTTTTCTTTAATAATGATTATAATACACACTCATAATACAAATTGTCGATTTTATGTAATTCAGTTGCATATACATACATATACACACTTGAAAAATTTTTTTTCTACCTACTATGCTATGCTATAATGTCTGGTGTGATTTAAATTTGAATTCAACGAACTTGTGTATCATTTTCATTTTCATTTAATTACATTTTATAATTAATTTTTTATTTTTTGTTTTTATTTAAACATTTAAACGCTATTAGTTCCACATTATATTATGTACCATTCATATATTACGTTCATATAATTAATAAATATTTCACATGACAAGAAAACAACATTGCCCTACATTTTTGAATTTAGAAAAATGGATCGTTGATCAAAAATTTGACTATGAATATAAATTTATTATATACATATATATCTATACATATATACTTAATAGTAGGATGGCTAAAATACTTGTTGAAAAAAAAAAATTTAAAAAAAATTTACATACACACATAGATACGCACAGTTAAACAGTTGAAAATATGTAATCTAAAAGAATATTAAAATAAATATCCTAAAATGAATGTGCAATAAATTAAGATGTATATATGCATGAATTAAAGGGAGATCATAAATAATCATATTCTGCGTATAGAGATATCAATATTAATACAAATGCAAGAATTTTATTTTCATTCTGTTAACATAAACCAGAAAAAAATTATATTATAAAATTTTTTTGCAAAAATTTATTCGTATTGATATGAAATTTATTTATGTATGTAGTACATACATACATGTTTCATTCAATATTCTACTTTCGAAAAATAAAAAAATATGATAAATGAATAAATAAATGAAAAATCTCCTCTTAATTAATGCAAAAAATAAAATAAAAATTATAAAATGATTCATCGTATCATCTTTATACTAAACGCGCGTAGTCCATATGGAAAATTAATGAAAATCTTCTATGTAATATGGTAATTATTTAAAAAATGTAAAATAACATAAATTCACATTTTTATATTAAAGAGCAAAAGGTGAATACAGAAAACTATATAATATAATCTTAATCATCATCATCATCTACTCGTATATACTATATGCTATTCGAGAAAAATAAAAATTTTAATTTTAACAAAATTTTAAATGAACATTATTTGCTGACTCGCGCTGCATCCATTGAATGTAAAAGATTTTGGGGGAGTGGTAGAAATTTTTACAGTAAACTGTACATATGTTACATATTATATGCATATATATGTATCTATATAATTTGTATATGTAGTACAAGGTCATTTACAGAAAATATATCCATGCACACATACATACATATGTATACGCAAATAATGTGTGTACCAAACCAAGCAAAAAATTTATGATTTTTTCCTATTTTTTTTTTTTCTTTTAATTTCTTTTTTTTTTTTTTGTTCTCATTATTCAAATAACAAGTAAGGAACAGCAGAAGAAAAATAGCGAAGTCAAGTATGTAAGTATGAAAATGTACGTTCTATCTATGTAAACAAAAAAATTTCTATTATTTATGTCTTTAAATACATAATATGTATACTATATGTATTCGATATGTATTTTCGTCCTAAGTACTTAAATTTATGTGTATAAAGAAAATGCAATATAACGGTAAATTTAGGTCAAACACGATTAATATTCTGTATATTAATTAATATATTAACATAAATATATAATGTATCTTCGTAGTCGTACATGGTACATGTATGTATATACTTAGTTACAGAGAGCTATAAAATTATCTTGTGTACTTTTCCGTATAGATACATACATTATACGAACGATTACACTAAAAGATTTTTTCCATTTTGTTTTTATCCATATACAGGGCTGGATTTACGCATAGAGAATATACATATATGGTCGGTTGCTGGGTGGCAGAAAATTTTGAGTGGCGACAAAATAATCAAACTTTTTCATTAGAAAATGTGAAAAAAAATTACTCGTCTAAATTCAATGCGTTTTAGAAAAATATTTTACACAGAAAATCAACTAACAACATTTTATACTTGCTCTCTCTACTCTAAACGTAATCTGTAGCAATAGATTTTATATCATTAACTGTTACAGCACCTATAGTAATCGCTATGCTAGTTACACATTTACGTATGTACTTGTATTTTCTTTCTTCAATAAAAGTTGATTTTCTCTCAGTAAAATATTTACGAATACTGTACATGAGAAACATGCATAATCAACTAACAACATTTAATATTTGCCTCTCTACTCTATGCATACTCTGTGTCTGTAGTAGTGGAAGTCATTGACTATAACAGTATACCTACGATAGTACAAGTATAGTAGTATTTTACACATCATGAGTACTCGTATTTGTATTCTTCAATGAAAGTTGATTTTCTCTTTTTTTTAAGATGCGAAAATTGTACATGACAAACATGGAAAATCAATCAACATCATTTTATATTTGTTGTTCCTCAACTCTGTACATACTCTGCAACAGTGGAGGTCATTCGCTATGCTAGTAGAGTAGTAGTTTACACATTATGATTGTGTACTCATTTCTGAATTCATTTTTATTTTGAAACTTCAACTGATGTCGGGAAATCTTTCACTGTTCATACTACACTACTCTAGCAGCATATGCGAGTAGCTATGGCTATATGTCAACATCACACGAAGTACACATGTAATGTTAGTTCAATGAGACAAGGAAAAATAAGTACATATATGCCATAATCAATAAAGTTATATTAACAATAAATAATGTACTGTGAAGTAGAAGTAAAATTTTTTTTTTCGAAAAAATTACATATTTATAATTTTATTGTAATTTAATTACCAGACTCCCTTGATATACTTAGTACCTATATATTATGCATGTATTGTATTCATGTATAGATACGCGGATATTGATCAAAATTATAATTTTTACAAAAATTTTATGAAGAAAAATGAAGTGCACCTATGTACACACATTTACTCATCCATCATGTATCTAATGTATGTGTATGCATAGAAGCATACAAGTAAAAATTTTACAGTCAATTTATATATGAATATACATATTTACATGAATTTATTTTATATCCCCATATAGTCCAAAACAATTAAAAAATATTTCTAGCTAATGGCTATAATGGTTTACTAAAATAATAAACAAATACCGAAGAAAAAGAAATAATAAACGAATCATGAGTAAAGTGTACATTGTATACTACAGATTACAGTGAGTGGCATTCATTATATACAGAGAAATTTTGAAATTTTTTAAAAATATTTCGTATTTGCATGTACATATGTACATATAGATAGTATGATGGTATGGTATGGCTAATGATGTACTTTTGTATAAACATCAGAAATTAAGAAAAAAAAATTTTTTTCGAACATGTTCAATAGAACATTTGTTATAGACTTCCTGTTTTTTGCAAGAAAAAAGAAATTTGGTTTCTGGTTTTGTTGAAATTTAAAAAAAAAATTTCTTTTTTGTTATATAAAAATATTTATGTAATGTAACCGTATATAGTATGGTATACTGAGTGAAAATCGGTGCGATTCTGGATAAGAGACCTCTTATTCCTCTTTGTATATTATACATACGAATAAATTTTATGTACAAAAGTGAATTTGTATATATGTATTTAGACAGATATTATCAAAAAAGAATAAAATAATTCACATACATATACATTACATTACATATTTCGTAGATCTATTTAAGGATATTTCAATAGCTGCTGTGTAGTATGTAATTCTAATTTTTTAAATAAATACATTTTAAATTTTAATATACACAAACTATTTCTATCTATAAAAACAGATTCATTACTGTTGAATGTTTCAAAAATATTTTCATATTCATTCAATATATTTTCACAGTAACACTTATACATTTTTATAATTATGAATTATTCTATCTGGATATTTGCGAACTCTAGAAGGTATACATCGCACAGAATTGAATGTGCCACACATCTAATACACATATTAGTAACTTACACCTTCATAATGTGAATTCCAGCGATTATGTATATTATCGATATGTGATCTTCGATCGAAATCATCTTCAGAATCTGAGCATGTACTTGATGCCATTTTTCGGAAGCGTTCATTTTTATTTTGTTGACTGTGTCTTCGTGATATTTGATCAGTTGATGAATTATTCTGATGTTGCTGGTGATGATGATGATGATGATGATGATGATGATGTTGTTGTTCCTGATGTTGTGATTGATGATGCTGATTGTTATGATGATGATTATGATGTGAATGATTTTGATGATGATTGTGTTGTACAGGTGAATTATTTTCTAAATCCGACAGACTAAGTCGAAGATTATCTCGATTATTATTCATTTTTAATGGTGATTGAAACATTTTTTCCATTTTAATTATTATTTTATATTTTATTTCATTTAATTAATTTAATAATTTCAATTTATTAAAAAAATATAAATTATTGTACTTATCATTTTTTTTTTTAAAAAATTTATAAATTCACTTTACAATTTTTCTTTTTTTTTTTTTTGTTTTTTGTTGACAATGTCAATTTAAACACAAATTGATCAATCTAAAATGATTTAAATTGATATTCATTAATTATTTTATTTTGAATTCAATTTTATAAATGAAAAATTTAAAAAAAAAAAAATAAATTTTCTATGTTAATTTCAGAGTTAATTCTGTGGATATGAAACTGTTAAAAATAAAATTATACAGTGTACTTTAATTTATGAAATGTACGAGTAATTTTAAAGTTAAATTTTCATACTTATTTTGCACTAAAAAATCTACATAGTACATAGTACTTAGTTATCTAATATGTATTAGAATTCTGAAACCATTTAGAAGAATATAGCTTGTTAATAGTTGTTTGACATGTGCATGATAATTTATACATTTCATAAGTACAAATGTACAAACAAGTACATAGTCCTTTTAATCCATATATAAATAGTGGCACGTTTTATATAATTTTTATTTTATTTTGTAATTATTTTTTCAAAAAACATTTTCGAACATATAAAATCCTTAAATACTCCAAAAGCGTAGTGTTGTAAAAGAATTTTTATTCATACGTACATATGTATATATGTACGAGTATGTATACGACAATATGTATCCAAGAAGCATACTCATTTATACATACATATGTATGTGTGCCTTCATACCTATACATACATACATTTATGTATAATGAAAAGTTTAGGTATATTATTTATTATGTTCATACAAAACATTAAAATTACAAACGTACATATACGTACATATATATATCATCAAATATTTAATGCCAATTGTGATTATTATCACCAATAGTAACGAGACATACATATGTATGTACTTAATTCATTAGACCATTAAACTTTTGAAAAAAAAAAAAAAAAAGGATTTCGATTACACGTTCGTTCAATTTTGTTATTATGTTATACATACAGACAGACACACTAGCATAGAGTTCAAAAGAACAATAGTAACAGAAGTAATAGTATTTGTCGAAATTAATACATATGTATATAGAGGATATTCATGATGTATCGTAAAAGCCTCGTTAACATCGTAATCATTGTAAATCGTAAAGCTTCGTAATTGATGGTAAAAATTTCATATGAGAAAATGAGTTACGACTACGTAAATGTTTACGAAGAATTTATCAGGCATATGATAAATCGTAAATCGCATGAATCGTAATCGAATTCACATCGCGAATTGCATCGAATTTTTTGTCGTTTATTTCAAGGTATATGGGCTCTTCCTTTACGATTTTTATGATTTACAAGTAATTTAATGAAAAAATTTTTATTTGTAATAAAAATAATATGTAATATTTTATTTTGTAAAAGTTCTTATCTAATGATATATATGTATTTGTATAGAATGAAAATTACATGAAAATTAAATGAAAAATTTTTCGATATTAAATTTTAATATAAATATACATTACATAATATATAATACGAGTATATTACTAAAGTTTACAATTTTTATTTCATTTTTATTAATTCAATGTAATTTAAAAGAAAAAGAAACTTTGTAGGTACATGTATATGTAATGCACATATATATGTATGTATTTTTATTCACGTTTTTATTCATGATAAAATATGTATACTATCTACGTATATAATACAGAATAATACATAGTACATTACTCGTGTATATAATATATACATTAGATAATGAATATAAGCTATTCATATTCAATCTAATCTATATACATATAGTAAATAGTACCTTATGTTTGGATGTATACCATATTTCCCAAAGGTTAAATTTAGGAATTTTTTTTTTTTTTCGTTAAATATAAATATACGCATATGAAGGATACAAACAATTAAAATCACTTGATTGAATACATATAATCGTATACTCATATATATACTCGTACGCTTTGTATACTGTATGTATATTTAGTAGCTTCATTTAAAGAGACTTTTGGGCCGCAAAAAAAAAAAAAAAAAATGTGCAAAAACAATAACAAGAAAATAAAAAAAAAAAATAAATAAAAAAACACACCGTAAGAGTGTATATAATTGAAACACGTTTCTGATGTATCTACATATAATATATAACATTTCATGTACATATGTTCATATTCATAAATAAAGTTCATATATACATATGCATACATATAATATGTAAGTAGATTTTTTTTTTTGTAAATATTTTGCATATAATATGTATATACAAATGAAAATATATCCACTTTGTAGATACATATAGATACATATGTATATGTTTGATATATATGGGTTTACATTTTTTTTTTTTTTTGCCAAATAATCTATTAAAAAAAATATTTAATGTTAAAATTTTTGTATCTCTATGTGAAATAATGTATGTACACATACACGTATGTATGTATGTATATGAATGTAAAAAAATTATATATTATTTCCAAAGCATTGATTTTGCGAATCAATTTGATTATACGGCAGGATATGCACGAATAGATACATTTAGGTGATGAACATGAAAAATAAACAGATTTTAGATTTTATTAAGGCATTATATAGCCAATACATATCATTCGTAATAATATATATAGATATGTACATTTATAAGAAACGTGTTTTAAAAATAGATTTAAAAAAAATAAAAAAAAAAAATATGTCAATTCATTTTTTTTGCTTTTGTTTTATTGTTATCACATTAAAAAAATTTTAAATTTTTTTTTTAATATATTTTTTCTAATTTCTTTTTTTTTTTAACACAATCACATTAATTCAACGTTAAAAATTCAAAAAATATATATATATATATACAACAAATTATTGTATTCCTTTTAATTTTCTAAATTTAACAATTTACATATGTATATAATTATTGTTATTCGTTGTGGTCAAATCATCTACTGATGAATTCTCTTTGAAATTATTAAATAATATTTAAAATTTTAAAATTTCAGTTATAATCGAATTATAACAAATCTTTGATATCTTCGTATACCCATATTATGTATTTTAACTTTATTTTTAACTTTTTGAATATTGTGAGCAAAGAAAAAATGTATTTCACTTTGAATTTTTCAAACTACCTTACTTGAATTTTTTAAAATGCAACATTTTCAATTTATTATTACAATCACATTTTGATATTTTATTTTGTAATTTTATTTATGTATTTTTTTTTTTAAATCAAATTTTTTTAATACCTATGTGTATCATCACAATTAACTTTCTATTTTGAAATTAAAATTATAACAAAGATTTTTCTTTTCCTAACAGAATAACTCATAGATAGAGTACTAAATAAATTTCTATTCTGTAATAAAATAAATTCAACTTATTTTTTCACATTTTCACATTTCTTATTTGCACTATATTATATCGAAACTTATACAAATTCTTTAATAATCTAACATGTATAAAACAATAAAATTACAATAGAAACGAAATTAAAACATAAAATAATAAGAAAAAAAAAATTTCCTTTTTTTTTTTTTTTGTTTTTACTTCTCACATCACAAATGATTAAATTTTTGGTTTATTAATAAATTGATTAAAATTCTTCTTCGATTTTAAATGTATCTACTTTACTGTACATTTTACTTACAAAATATACTACATAAATGTAATCGCGTTACATATTATAATATACTCGTTTATACAGTACTATTATAATTTAATTTTATTATTTTTATAGGATCTAAGTATAGTAGTGCATTATTATAATGTAATGCACACACTCGTATACGAAAAGTGTTTCTATTTGAATTGAAAGTGTTTTTCTATAACAAATAAAATATCAAATTATAGAAATACATTATTAGTAGTAGAATATTACATATAGAATGGAATAGAATAAATTTTAACGGTAGGTATTATATGTGTATAGTATAAAAACAAAATTAACAACAACAAAAATAATTTGAAAAAAAAAAAAGAAAACATACACACAATACCAACGAAATATACAATGAAAATCTCAGCTATGCGCATGAAAAATGGAAGAAAATTTTTATGTATTTTTTTTTCTATTTTATTTTTTTTTTTATTTATCTTACTTTTTATTCTTCTTCTTCTTCCTTTTTTTTCATTCTAATTGTGTTTATGTGTGTGTATGTATAATATAAAATACTAAAATATTTATACGTATACAATTTGCATATAAATAAAACCACATTCTTATAAACATATTTGTATTAATTATATATTAGATTAGTACGAGTATATACATATACACCTATTATAATCTATATAATATTATATGCTGTATTATTGGTATTTTATATGATTGTATGTATACGATATCCCGAAGAGTCATATTAAAAGTGATATATACAATGTACGACGAGTGTGTAATACATGGTATATACACATGTATGATACTAATTCATATTAGAATGTATGTAACTAAATGTAGTATTTTATGTAGGTTCATGTTTAGTAATGCCAGAGATTACGAAGAATATTGAATATATAGTTATATACAAAATTAGAAAAGTATTAGCGTAAATATACTACACATACGAGTATATCTATTCATACATACGTATTCTATAGGTGTTTATAATTACATATGTACATATGTATATTGGAATATAATAAAAAGTTCAACAAACAAAACAAAACGAAAACAAAAACAAGAAGAAGAAGAAAAAACAATCCACCGAAGGAATTCAAATTTTCTACTAGCTTGTTGCTAGTTTACTATATATCATCACTATGCATACATATCCTCCTCTATACAGGAGTATTTATTTTAGATAATGAAGTATATATATATATATATGTATATAATATATAATAAAGTATAATATACATATGTATACTCATGCAGTTCTTATTATATATGTATATATGTATGTATTAAATATATCCAGCAAGTGTTTTTCCAGAAAAATTGGAAAATAAAGCTATGGAAAATATACTTATGTATGTATATCAAATAAACTTACACACATGGACATTACATAACATACATACATATATACTAATGCTTTAACATTTAAAATGAAAAAAAAAAAAGTATTTTAAGAATTTTCTTTTTACGAACATACATTATATATCAACCAAAGTTTCGTATAAAAATTTTCCAAAATCAAAGAAAAACAAACGAAAAAATGAAAAATACACTATATACATACAACGAAAGTTTTACATAAAGCAAACCAAAAAAAAAAAAAAAAAGAAGAAAATAAATTCATTACAGAAATGAAAATCTTCGAAAAAAATGCATTGTATATTTTGACATAGATAATTTTCGTTTCGATGTATATGTAATGTATTTCTCATGACGAAATATATCACATATGCATATGCATGTACATACTACCCAGCTTCTGTCTAGTATTTGTATTGTAATGTATACAAAAAAATAATGTCGTGCTTAGATTTATATACAGAATGCATTTTTTTTTCTAATTTTTATCTTTTTGTTTTTTTTGTTTTTCGTATTTTTAAAGCAAGAGAGAGTGGAGTGGTGCACAACAACATTTCTCCAACGTTCGATAAATTTCGTTTTCGTTAGATTTTATTTATTTTATTTTTTCGATGTTTTTTTCTTGTAGGTACCCGCATAAAACGCATGCTCTACAATAATTATCTGATATAAAATATACGATATTACATACATATACCGAAAATTTCATTCGACATCGAATATTTATGTACTATATGTGTTATGTGTAAATATTTATATACAGTAGTCCAGTATTATAGTATGTGAATGTTTGACTCTATATTTCATATTGGCATTCATATAAATAGTGGTAGGTGGTAGGTGCTATACAAAATAATAGGAAATAAATACATAGAAAACCTGTTGCTTATTGTATTGGAAATTGTTTCTTTTTGCCCTTAAATTATATACACATATGTTGTATATACAATAGAAAAAAAATGTAAATGAAAAGCAAAAAAAAAGGGAACAAACTCCTTATCATTATCCTATATTCACATACATGTTATACAAAATATTATGATGCCATTAAATACGTAAGAATAATAATTGAATGACGTCGAAAAATTTTTTTTATATAAATATACATACATATTATATTTACATAGTACATTGTACATGTATATTATAAAATTAATATATGTATATGTTACACGTTTAGAATAAGAAGAAGAAGAAGAAGAAGAAAAAAATATAAATTTCAGTGTCACCAAGAATAATAATTACAAAAAATAATAAACAGAAAAAAAAACCAAAACATTATTAAAGTTTATTAAGTATGTATGTCAAAAATACTCATCCAGGATATGTTATGATATTCTCGTATTATGTATATATGTACAAGTAAATGTATTTATATTTAAATGCGAAAAAGAACAACAATAAATCATCAAAAAAAAAAAACATAAAAACATAAATAATAATAATAATAAAAAGGAAATGTATATGAGATAAAATCATTCGTTGTCACAAAATCAATTGAATTTTACACGCTTTATATACTAGCAGCGGTGAAATTACGTATGTGTAGAGTGTAAATATATATATATGTAATATACACACATATATGAATATGAATATAAACGTCGTCGTTTTGTGAAAAGTCACTAAGTCCAAAATTTTGGTTTTTCAAATAATGGACTTTTAAATTTCAAATTCAAATTAAAAATCAATAATTCTCCGATTTCATAAAATAATAATAGATTAATCTCAATGACAAATTGATTAGTATAGACGTTTTATTAAGAGAATAGGATAGTTTATCAATTTTGTAATGGATATTTAACGCTTGTTTGAAATTAGTGATTTCTCACATTAAAAAAAAAAAAAAACACAATAAATCACTAAAGCAAGCCATTCTCGGTACAACTGTTGGACAAACCGCTGTTGTACAGCCGTTGAACAAACAATATTGTATGCCAGACTACACACGCTACAACTGTTCGACCATCTTTGTTTTTAGTGTAGTGTCTTTCAAACTTTGATACTATGAAGATGTCTGTGGAATATGTCGTTGAATATTGAAAAAAAGAAAAGGTTTATTTTCTTCTATATAATCTTTGTGATACAACTGATGTACAGCAAGCACACACATAATACAACGGTTGTACATATATACAACGGCGGTTGTATTGCATATCCATCCAACCATACAACCCAAAATAAATCTGTACTCTATTTATCTTAAATACAACCGAGCTTGAGACCGTTGCGTGCTTCATAAAACCAGTCCACACACCATACAATTGTCGTATGCGATCAGAAGCTTGTACAACCGTTTGTCCAACAATTGTATCGTGAATGGGCCGTTTAAGTCAAACTGAATATAATTTACTGAAAACGGAGTTAGATATTTTCATACTTTCATGTAAATCCTAACCTAAACCTTACATAGGAGAACTTAGAGAGTTTCCGCAGATAAAAATATGAAGATTGGAAATTCTTTTCAGATATATACATACATATAACTAATTTTTCAGCAAAAATGGACTTGGTGACTTTTCACAGAACGACAACGATATAAATTTTAAGCGATTTATATGCAATAATAATAATAACAAAGATAATATATGTACATTACGATACATACATATTTATATACCTATACGTATTCGTATACGTATATGTGTTTGTACTATATTAAAAAAAAATATATTTTATTTACGTCATTAAAATTTTAGAAGGTGGAATTCTATCCATATGTATTTTTAATTGCAGATATACATAATATAGTATATAGAAACACATGTATGTACTTACTTAATAAAAATAAAAATGTACTCGTACATTATTATATCATATAATTTATAGGAATAAGTACGGATATGCATGCGTAAATTATACTATATTTATGTATGTATATAATATAAAATTCTGCATATAATTAATACATACGTATAATGTCTAATATCAATACGTTGTATGTATATATGTATGCCTACTATACGTACTTGTACATACATACATATGTGTATATTTATTAAAGAGGAAATTTAATAAAAATAATGTGAAAAAAAACAAATTTTTTTTTTAAATTTTATCTAATTTTGTATATTATATTTTATATTATGTGTACATACACATATGTATATGTATGTATGTATGTATGTATATATTCATGTAAAATAATTATTATGAGTGTGATCTATTTTTATAACGACACAGAAAATCAAATATAATAATGTACAATTACATTAGTATACTCGTATTATGAAAAATAAAATTGCATACAAATATGAGTATATGAAAGAAGTTACGTTATTAAATGTACACACATAAATAAGTAAATTTATATATGCAAATTAATAATATTACTTATGTACATATGTATACACAAATATATACATATTCGTATTTATAAAAATATGTATTTACGTTTCCATATTACAATAAAAAGTAATGACGTTAAAAATATTATATGTATACTATTTATAAAATTAAATTTATAATATATTTTGTAATTATATTTTAATAAATACATACAGTAAGTGTCGAAAGTATTCGAACGATTTTCTATTTATACATAATTTTTAAATTATTCCAATTTTACATTGAATTCGCTAAAAAGTATTTAAATCGTCCAATTACATTTTTGAAAAATGTGATTTTTAGTGACGAGAGTAAATTTAATCTATACGGGTCCACTGGTAAATAAAATGTCTGGAGACAAGTTGGAAAGGAGCTAGATACACATAGAATATCCAAGGCACTGTAAAACATGGTAGTGGATCTGTAATAGTATGGGATTGTATGGGATATAATGGAGTTGGAAATTTGAGTTTTATTGAAGGAACCATGGACCAGTTGAAGTACATATATATAAACATTTTAAAACAAAATCTAAAAAATTTGGGAGTCATTTTATTTTCCAACAAGACAATGACTCCAAACAAACCGAATATACAATACCAAAATGTGACTTACTTTAAACGTACCTCAAAGGTTAGAAACCCCACCACATAGTATCCAGACTTTAATTCCATTGAACATCCATGGAAAAGACAAATCTTTCCAATTTAAAGGAAACTTTAAAAACAGAATGGATATCTATTACTTCAACAGAAGTCTAGAAACTTGTACAAACCATGCCAAAACGATTGGAAGAAGTTATAAAAAGAAAATAAGGATATCCAATAAAATACTGAAGTAAAAAAAAATACGTTTTTTCTGCCGTTTTTTCGTCCGAATACTTTCGGCACTAACTGTAAATACTATTGTATATCGTACACAATAAACAAATAAGTTATATGTACAAGTAAATGTGTGTTAATGTATATAATGGCTCGTATATTCTAATTAAAGATGCAAAATTATTTAATTAAAATAACAAAATATCCATTATTATCGTCAGGAGGAGGCTGTCATGCTTAATATTGAAATAAATGAATTTATCTCTGTTTCATATTATTCCTAGATTTTCATTAAACAAAAAAAAAAAAAAATTATTCAAAATGAAAAATTATTATTTTTATCTACAAATCAATGCTTGTTTATTTATGTATTACGTAATTGTAAATCTTAATACAAATTATGCACGAAACACGAGTAATATAAAAACATAATTCACATGTATCTACTTATACGTGTATACAGATACTTATCTTTTATACATTATGAAATTCAGTGATTAGTTTAGAAAATCAAAACCAAATAATGAACTTTAGAAATACAGGAATATTTCGGAAATACTTTCAAACTTTTTCTAATTTATTCTGTTGTTACACCCAGAATAATTATTAATTAGAATATTTTTTTTCTGTTGTTTTACGATATTTAAAACTTAAAGATTATTATATTTTTATTTTTGAAGATACAAATTCATTGGTAATAAATTCTAAAATAAATTAAGTAATTGTGTATCCGCATGTAGAATGTAAATTGTCAAAATATTTGAAATTTATTCTAAATACAAAACATTAAAATTTCTTGTCTTAGGAATAAGGACTTCATATGAATACATTATCGAGAGAGAGAGAGAGACAGAGAGAAAGAGAGAGAGAGAGGAGAAGAAAGAACGTATAATCTAATTTTGATTAACAACATAATTTTGAATGGTTTTTTGTTTTAGATAATTTCAAAAACAACCTTTTTGAAGAAAGCAATTTAAAATTTGGTACTTTATATTTGAAATACATTCTTATATTACCGTTAGATATATTGACACACTATAATATTCTAAAAATATTTTTATACAAAATATTTTCATATAAATTCAATTTAATCCATAATAAGCGTACGTATCATATGTAAGTACAATGGCACGCAATTATTTAAATATTTTCTTATTTAAATTCTTTATGCATGCATCTTTTTATTGTCTTCATCGCACGAAAATTAAAGAAATTGAAAAATAATTATATATAATTATTCAGTACATTCCTTTTAATAATGCAATAATAAATAAATACTTTATACGTTTTGTTGCCATACTTCTCTACATACAAATGTTATCCTCATCATCATCATCATATTTTCTTTTAATTGATTTATAAATTTAAATTTTCTTTTATATAATTTCGATAAAAATATTTGGTTTTTTTTATTCCGAATTGGCCACGATAAGTGGGAATACTATATACATGCACCTATGTACACATAATAAGGGTATTCACGATTTGGTCTTGTATCATTGTAAACGGCGGTGTAAACTCGTACAATCCTACACCTGTATATATTGTAAACATCTTCAATGTAATTTTTAGCTACACTGCTTGTAAAAACTGAAACCTATTGTATGCGGCGCGGCGGTGTATATTAACAATATTAATATTGTATATGCCATTCTGACATTAAATGCTAAAGTAATTTAATTAAATTAATTTTTGTAATACTTTAACTGACATTATGTTTTTAATTTGCTTCGTTTCAATACAAAGTTTGCTATGTTGCGTTCACGATATAATGTAAGATTTGGATGTATGTTCACACTTTTTACACTCTTTTACAACAATTCGTGAATACCTCTAATGTTCATATGTAAATGGAATGGCAATATAGTGTACCAATAACAATACATATCCACATTAAAATGTATATACAGATTAATGTGTACATTACATATGAACAGGAACACCTACAGGTACAGATATAGTGCGTAAAATTTTTTTATTGAAATATTTTCTTCATTTGAAAATGAATAAAAAAAAAATACAAAATATAAAATAAAATTATTTACAGATTACGAGTATGTATGATTCACCATAATATCGTATTTAATTTAAAAAAAAAAAAGAAGAATATATTGGTATACCAAATTTAAAACAACAGAAGGAAATCAAAAATGAAAAAAAAAAACTTATTTTTTACATACATATATACGAGTATGAATATTCCTACTTTTATAGATTAATTGAAAATAATTTCATTATTGTGAGTATTTGGCATTCAACAAAATAGACCACAAAATTTTTTATATTCGATCATAAAATGCACCATATGTTATTCATCATTATATGAACTGCCAGATGATTTTTACATTATTACTTATATTTTATTCAAGAGAAAATATAATGTGATTAACCTTTATAACAAAATAATAAAAAAAAAAATAATAATTCAAGGTAGTTCCACAAAATCAAAATAAAAACAAACTTATAATAAAAAATAAAATTTAAATAAAAAATATTCTCAAATCCGCAAATAAAAATAATAATAATGTATGTTCTATATATGAGATTGTATACCAGGATATCACAATGAAGAAAATTACTTAAAATTTATTCAATTCAATTCACAATATAATCACATCCAGTCTCCGTATAATAATTGCTTCATTTTTCTTCTTTTTTTTTCTTTTTTTTGTAAACGCATTAAAAATTTTACAGGCTCCAACTAAAAATTTTCTAAATGCTAACCGATGACAGATTCCACTTCTGTTGAATCGATTTTGATTATAATAATAATTTTCTATGTCTATAGTATTTTTCATTTTCAATTAAAAAAAAAATTTTACTGACGCTAACGATATATACCTACTCTAAATAATATTGTGTATGTGTATAAAAATATGTACAAAAATGGAACAAAGAATTTCATACTGTATGTATACATATGATATACTTACGGCAAACATTTGCTGTCTCTGCTCGGATATCAGACGTTCACTTGACCCCTTTAATAATTCAGCCAATAATTCTGGTGTTGGCATTAAATTACCAGACTGTTTTCCGGATTCAGATACCATACTACGTTCTGATGGTGTTCTACTAGCTTGAGATAGACGTACTTCATCTAAACTTCGTTTCTGTTGTTTTTCGCTAGCAGTCGATGAACTACGTTTTGCATGCTGATGTTTTGTATCAGGAACTTCGGATGAAGCACGTTTTGGTGATCTATCACGATTGCTATCTAAAGAAAATTTTTTTGCTTCTGCTTTTGTTCTAGTATGTAAAGGATTTTCAAGTAATGATGTTGTATCAGATGTACTTTGATGGCGCTTATGATGTGGAGTATAATTATCCATGCTTGCAGCAGTCGTTGTGGTCGTTTCCATTTGTGATGGTGTTGAAGCAGCTCTTGTATGAATTGGAATTGGCAAATATGCGACATTATTTTTACGATTTCGACCAAATTTTGATTGTTGATGATGAATCGATTGACTTTCATCAAACGAATGACTCGGTGGAATGCTGAAGTTCTGGATCGGTGGTGATAAACTTTCCGCGCTATTAAAAATTTATAATTAGAATAAAATGATAAAAAAGTATGTGTTTAAAAGTGATATTACCTTTCAGGTGTTTTTAATTCTTCCAATATTTCGTCGTAATACATTTTTGCTGGTTTCTTCATTTCAGCTTCAAGCATTTGTCCATATGGTCCTCTTAATGGTCGTTTCGAATATCGTCTGAAATCCTGCTCACCAGGCGCTGGAGAAGGACTTGCACGAGTTCTGTCACTTTCATTGTCTGACGTTGAATCCGTTCTCAAAAATATTGCATTACGTATTGATCGCTGACTCGAAGATGCTGCTGAAGGCATATCATCCTTTTCTTCTGAACTTTGACAGGATAAACTTGAACGACGATTATTCTTTGGCCAGATGGGTCGATTATAGTCAGATTCGGGTGTAAGTGGATCAAAAGAGCCCATAGATCCAGGAGTTCCTTTATCTTCAGATGGTCGAGAACCACTCAAAGATGACAATGGATCTGTTGCAGAATCCAATGTTTGTCCGATTTCAGAAAAATTCACTTTTGTAAAATCTAACGTTGGTCTGCCATCACCAAATTCACCAGGAGTCTCACTTGTACTGCTTTCACCCCAATCAGGATTCTCAAGATCAACATTTTTATCAATCGTTGGCCACTGAATATACATGCCTTTCCTCCGTCTCGATTTATCTAGCCGACGTTTTTCTTCTGATCCCCGAGAAGCACTTGAATCAGTAGATTGTGTTCTTTCACCGATTTTCAAATCATCATTACTATATCGTTTTTTCACTTCCACAAACTCAGTATTCCTTAAAACTGTTACATCTTCAATAGTTTTATTTTCAATTGCCTTATTATGACTATCTTCAGTTGAATTTTCTTCCTCAGTATTCGACCTACTTAAATTTTTTTCCTTTGCTAATTTTTCTTCTGTTGACATCGTGGAAAGATTTTCTTGACTAATCGAAATTGTCGGCAGCAATTCAACAGCAAGCGAAGGTAAACTTTTTAATTCGTCACTATTTCGATTCTCTATACTATTTAATTTATTTTCAATCGATTCATTTTGTGAGCTGTCAGCAATATCCGATGTATTCAAAGGCATCATAATTTCTGGACTCAAGCCAATTTCTTCTGATGCCATATCCAACCACTGTTCCGAAGTGTTCTCAGCATTCCATTCGCCTGCAACACATTCGTAAACCGGAACTGGTATTAGGCAAGTTGTAGCTGTTTGTAGAAAATTTTCCGGAGGAGATTCTAAGGGAATATTTTCTTCTGCTAAAATTGCCAGACTAGTTTCATGTTGATTTTCTAAATTTTCATCAATCAAATCTACTTTGACTTCTTCGGTATTTTCTTCGTTCAACATTTGCATTTTATCTGAATTTTCATCAGTTGCTTCCAAAATAATCTCATTTAGACATTCTTCTGGTAGATCCTTTTCTTCTACAGGTTTCGGAATAATTTCCAAAGATTCAGTTATCGTATTGTCTGACAACAATGGTTGCTCTGTCGAACTACTAATTTCCTCTTTTGATTGACTAACATTATGTCGATCAGATTCAGAGCTGACTTCTTCCTCCAATATCACATCAGGAGGATTGACAATTTCTTCCAGTGAGAATCTTTCATTTTCTGGCTCAAAATTTAAACTAATATTCAATTCTGATTTTTTTAACAAATTAATCTGATTCTCTTTTTCTAAATCGCTAGTGTTTGATCTGTGAATTTTCTTTATATTTGAATTTCGGTTATCATCTTTCTTTCTTGGCAGTGTCAAATTTGTATTCTCAACAACTGATGACTCTTTATTACTCCTCAATTTATCACGTATTGCTCCAAGAGCCGATTTTATATATTTTCCAGAAGTTGAAGAATAATCAATCTGCGAAAATGAAGCTGAACGAAATGGTATTGTCTTCTGTGTATATGAACCAACAATTGTTTTGGATTCGGCTCGCGGTAATTTCGAAAATAAATTATCATCTTTCAATGGTATCGGTGTTGGTGATGGTGACGGTGATTTTGATTTATCTTTTCTCAATATAATCGATTCTAAATTTGAAACACTTGTGTTTGGTTTTAATGCATTCAATAATGATGGTGGTGTTTTAAAATTGATTAGAATTTCAGCACTTTTTGTACCATCATTATATTTCAATTGTGAATATTCATCACTTTTTCTTTTAACTGAATCTGGTATATTTTCATCTTCTGTCTCTTCATCCATATGCAATATATCATCTGTATTTGCACTATCCGTAAATGTAATTGGTTCATTTTCAATTGTTTTCTCTAAACTGCTTGTATGTCGTAATTTTCTTGGTGGCGGTATTGGTGGTGGCGTTGGTGATTTTCGATGATGATTACCTTTTAATAATTCTGTTAATTCCTTTAAACGTTCAGATTTTTCAGATGATTTTCTTGATTTATTATCAGATCCTTGTTGTGTTGGACTAGGTGATGATCGTCTTCCAAATCCTAAACGTTGTAAACGATCTAATGTATTACGGCGCCTTTCCATCATTAACTATATTAAATTGATTTGAAATTAAACGAAAAAAAATTAGAAAAAAAAATATAATTTCATTTTAATTTAATTTGAAAATTATTTTGAAAGATTTATGAAGGATTTCTTATAAATAATATCTCATTGAGATATCGTTTATATGTTTGTGTAAGTTTGTGTAAGTTTGTGTGTGTGTGTGTTATGTGTTGTATTTTTACTTTCAAATAATTTTATCATACAGAACATAAAAAGTCCTCTGAAACATATCTGTATAGGGATAAAAGAAATCAATAAATGAATGAGTATTAATGAGTTTTTTACGAGTACATACTAGCATTTCTAAGTATTTACATTTCCTAAAAATTTGTTTCATAGATTTTATCAGTCGTCAATGTAAAGTTATTGTTATTATTCAATAAATACTCTTTATTTTGTTATGAAAATTTTCATAGAAATTTTATTTTTAATTTTATTATATATTTTGTTTTATTTTCTTTTGTTTGTTTTGTTTTTCAATCAGCCTTTCATTCAGTTTTAGTATCGCATAATAATTTTAGAAATTCAAAATAAATTTTAAATAAATTTTCTGTTAATAGTCATAAACTTGCTAATGATGATAGATAGAGATATACAATTATGTACGTATGTCTGTATGTATAATTTATTTATTTATACAAAATCGACTTTATAAGTACATACATAGATATATGTATGTATAGTATAGACGTATGGGTAAAGCACAAACATGTCACATCCGTTTTAATTTAAAACTTTAAAATAACAATTATTATTATGCGACTATATATAATATGTAAATGTAAATGAGTACACATTTATTTAGATTTTCTTTATTTTATTTTACTAATGTGTACGAGCATATACAAATAAAATTTACTCTTACGCCATTTATAAATTATTATTTTATATACGTATGTACTTATATACTACTACAATTACTTATACATATTATATGGATATAATGTATGTAAAAGTAACGTATAGATATACACATATTTGTATTATGAATATTAAAAAGCATACACAAATAAAATACTTACAAATATTGGCCGTTTTCAGTAATTAAGATATTTGCGGACTTTGCAGTCAATTCTGACTGTTTTAACACTGACATCACAACATCACATTGCAATAAAGTAAAGTCAGATCAATAAGCAAGCGTTGGGCATTCAGATATTTTTTACCTGTCAGCCAAGTTAAATGTCAATTAATAATCTATCTTGTCTACATCTGTGCTCATAGATATCAAACTTTTCGAACTACGAGTATCTTACATTTCAGATTTTTGCTTTACCAAATTTACTGTCAATTCATATCTGACTTTTTGAAATGCAGCACTTTCATTTAGAGCTTTTTAATCAAATCTACTAACTTTTCATATCTTAGGGTAAAATAATCTTAATTACCGAAAACGGTCTATGTGATGTATAATTTTTTTGTATTTCTAAAATGAAAATTTCTTCTAAAACTCTACGAGCTACATATATCGTAATATTTTATAGATGAAAATTATTTTTTCCAAAAATTGAATAAATAAATGAGAAAAAAATTGAAGTGATTTGAAGTATTGTTTGTATATTAATTGGCTAATAAAATTTTTATATAGTGCAATTTGTATATATGTATGTATATGAAATGTAGTAGTAATTCGATTATAAATGTGTATAATGCACTAAGTACTATATACGTACGTATGAGTTAATTTAAATTTTATTAATGATTTATTTATCATTATCGTCACACAGTCATATAATTATTATCCACATCATCTGTTGGCCATTGGCACAAGGTCATAATAAAATAATAATCATATTCGTAATAATCATAATATTTTCTTTGATTTTCTTAAAATCAATGTGCACTGCACATACATACATACATACATAAATACATATAGCATAATATCTGAATGTGAATTATATAAAAATAGTATATTCAAATGTAAAATTGTACGTAAATACACTATACTACAACTACTCTCTACTATAAAAGATTATAATAATATTAAATTAAAAAAATATATATATTCGTGCATTTATGTGTAGTATGTATGTGTCTATGTACATTATATGAAAATCTTATGAAAATAAAACACACTTCACTTTTTTGTGACATGCCAACAATCAAAAGAATTAAAAAAAAAAACACAACAACAACAACAAGGAACAGTAACAACAAAATTTAGTATTTTGTGAGATACACAAGATAATACAATCAAATATTTTATTCACATATCTACGCGACTATATACATATAAATAATATAAATAATACATATATGTATGTATGCCATACAAAATAATTATGTACATACGAGGGTAATTCAAAATATTCCCGGAATACCTGCGTCAGTAAGTAACTGTAGCAGAACAGCGAACAGTCAAGAAGTTTGGTTATATTTTGAGTGTTTTGAAAGCGTATAACTGCTGTGTATAAAAAAAGTAATTCATTTATTTTTAAAAGGATACAGATATCTGTAAAATTAGGTATTATTAAAACATTGCCTAAAGCGTTGGGCGAAGAACACATTGAAAGACGTGCCGTGCCGCCAAACTTTTACTGAGTTTTTGAACAAATTTTGAACAAATATACAATTCAAATCCTGAAGACTTTTCGCGCACCGTATAGTGACTGGTAATTGAAAATTGGTGGTTTATACGTAGAAAAATGAATCCATAAAAATCAACAACAAGTGTACTATATTATTTCATTTTTCCGGGAATTTTTTGAATTACCCTCGTACATGTACGTATGTACAAATATACAAAATAATATAAAACGTTTTTTGATTGGTATTATTTTTTTTTTTTCAATTCTGTTTTTGTCTTTTTTTTCCGAATTTTATTTTTGATTTATTTTCATAATGACGTTACTTTTGGTTGCCAACAATATTATTCTATGCTAAAGAAAATTTTTCACATTTTATATTCAAAACAAAAAAGAAACAAAATAAAATAAAATAATTTTTGTCGACAAAAAATTTTATAAGAAAAAAAATTGAAATAATCAAGGAAAAATAAATACATATACAAAAGTAATAAAGGAAAAAAAAATATAAATTTTTTATTAATAAAATTGAAAAATTGTTAAACATTTTTATTTAACGTTAATTGAAAGCTAGTATATTGTGACAAAAATTTAGTCAATTTTTTATAATATTTGATTGTTTTTTTTTTCTTTTTAAATTACGTACATCCTATGTACATACATATGCGTACATGTGTTCGTTAGTACCTACTTAAATTGAATATTTTACTCGTATAAATAAGTACACTTTACATATTCATATTTTTCATAATCAGAATTTTATGAAATTTTTAATTAAGAATTTCACTTCTTTTTTTTTTTTTGTATTATGATGTATGATAAAAATATTATTTATGTTACATGCATACAAACGTACATAATCTTTGAAAAAAAAAAAAAATATATATATGTACATAATGTAGGTATCTAATTTGTTTTAGAATTAACAATTTATGTATATGAAGTGCTATACGGCACTATTGTATAATATGCTAAGTAATGTGTTTTTTATGGTGATGTGCTACTACCATGTATGAAGATATTTTTTTTTGTTCTATGATCCATACATATTATACATATACACATAAATCTATATAAATACACAAATGTTATATTTGAAATAAATGTACGATCATAATACAAAGTGAAAAATATTTATCTATAAATAAAACAATATGAAAAATTTCATATCACTTTATTTATAATTCCTTCAAATATCTATTATACATTATGTATGTATATGTATATGAAAATTAAAATTCAAAATGTAAATATACTTTTTTTTTGTAAATTATATTGTCACGATTTTTATATGTATGTATAGGTATATTTATACAATTTTTATGTGGTGAAACTATGGTGTATCAATTAATATTCTAATAATTGTCATATAGTACATACAAAATGTTCAAATTATTTATTATTACCATAAAACGAGTATATGTATGTGAAATTACAAATTTTTCGATTAAAATTATTTTGTTTTTTTTTTGTTCTTTAAAGGATTATTATCATCTCGAAAAATTCATGAACTCAATAAAACTTATGAGAGGTACATAATTTAATAAAAATTTCTTATATTATGTGACGAAGAGCTACTTTTCAAAAAAGCGACATATCACATTTATGTGATTTTGTGAAAAAGTGAAAAAACTGTTGACACATCACTCAGATTTTAAACACAATTGAGTAAATATAAATTAAAAAATTCAAGTATAATTTGGTATCATTTCCATCAGCAAACTAAGTACATATATTTATAGATTTGTGCACATGCTTTCCCTTAACATATAGCTAATTCTGTAACTAATTTAAAATGGACCGATATGGACATGTCGCCTTTTAAAAAGTATCTCCTCTATATTAATTTGTGTTACGTTATATACATTATAATAATCATTTTAGTATAAATATAAAAATATCTATGTAAGTATACATTTATAGTTTATATTTTTATTTTTGTAAAGAACTACAGATTCAGAAAACGAAATAAAAAACAACAAAAAAACTTAAATAAAACACGAACAGAAGAATATACATACATACATTATTTCGTTTCCAATTTTAGATTATAAAAAGAAATATTATTACCTATATATTAACTATACATGTATGTATGTATATTATATATAGTATACTGTATTTTTGTTTGCATAAAAATTTGTGTACATGTATGATACACACATATATATATGTATATATATATATATGTTTGTATTTTTGTAAAAACGAAATGTAGTTTTATACACATATGCAGACAAATTTATGAATGTATGTAATAATTGTATATATACTCGTAAGTAAATATACACAGAAACAGTATATAAATATACAGGTAGATATATGTATACATACACTTACTCGTAAAACTCCACATGTTATTTACGAGTATATTGTTAGAAAAAATATAGAACAAGCGAAAAGTGAAAATAACAAAACTCTGATCATCATCATCATCATTATCATGATATTTTGTGTACAAAATATGTATGTATGTTATATTAAAGAAGAGTGAAAAATAGCGAAAATTTTTGAAAAATTAAATTAAAATTAAAATTACCTACATTAGGTATAAAATTCTATAACTTCTAATTAAACTAAAACAAATTCTAAATCAACTATACAAAAAATTTTTGTATACATAGTAATAATTTTCCAAAATGTAAAAATACATATAAAAATTTGGGGGAAACTTCCGAATTGAGGCGGCCATCTTTTGAAGCGATACCTTCCGATAATGATACTCTGAAATGTCCTCTTTAACATGGTACATGTCTTTATTGGCGCAAATTCATTTTAAGGACGCAACCTACCCTTAAAAATGTTTGCTTCACTACTCTATTTGTTACAGTTTACTTCACTATGGTTGGATTAGCGATTTCAATTTAAATTCCCTTATTTATAATTTCTAAAAAAAAATATATATGTATATATAAGAAAGATAATTGTTATACAAGAAAGATATAATAAGAAAGTTCGGGTTTGAGTAACGCAAAAGACATAAAACAAGATAACGCTGTGCGGACATTTCAGAGAAATATATACATAAATGAATAAATAAATTATTAACGATCAATATTAATATTTGTGTAAAATATCTTAAAATATGTACAAAAAAGGGAAAACATCTCCATATTCAATTATTATTATTTAAAAAAAATAAAAAGTTTTATAAAAGAAAGTAAAGAAATTTTAGTATTCGATTGATCGTGTTTTAGTAGAATTTTGTGCATATTTTGAAAATATAAGTGTTTGTTGAGTACTCAATTAAATTTTTTACTTCATTTTTTTTAGATAATTAAAGTTTATTTCATCTTTGAAAAGAATAATATAATTTAATTTTGTTTTAGTTTTGGGTTTCACTTTTTAGAGAAACGCCCATTATTATAAAAATATGAAAAAATTATTAAACATACTAATTACTATGCCAAAAATAACACAATTAATTTTTTAATTGAACCAAAAATTAAATATGAAAGTTTTTCAAAAATTTTTCATTATTTTTCACATTATTTAGGATATTACAACAATTATTTAAAACAATTTATGAATTATTATTAGCTGCTTTCGATTTAGCAATTCCAAGTACTACTTGTGAGTAAAAAAATGTGTCTAGGATAAATTGTTATAACGATCACGATCATCATACAAAAATTATTTGTAACTACTTGCATCTAACTTGAAAAAATTTTCATGAGTATCTGCGAGTAAGATGGTTTAGCAAAGACATTTACCTTTTTTACTCGCAAGTACATGAAATTGTTAAATCGAAAGCAGCTATTATAAATTTAAAATGAATATGATAAGTAATTTGAGATAAAAATTCTTATAATTTCCTTGTTTTTTTTTCAATTTTGTCTTTAAATTGAAAACATCTTCATCTACACAACTAATAACAACAATAAATGTTTAAAAATGAAAATTAATTTATTAAATTAATTGAAATAAATTATATTGAAAAATTATAATGAATGATATATGCATGTATTTTACGTAGAAAAATGATCAAATTTGTTTGAATTAACATGAAAAGTGTAATAGGAAATTCGAAGAAAATTAATTGTGAATCATCTACTTCATTTAAGGAAAATATAATTCTGGTTCCGTGTTAGTTTTTTTTTTCTTGAAAATGTATATGAAATACAAAAATTATATGAATTTTAATGAAAATGTTATAGGTTAAACAAAAAATAAATATATATATATAGTATCTAGTGTTATGTATTTCAACTGAAACCATTTAAAAACTTTAAACAATCATTTAAGATTTTTCTTAGTATTCATTTACAACGATTTATCCAAAAAGTTTTTAATCAATTTCAATAATTCGATTAATCTCCAAATTATCTGAAGAAAAATGTTTAGATAAACTTCTTATTTAAAAAAAAAAAAAAAAATAGTAAATAATAATTAATTGAAAAAAATGTTTATTTAACTTTTATCTATAGACACATGTATCTATACGTTTTGTATATATTTTATATAGAAAGTAATCAACGTATATACCTTTTGAAAAATGAATATTTTCAATCAACACATTCTTTTTCACCTTGAATCAGATTATAGAGAGAGAGAGAGAGAGAGAGAGAGAAAGAAAAAGAAAGCTCAAAAAAAAAAAAAGGAAATTAACAAATAAATAAAATATACGTATTTCAAAATATTTTATTTAAATATTTGCAAATGTTGTGTACATGCATATAATCGTACATTTTATTGATTTTCTATTTTGTTAATATAGTTGTATGTATGTAGTATGTATTATATTATGACCAAACATATAATATATAATTGTATTTGTGTAAATATGATGAAGGCAAATTTCATTCACTTTGTTTTTGATTACTCAATGAAAATGTAAATAAAAGATTGGATTTGTATTTTGTTTTTTTTTTTTTAAATCAAAACAAACATATGTACAACCTTTTATGTGCTTTATGTATATGAAAAAAATATACGTACACATGTACCCGTACATATGCACATGCCTGTGATTTAATAGGATTTATTAAAATATGGTACATATATATGTACTATATGAAAATTCTCTAAGCAAATACGTATTCATTAAAGTGATTTTATGTAATATTTTTTTTTTTTTAATTTTTCTTATTAAATTTCTAAAAACATTAGTTTTAAACAAAAGAAAATATTTTAATTTGATAATCTTATAAAAAATTATGTTTTTTAAAATTTTATATATGTATATATTCTTCTATCTTCTATTCCTGGCCGACAACAAAATACATACATATATTTATACTTACACTCATGTATATAGTGTAATTTATGCCAATAAATTATTATAACCTAATTTCTAGGTATACAAATTTCTCTTAAAACTCTATATACTGGTACTTACTTACAAAAATCAATTTTCATAAATCTTTTTCATTTTATTTTTTTATTTCTTATACATACTCGTATATACTGACTATGAAAATTTTTCTTTCTTTTCTACTCTTATAATGTACATATATATACGCGAGTATCTACACATGTTTCCTTTATTTATATTTTATTTTATAGATCTTTGAAAAATTTACAAATGCATCCATAAACATTAATGTTATGCAATAATGGACATAATCGATTTAAAAAGTAAAACATACGATAAAATATTATATATTATGTACACATAATGTATTATAATATTATAATATTAAGTACATATGTATGTATAGTATGTACATTCATTTTCAAGTAGAAAATATATGCACAAGTGCTTATTGATCTAATAAATCTTGAAAATTGTTAGAATGCCAACTAACGCAAAATCATTCGATCTGATTTGTTGCTAACAAAAGTTAATAAATTTCTAATGTAATTTTTTATATGAAAACGTACATACAAGTATATATAAATGTATGTATCTAATGTGTTGTGTATATATGAATGTATATAAGTGTACAACAATAATTCAAAAATATAATATAACTTGCATTTATTGTGCAAACATGTATCTACATACCTCTTTGTCTTGTGAATTACGTGCATAAATTTGCTGGGTTTTATTAATGTATCCAAATGATTCGATTGCTGGTATACGTTTAAATACAGGACCTTTAACATGTCCTCTGGCCGTTGTTCCAGCACTTCCTATCAAATAAGAAGTTGTCGGTGAAGTGGATAATGATGATAATGATGATGATGCTGATGTATATGGTGGTGGTAAAGGTGGCGGCTTATCTGGTAATGGTGGTGGTGGAGGTGAAGATATCGAAGAACAATCTAATAATGATTCACAATATTTGTAATTTTTTCGATTTTCAAAATCATAATTATTACCGATATCAGTGGCACGAACATTACGATTATTACAAAAACATGTAGTCTGACTTTTTCTCAATAAACATGAATCTAAGCTTCTATTACTATTCGTATTATAATTACTACAATCACAACAAATATTATCTTCACTTAAATAACTGATCGTACTTGTTTTATCGATATCGGTTAAACTATCACTAAAGAGATCCTTAGCTAATAAACTTTGAGTATTATTGTTATTATTATTATTACTATTTTCACTATGATTATTAGTATGATTATTATGAGTATAGTCGAGATTATCGTTACTACTGCTACTATCATCTAATGATGTATTCACTTTATTTGTATTATGTTGACTATCATTTCTATCATTATTTCTATCACTATTATTATTACTATTAATTTTAATACTATTTAAGATTTTTGGCACTGAATCAAATGATAAATTACAATAATTTGTATGACTTTTAATTGGTAATAATGATGGCACACTTTGTTTTACTGATAATGATGATGATGATAAAATCACTTTTGATTTCGTCGATATCGGATCAATATCACTTAATGATGAACTATTATCAATTTCACCACCAGACGAATCAATAAATCCAATATCACTATCATCTTCAAAACTACCACCATAACAACCAATACGATTCGATAAATTTATTTTATTCGTATTCGAATTTAAATTTTCATTTTTATTATCACCTGATGATTGATCTAACAGACGGTCTTCACTATTGCCACGTGCTGTATGAAGATGATCACCAAATTTAAATGGTTTTCGTGCTAATTTTGGAGTTAATTTACGAATAACGACAGCAGCAGCTGTACTAGTCGTATTCGATGTAACTGATGATAATACTGATGGCACTTCACCTAAAGATTTCACTTTAACAAGATTATTTGTTGAATTCTTATAATTATAATTATTATTATTATTATTATTTTTATTGTTAGATACTACGTCTTGTGTGGATTTATTATTGTTAAAGCGTAAATTACGTTTTGATAATTGATTATTACCATCACCATTTTGATTAATAATAGACTGATTGACACCACTGTTATTACCTAATGAACTTTTTGAATTTAATTTTTTTGCACGTAAAATCGCCTGATTATCACCTGATTGATTAAATACATTATTTATTTCACTATTTGATGAACTACAATAATCACTACTACTTTGTTCTGAATTCACTTGATCACCACTACCACTATTTGAAAAGCATCCAAAAAATTCAAAACGATTATTAGTATTGTGCTGCTGTAGGTGATCAAAATTCTTATTACTGTTATTATTGTTGTTGTTGTTGCCGCTATTGTTTTTATTGTTGCTCAAATTCGAACATTGCTGTTCGAATTTTTGTAATTTCCGTCGAAAATGAACCGGGTTCACCGACTCATCTTCGTCAAAATTATCTGTAGTTTCTGTATTCGATGTATTTGTATGATGGGGTCGTGGCGGTATTGGTGGTGGAACTTTTCCCGATGAATTTTTACTTGATAGAAATATCGAAAATGAAGACGGTGATGATGCCGTTACAGATTTTGAAGATGGATTTAAACCATGCTGTTGAACTATTGAACGTGGTATCCGTTTTAAATTATTTGAACGATTTATTTGTTTCGATATTGCACGACTTTGTGATGCGATTGTATAACAACAAATTGAAGACGTAGATTTTGATAAAGAAGATAAAGAATTTGGAGATGATTCGCGATCGCGACACTGCTCAACTGAAACTGCAGAGGATGATGACGAATTTAATATTTGACAACAGGCAATTGTTGGATAGCTTCTACTATCACAAGAACGATCATGTACAGTATTCTTATTAGATGATACTACTACGGATGAGGATGATACTGTATGTGAATGTGATGTAGTAGATGTTGTAGTATGTACGATTTCTACAGGTAGTGGTGATTTTAAAACAGGCAAAGATTTTTCTGTATCATTTTCATTCAATGGATTATTTCTATCAAATTTAGATACAACGTGATATGTTGGTGTTAATGGTGTTTTCATTGATCGTGTATCTACTACAGAAGTAGATGATGATGTTATTGTATTGGATATTATTGTAGTTGTATTTGAGACATTTTTTGTATGTGTTTGTTGATCCCGGTTCACTAACATTGCTGTAGCAGCAGATACTGGCGTAGATGATACTATTACAGCTGATGATGAGGATGGTGAATCTGGCGCCGACATTGCTGCTAACGAAAACGACGACGATTTCGACGCCGAAAATGTTCTATTCTTAGCTAAAATACGTATAAAAAGAAAATAAATATTTTCAATTAGGTACATTTGTATATATATTTTATACATTTATACAAATGCACGAATTTACAGTAGATAAAAATAATTGAATCGCGTATATATAATGTAGGATATTATATTTTTTATTATTTTCGAAAATGAAGAAAATTCTTATTTTTTTTTTAGTTTTTTCATTTATCAGATTTATTTTTACTCTTTGTAGCGAAAATTTCGAGCAGTTTTTCAATGGAAAATAAAATTATGAGTTTTTGTTTTCTTTGTAACGTAACATATAATGTAGTCGAACGTACACACATGTGTATTCATGGTGTGTACATTTATATGTAGTTGTAGTTGCGTGTACGTATGAGTATATATAAAGAAAGGCAGCAAAAAACTATCAACTACATATGAACATATGTTTAAAAATAACACAATAATTTGGATGAAAAAAAAAAGAGCTTTTTGAAATTTGTTATTGCAAATACATAGTGTGTTGGATTAAATGTGTAAGAGTACATAATTATGATAATTTATTTATATTTATTTATATAGACTTCCAAATTTTCAAACGTATTTTTTTTGCCTAATTTCGAATTTTTTTTTTTATATTCACATCCATTTTTTATATTAAAATATGAGACTCTACTAAAATGTCTTATGTCTTGCAGTCTTACATAAAATTTCTGTAATTCTTTTGTTCTAAATACATATTATATAGGTATAGAATTAAAATTAGAAAAGAAAAATAAATGTTATAAATTTTAATATTACACCAATTTATATTATGAAAAGAATAAAATTGTAAAAATTTTCTTCAAAATAAACTTACTCGGATTGTTTGGCTGTAATGGAATTTTTGTTCTAGCATAATTTGTTGTCCAAGGTAATCCTATATTGGATCTTTTAATACAACAACATGAATTATGATTATTATTTGAACTATTTGTACTACAATCACTACTTCCAGAACGACTTGGCGTTATTGAACATGATGTTGCATTATTATTATCGATACTTGTTGATCGTACTGATGAAGATGAATTATTTACATCGTTATTATTGTTTTTTGAAGATTTTGATGATGAATATGCAAAAGGATAATTTCCAGTTGAAAACCGTACACCATATCGTATTGTACCGAGTGTAATATATCCTGCTTCTGGTATTGCTCTATTTTAAAAAAAAAAATACATTATATGTATATATTGAAAAATGAATTAATACCAAATTTTTTTTTGAAATTTTTTACATTTTGGATAAAATTTATGGAATTAGGAAAATTATTTAAAAATGTGCAATTATCAATAGGTAGTTAATAAATCAGAAGGCAATTTAAAAAAAGTGAAAATAATTTTTCCAAAAATTTTCATAAAAAACCACTCCACAAATTCTACAAAAATTCAATTCGTATCAGAAGTAAGACAAATTCATAAAAACACCACGACACCACACAGCCACACATTATCATAAAAAGCTGCTTCGGTAACACTAGACGATTATAAAAGGAATTCCTATAAATATGCAAAATCAATATTTTGTGCTCAATATTTTAAAATACATTAATTTAAAAATTTAAATTCAAAGAAAATTTTTGTTTTTGCTAAAACAGGATAATTTACAAAAATAATATAAATTAATTGTCAAATTCCATCTCCTTTTATTACGGCAACAATTAACAATAAATAAATTAATAAAGCACAAAATTAATAAAAACCGATAATACATGCATCAGAATTATATTAAGTCATTGTGTTACAACAAATTAAAATAATTACTATTTAGCTATTAGCACCCTCTTTCACCAAAATTATGGCAAATTCTCAATACTACCTGTTCCATTGTTGAACTCTATCAGCAACTCTTTGATACCTTTGTATATTACTAACATTTTTATTTTCTTCATCATTCACATCCTGATGATCTGTTGACATTTTTTTCACATCTGAAATTTATTAAAATTCTTAAAATAAAGTAAACTAGAGAAGAAAAATTTTGTTTTATTATTTTTGAACGATATATGCAGTAGTAGATAACATTGCATTTTTCCAATCAATAAATCTCAGATGTACGAGTATATAGGAATAATTTTTTTCATTTTGTTCATTGAGAAGGAAATAGAAATATTTAAAATCAACTTAAATTCAATTTCTTATTCAACCGGAATTTAGCATTTCTTTTAAAACATATTTCATGTTTATTATGTAAGTCAAACAAAACAATCCACGACTATTTTAATAAATTATATCCTTAGATATAATTTTCAAATCAACAAATAGAACAGAGTAATAATTAAAATTATCACTTTTCCATTAAAGAAAAATACAAAATCTTAAAGCATGTTCATGCGAGTATGTGTAAATAAAATTGCATGTAAATTTTCTCTTTTCATATGGCATCAATCATTTTTCGATCATTTTATTACAATAAATAAAGTACATAATTACTTTAGTTATTTAATTGTGATCTTTCACGTCTTTCTGTTGTCTTTGTTTTTTCTTTTTTTAATGTTTTTATTTTTTTATTACATTTTCAATTAAGAAATAATTTTACAAACCTACTGTTGACAATATATACATATACACTGTGCAAGTATTTAACTTCCTTTGTATAATAAAAAAAGTCACGTAGCGCCATTTGACCTTTATTTTATATAAGTAAGTAGTTGCAATTATTTTACTTCAGGTATTATTTTCTTTTAATTTTCCTTTTATTTTTTGCATTACTATTCAAAATAATAATCCTAAATGACTATATACTTACAAGCATTTTTATTCGATAACAGAAGTCTTAAATTTTTTTGATTATAAATTCAAGTTGATTATATTATTTATTATTTATACCAACAACAGTATTAATAAATTGATAAATAATACAAGGTATAGATAAGATATTATAATATGTATTTACATAAATGTATATTCGCATATAGCACTTAACTTACGTACTAGAATTGCATTGTAGTAAAACTATCAGTTGAAATTATAATGTAAGATAGTGCATATATGGTAATATGAAGATATTGGACGGCGCCTTTAATGTACTTTTTATTCATATACATAAATGTATAATTTTTTATTTTCAATTTAAGCTGTCACTATATAATAGTAGATTTTTATGAGTCATATAATAATGTGTGTATTATTATGAGATTGGTATTCAAAATTATTATTAACGAACATTCATTTAAAAAAAATGAGAAAAAAAAAAATTTAATATAGACACAACACATATGCATGTAAAATTATCGCATATGGTCTATAAATAATAATATCGTATGTGATCTACTGAATATATGAAATAGTAAAAAATGAACAAATAATAAATAAAAAAGGTAGTATATAGAAAATGAAAATGTAAAATGAATAGAATGCAATCATATTTTATATATGTAGCTACAAATGTACATTTATAAATTTATAGTATCTACTACATGTGTGTAATAATAAAATATGTACTTTACATATATGTAATATGTATTTAATAAATGTAAATAATAATAAGAATGCAAAATATTTTATCTAGTAAATTCATGTATTATTGTTTATACTACCTAGATTAATAAATAAAATTTTTATATTATAAGAAAATGCAGTCTGCTATCTAATATCTATTCAGGTACACACATAAGTGTATGTACTTAGATGGTATTTTGATACGATTATGATTTTTTTTTATTTTTATAATATGAAGTGTGAATTTTTATTGAAATGAAATGCTTTCATATATTATACTGTTTTAAAGATCATTCAAATCAAATTATTATATATTTGCAATTGAATATAGATTGTTATAACCATACACTCTATATAAGTACGTATATAAAATATCAATAAATTAACGATTTAAAAAGTAAATTAAAATTGAATTGAAAATATGATAATTTTGAATAAGGTGTAGAAATATGTATAATTTATTATATTAGCATTAGCACCACACAATCAATATGAAATTATTTTTTATGTTAGTATGTGTATATCTAACATTTATTATGTTTCATTATTAATTATTATTAGCTGCTTTCGATTTAACAATTTCAATGTACTTGCGAGTAGAAAAGGTAAATGTCTGAGCTAAACCATCTACTCGCAGTGCTCGCAATTACTCATGTAAGTAGATTTTTTTAAGTAGATGCAAGTAGTTATAGTTATAGGAATAATTTTTGTGTTATAACAATTTATCCTAGACACATTTTTGTACTCGCAAGTACTTGGAATTGCTAAATCGAAAGCAGCTATTATTTGCTGTAAATGAAAAAGAGTATATCGAATAGAATTATTGTGAAATTTAAATGTAATCAAGAATTACAAAAAAAAATTGTTTAATTTATTGACTAATCTTAAGCTTGCTATATAGAAATATGATTGATATTATCAACATTCGAAAATAAAATTCAAAACACTAGATATCTACTAGTAGTTTTGTGCAATGTTGACACTGCACTGAATAAATATGGCATCGAATTTATTTACAAACATATTTAATAAAATATACTTTTTCCCAGTTGAATCGAACATTGTTCCAATCAAAAACAACATCGTTTCAAACATAAGCAACATTTTTTAAATCAAATTCAGCATTGATCTAAACAAACTCAATGGAAACATGTTGATTTTAATTTGAAAAATGTTGTGTTTGATTTATAAAATGTTGTTTTTGATTTGAACAATGTTGGATTCGACTGGAAAAAGTATAAATTAACGCAATAATTCCATGCAATTTTTTAATTTTTGAACAAAAAAATTAAATTAAAAACCACACTCAATATTAAATTACGAAAATTTATTTAAAAATTTTTTTCAAAATAACTGATAATTTTTACTATAATTTTCTTCAATTCAATTTAAATTATTCAGACAATTTCTTTTTATATTTGACATATTGCAAATATGCCATCACTTCATCCTTTTAATCGATCAACAGTTGGTTTTTTTTTTTTTCATATATCTGTACATATGTACATGTGCATAAAACAATAATCATTCGTATACGTATTGTATATAGAATGAATGATCAATCAATTTCCTGTTTTTTATCGTTTACAAAATTTTATATATGTACTATATCAGATATAATTTTCATGGTCAATGATATTCTTTTACAAAATCTTTATATACATAAATACAGAAAATACACACACTATAACATATAAGTATTACACATTATATATAAATGTTCGTATATTACATACCTACTTACAATCTTACACACATTACATTGTAGATTGTATTACAAATATCATAAGCATTTATATAAGATATGTATAAACAACAATATTCAGTTCATCAAAGAAGAATATGTATACATATTTATGTAGGTATACCTACGTATTTTCTTCTTCATCGAAATCATTTTAAATTCAATCACGGCGACCATAGCACATAATAATCAACATCCAATCGATTCACCATCACAAATCACATCACACACATTTTATTTTCGATTATTTGTACATTTATATAAAGTTGCCGTCAGTCATCTCAATTGATTTGATTTGATGCTTTTGGGAGGCCTACAATTACATATAATGTACATATAGTGATCAAACAACATGTTACATGACACTGCAAAATATTGCAATGACCATCGATTGATCTCTAAATATACGCAGTCAATCAAATACATACATGTTAAGGTATATAATGTACACATATCTTCAAAACTTCTATATGTATCTTTCGTGTAATGTACACATTACTTTTGCTATATACATATACATACATACTCTGTGTAAACAGATATAAATTACTATATACTCGTATAAGTATACAAAAAAAAAATATTGTTTACTCGTATTCTTGCAATCATTCAGAAAAGCAAAAAAAAATCGTTGACACTGTTGTAACAGATATTGATGAGCTTATCAAAGTGCATTAATGCGTGTAAATGATCAATATGTGACTTGAATATTTCAATAAGCATATATACTTAAATACAAAATACTGCATATACATACATACTTAATAATATACGCATGTACAAACACACATATACGATTACATGTAAAAATGTGCATATATAAGAAGTTAATTTTTTTCTTCACATGAAAATGCGTGTAGAATAATTTTATTTTTTCATATACAGAAAATATTTTATAAGTATTTATCAAAGACTATAATGCCTACCTAATAAAATTTAAATAAATTACGATATCAATTTGTGTATGCTTTTGTACTGTATAGTAACTATTTCAAATGTACGCATACCTTTCAAATATTTCTTTCTATACTCTAAACATTTATTATGAAAAAATATTGCCTTACTGATTTTAAAGGTCAAAGTAATTTTATTGATTACGAGTACATCGCACTATAATAACAACGTGGGCAATATTTTGTTATAATTACAAATTAATGTAAATAAACATTTACATATATGTATATGTACTTAGTTATAAGTTTTAGTTTTAATGCGATGTAATGAATACAAGTTCATTTCGATTTTTAGGTTGAACGAATCATTATTAGGAATTATTATATAAGTAGAGAAAGTAATTAATTTTACTTGGGACATTTAGGTTTATACCTTATCAATTTCACCAATTATAATTATGTTCTATAACAAAGGTACACACGTACTACTATATATATCCATTTACTTCTACATATATCAATTCTACTTTTCCAAAGATTTATTTTATTTTCCGAAATTTAATTAATTTTTATGTCAAATTTTTCCCTTTAAAATAATTATTTTTTTCCACCCACAAATGAAATATTATGTGTAGTGTACCCGTGTATATGCACTCGTACATAATTATTATACATAATTAAAATGTGTAATTATAATTAATATACGCATTTTTGTATACATAGACAAAATACTTAGAAAAGTATAAAAACATATAGTATATCAGTAAATTTGTCTACAATTCTTTGTCGAAAATTAATTAAATTATTTAATCAAATCAAAATTTTAATGCATACATACATATATGCCTAATGCTGTCAAGATTTATTGTACAGGATCATTAACCTGAAAACATTTTGACAAAATAAAGATCTATACTATAATACCCAATGGATTTAAATTGATCAAAAGATTATTTTTATTTATTCTAAAATTAGATTTAAAACAATAATTAACTTACACTTATATTAGAACAAACATTCGTATATTTTCTTTGTATTTACATAAATCTATTCTTTGAAATCAGTCAATATACATACATATGTATTAAAAATACATTTTATTTTTTTTTTTTTTATTTTTCTCAACGGGTTTGTTTACAAATCTGTCTATACATAGAATCCTATCTCGCTTGTTAGATTGTTAGATTTGTAATATATACTATCTATAATAATTTGTGAATTTCATATTGCTATTTATTATTTATTAGTGTTCATTATTATTGATGAAGTATATATGTAATTGAGTTATAAGTATATTAAGTGTATGTTAAAATAAAAAAAATAAAAAAAAATGAAAACCGCAAAACAAGAATAAAATTGAAAGAAATTCGATATTATCACAATTGCATTAATGCATAAATGATGTTTTATTTAATATAAATGTATGGGTAGTATGGGTACTTATAAAGATTCAAATAATAAGTAACAAGTATTGTATATTGGCGCGGTATTATACGCACATTAAAAAAATAATGTATGTACGAGTACACATAAGAGTAGATACTATATAATAAATTAATTTTATTTACATGCATTTATATTTACAGTGTAGAAAAAAAGTAAGTACTTAAGCATCAATTCTTGCCATTTGATTATTTTTCCCATAGTTTTTATATTCGATGTATATTAAGATTTGATTAAGAATATTATGTAATGCCTGATTAAAAAAAAGCATTGTTAATAAAATATAAAATTTCACTGATTTGAAGTATGTGTAGAATAGAGGAGCAAGAATTGAATTTGAATGTTATTAGTTGATTTTCTGTGTTTCTCATGTGCAATATTGGTAATATATTTTACTGAGAGAAAATCAAATCTTAATGAAGATTGAAAATACGAGTACACAGCAGATGCGTGAAATACTACTCGTACTAGTACAGCGTATACTACAGGTATTGTTATAGTCAATGACCTCCACTGCTGAAGAATATGTTTAGAGTAGAGAGCAAGTATAAAAAATGTTCTTAGTTGATTTTCCGTGTTTCTTATATGTAGTTCACTATTCGTATTCGTAAGTATTTTACTCAAAGAAAAAAAAAACTTTTTTTTTGAAAAAAGAAAATACGAGTACATATACATATACACATTATTTGTAAAGTACTTATATAGGCAAATGCAATATCCTTTTATTACATCACATCGATAAAAATATACAAAAGTTTTATTAATTCATTCATAATATACCTACATGTCTATATTCGCTATGCTATAAATGCATTAAATTTGTATAGTAATTCATTTAATAATGTAATCTTGTGGATTTATCTTCAAATATGTTAATTTTTAAACCGCATTTAGTTGCAAATTTACTTGTTTTCATTTTCAAAAAAAAATAAAAAAATAAAAAAAAAAACGAAACATTCAGAATCTTAATCTACGCATAAACATATCATATTCATACACATTGATCACATTTTACATTTACTTATATACATAATTGTACATTTATATGTATTTGTACAATATTGTAAAAAAAAAATGTATACAATTTCTAGTTGTATTTTGAAATAATAAAAAATATTTTTTTAATTAATTTTACGATTGAGATATGTATAACAATATTCTGTATAAATAATAATACCTTAAGTTTGTAATTAAAAGCAGACATGAACATACTATAATTCTTAATAAATCGGACATTATATACAAGTACATATGATGAGTATATGTTTTCGGTATTGTGTTTTATTTTATTCTCTTAATTATGTAATTACCTGGGTTCAATTTTAACATGCAATAATAACGAAATCACCGAAATCAGAAACAGAATCTTCAAAGGCAACAAAGCCTATACTACAGCCTGGCACCATTACTTAGATCGAAAGAACTGACAATAGTCACAAAAACGACAATATACAAGACACTTAAGACCGATAGTAACTTATGGCTCGGAAAGTTGGACAATGAGAGAGAATGACGCAGCAGCCCTAGAACGTTTTGAGAGACGAATTCTAAGAAGAATATATGGTGCGAAGAAAAATGAAGACAACGTATACGAAAGAAGAGACAACAAAGATATAGATCTGGTCTCGTTTATAAGACTAAAGAGAATGAAATGGATGGAGCATGTCCTAAGAATGAATAATGACAACATATGTAAAAGGTTCCTATTTAGTAACATTGACAACAGAAGACTTGGAGGGAGACCAAGAAATCGCAGGTGACAAACAGTACGTATAACTACGTACAAGTACGAGTAAAAAGACATATACGTCCTCCATTCAGGCATAATATACCTTATGTACTTAACCAATGAAAGAGAATTTTTCAAATTAAAAATTGACTTTATAGTTCGTCATCAGATTTTATTGAAAAAATCTAAAAATGAATAAAATATAAATAAATGTGGTTTTAACTATTTATGAACATTGTAATAATACTCGTATCTATGCATGTATGTACCAAAAATATCATATCAGATACAAAAACGCAATGAATTTTTATTTATACATTTATACTTATTTTGTTTTGTTTTTAATCGAATGAATTGAATTACAAGTGCACGAGCATGATCCGGATCAGACTTACATTGCTTTCAATTACAAAAGAATCTTTGTCATTTATATACATATGAGAATTACATTGCATATACGCTTATACATTTATACATTAAGTATGTACGAGTAGTTCATTTTTGTGTAAGTAAGTATATGGATAACAAAATGCACATCGATGCACATACTTAATATCTATAATGTACTCGTATCTATAAAGTCATGAGGTCGATTCTTTTCAATTGTTTTTACTTTACTTTTTCTTATTTTTATTTTAAATCTTTTTGAAAAAAAAAAATAAAAAAAATATATTTTTTTTTCTATTATTTATATTATACACGATCATACGAGTACAAAAATATTTATTTATATTTATAGTTTTGTCACTGAACTCCATATACTACATATTACCACATATTACGTATGTATGATGATGCCTGTATGGAGATATTATTGTAATCGCATATATGTACTATACATTACATTACGTGCGCTATTAAAAAACATGGATATAAATTTAGCATCATATTAATATTCCTATATATATAGGTACATATGTAAATATAAATAAATATGTTGCAAGTATTTACGTACATTTATTTGCAATCTCACTTATTATTTAAGATTTTATTATATTTCTATTTTTAATTCATATCCAAACACACACTCACACACATATATATTATATGTATGTACATTGCATGTTTAATACTTTTTCTTTCCATTCATTTTCCTTCTTTTATGGCTATTAATAAAAATGCTGTATACATTTTTATATAAAATGACATAGTTTATTTTTTTTTTTTGTTTTTTTTTTCAACATTTTACGTAATTTGTATATGTGTATATGCATTTCATTTACGTAGTACACAAAAAATATGTAAGTATATGCATGCGTATAAGATGCTTTCAGTCGAATGATTTCAACCCTGACATAAAAGAAGTTAGGCTCTAATTCATAAGAACAATAATTGAAGTTTTAAATAAAAAATATGTAATGTATAATAAAAAGAACAAATAATTTAAAAATGTTTGTTTTTTTTTCTTCTGTTTTACATAATTTGTAATATTAGAACTCTATATCGTCATCGTGTTTGTAATAATTCGATTCTTCTCTTTTCTGTTTTTTTTTTTTCTTCAACGCAATAAACATTTTTCATTTTATTAAAAGGGATTTTTTTTGTTTTTGGTTTTTGATTTTTTTAAATCTTATTTTTTTTTATTTTTAAATAAATATTTTTGAATAAAAATATATGTGGAATGAATTACAATATTTTGCATTTTTAATTAACAAAACTAAAAAAAAATTTAGGATCTTTGAATTGTATATGCTTGTAAAGTTTTAAGGATTTACCAATTTAAAAAGGTTTGTCGCGCTAGTGAAATATCAAATATCGTTATTTGTAAAATTTGTATTTATTTTTTGTCTTCGCTGTTCAAATCTTCGCACACCAATTCGAAATTGACTATACATATAATGTAGTGCAATACAATCATTTGTGATTCGTGATTATCCATGATTAGAATCTAAAATTGGACATACTGGAACGATTTGTTCAATGATTAACAACTAAGTAATACTATAGAACAATTGAATGTAACAAACTTCAATAAACTAACAAAATTTAAGTTATATAAATTTATTTTAATAAAATCTCAAGAATAAATTTACAAAATACTTCACTCAGCTGAAAATTTGTCCAGCACAAACATTTGTTTTAATTTTTTTTTTTTTTTGTTTTTTTTAATTTGCATAAAAGGTATTTATATGCTACCTACTTCATTATATATTTATTTAAATATGTATATGAGCTTATACAAAAATGTATCTATATCTCTTCTATTGTTCTTAGAATGATGAACTGATCAAGCTTAGGCGTTTTCATCAAATAAAAATAATAAAAAAACAGAACTCTTGAAAACCTACATCAATTTTTCACCCATTTAATACCTCATATAATAAAGCATTTTGTATTCATATGTATGAAAATATGTACATGTGTGTATGTATTATATTTACTATCTAAAGTGTGAATATAACAATTTTTCTATATATAAAAACGCACAGGAAACAATTAAATTTATATAAATTGTTAATAATTTTTTATTGTACAGCAAAACTTGAATAATTCTGCTACACGTAATTATTTTTTATTTTCATATTTATTTACGTTCTTGAGAAAAAATTGATTTTCTCTCTGAGTAAAATATTTACGAATAATGTACTGTACATAAAACACGGAAAATCAAATAACAACATTTTAATACTTGCTTCTACCCTTCATACATACTCTGAAACAGTGGAGGTCATTGACTATAGTAGTACCTGTCCTGTAGTATACGCTATTATGGTGCGCACAGTGGTATACTCATACTCTCATACTGTATCTCTAAACTTCTCTTCTACATTATAGTACGGACGAGTATAGTAATGCACAATGTATACTCATTTTTGAATTTTTATCTTCGAATTTCGAATTTCGAGTGATGGCTAGGAAAGCTTAATCGGAAAATCCACTACTGGTATTTACATTTTTCCACAATAATGTAAACAAATTATTGAAATTTTCTTATAATTTTTGTGTTTGGTTTTTTTCCTATTACTCTTTTTCTCCTTAGCTTTACAGCTCGGGGTAAGTTGTTATAGCTTCCTCTGATATCCTCTTTCACCCCTCATGATTTTCAGCTGTCTTCTTCGAATTAGTTATTTTCATTAGCTTCAAGTCTTCTTGTACACTTCTACAAGACTGGATGAGAGTGACCGTAAAAGAAAGTGTACTCTTTGATGTTTTTAATTTAATTCAATAATTTCATGAATGTTATAGCAACAAATTTATTTAAAAATTTTTTTACACATTTATTGTATGTAGGATCTCAAAAAGAAAATTTTTGTACATTATGTATGCTTATATTTTGTATTTTGTATGCTTTTATGCTTGTATTTTGTGCAATTACAGACAAAAAATAAAGAACCATAATAAATAAATTTGATATCTCAAATACAAGAAGAGTATATAACAAATCTATACACAATTAGGTATACCGGAAGTAATACAAAAGTTTAATGGAACATCGACTTTAACTCTCGATATATTACTCTTGATAATAATAACAATAATATAATAACAATAATAATGTATATACATATGAATGTACAAGTATATATATGCAATTTATTCTGATTACGTATACATAATAGGTACCTCCTATATACATATTTTAACTCTTCCAGCATCTGTATAACCATACGAATGTATATAGTTATTTTCATTGTTTTTTAAATAAAATCTTATACAATAAATAAACTTCTCTGGGCAAAATCATATACATATACATATATGTAGGTACCTAGTACCTACACATATTTATACTTTCATTTATATTATATGTTCAGAATAGGATTTATACAGGTACATACTTATATGTACTACATATATATGTATAAGAATCATACGTGCTATAAACTTTTTCAAACAGTGAATGTATAATGTAAGATAGAAAGGTACATGATTTAAAATTATTTTTATATGGTGTGGTAAATATATAAATTTCAAAATATAAAATAAATAAGAAAGAATAAGGCTCCTCATGTAAATACATACATATAATAATAATAATAATATGTAATAATAATAAGAGAGAATCCCTCAACTTATATTATAAAACCCGCCAAAGATATACTTTTTCGCTGATATAAAATAACCGGTTCTTGGACGTGTTCAAATGTGTGTAATATTAAATGTTTATGTTTAGTTAGCAAAAAAAAAAATTTTTTTATAATTTTTTTTGTATATATTTTTGTTTTTATTTCATTAAAGATTCTTCTTTCCTTGTATATTCGTATACACTACATTGATATACTCTGTATACTCTATATGGTACAGCAGCATCATAAGTACAAGAATCAAACTTCTTTTACAAAGTCCAACACGATTTTTTTTTACCTCTATATACCTATCTTTTACTTTAAGTACACATGAGTACATACATATTATATGTAGGTACACGAATGTAACGTACAATCTACAAACAGTCGTATACATACTCATATATCTATATCTATAATACAACTACAACTAACGTGGTTTTGTATCTTTGCTAATTTTTTTATTTTTTTGCGAATGGAAAAAAATCGGTTTTTATCTCTTTTGCATTTTATGATGTTTTGTTTTTGCTCAGTTTGAATATAAGTTTATCGCATATATGTACATATGCAGAAATATGACCGTAGACCATAACTACAGGCTACAGCTTGTGTATGTTGTTGATTTCATTTTTACAAGTTGGTTAGTTGCAATTTAGGAAACTTAAGAAGAACTTAATGGTTTTTTATTTTACTTTATTTATTTTGTTCTTTTTAGTATAGGTATGGGTACATTTTGAAACATACATATATTATATATAGTATGGATATCAAATCAACTTAAAAATGAATTGAAGCAGAAAAATAAAAACAATATATACATTATATGGAATATTAGAATACATAATATGCTTGTGTGTATAAGTATGTACATCTATGGTTCATTGGAAATTGGAGTTTCGTATTATATGTACATGTAGGTAGATATTTGTATGTACTTATATAAAGGGTCTATATCTAACTACATAATATAGTAACTCATACCTCATACGTATTTATTTATCTATATTTTTCATTATATTGTATTTATATGCAAAAAGTATAAATATAAATATTCATTGGTATAATGCTAGAATTTTATTTGTATTTTCATTATAACATATATAGATCAGATTTTTATACATATGTGTGTATACACCATACACCTTTCATAAAAATTCATATATATGAGGAAAATTATATCAAAAGGCGACATGATATGTTTGATATGTATGTTTGCTTAACTACATTTGCAATTTAACATGAAATTTAGGCTATTTTGAAACAAAATTTTAATTCAAATCAACAGGGCAGAGCGCATTCTCAGCTTTCATTTGATATAATATCAAACACAATTCCAATTTTGAACAAAATGATCACGTCGCTTTTTGATATATGTAATGCTCCTCATATATGTATGTACTTACACATGTATTCACAATTATTAGGATTATCAATAAAACAGTTGGTTTGGTAATATAGCGTACTCCACTGTAAATTATATCCATTCACATCCACATTATATGTACATATATGAGTGCATTTCATTTTAAACAAGCATGAAAAAATCACAATGAAAATTATAAGTAAACACAGATACGCGAATACGTCGTACGTACATACAGATGTTAGCGATATTAGATGAATACGATTGTACAAGAATCAAATGTCTAATACATAAGTATATAATTTATTTTCGCGAATATCAAAATACTTGTATAATATGTGTATCGTGTATGCAATGCAATCGAATCATAATAATCATAATTTTTAATGTTAGATTTTTCGTTCTAGATATCTCGTTTGAAATTAATAGTTTCCTCCATATGTAAGTATATGTTACAAAAATATGAATGGCATTCCTTTTTTTATTTTACAAATTATCTATTAAGAAAAACAATTTTTTTTTTTCTTATTCAACATTTTGACACAATAATTATTATTTAAAATGAACTAATGATAGCTAATTGAAATCAATACGCACGGAATATATGTATGATATGTATACGTATAATGTAATGTGTAACAGATTTTTTATTTTATTTTTCATATTACATATTTATTATTGTTGAAATAAAACAAAATAAACAAAAAAAAAATTGATTTTAAATTTGCGATCTGATTTTTATATTATAGTCACGACGATTATAAGATATTCGCGTATGTGCAAATATATGCACAGTGGTAGCCTGTCAGTGTATGTACACAACACACATTACATTCCATATGTATACGAAACATTGTAAAGTGTTTATTATTTCAATTAAATATGCAATTTATCTTAAAAAGTTTAGATACATATTATGACAATAACATGTTTTTGTTTTTGAATGATTTTTGATGCCAATAAACTAAAATTATGCTTCCATTAATAAAATATATAGTACAATGAAATTACATATATGTATATGTATGCATATGTAAATTTAAAAGAATTTTACATATTAATACTCTGGTCTATAGAGAATATGCAAGCTGAGTAGAGTACACAGACATACTCACACAAATATTTTTTGTTATATTAAATTTAAAGTTTTAATTGTTATATCTATTTCCCTTATTTTAAAACATTTTTTTTTTGTATTTTTTACAACAACGATATGTAATAGGTATGTAAAAATAAATAAAATTTGTTTTATGTCAGAAATATTTCATTTAAAAATTTCATTTTAAAACAAAAAACTACTAGAGCGCAGAGGTGAAACATTTTTGATTTTTTAAAAATTTCTTCATTTTATGTAATGTACAATTTGAATTGAAAAATAAAATATAAAATAAAATATAAGGAAAATTCAACATCAAAAGATTTCCGCGTATATAGTGAGCTAAAATCATTCATCAATTATGTATTATTTTTAGCTCCATAGGCATATCTATAGTCTTTTTCAAAAAATTAATTTAAAAAAAATATATATTTGTGTAATTTTGAAAACAAAAAATTAGCCAGACCCAGAATATATGCCTTGAATGCAGTAGTGTCTGTATCTGAATCTCTGTAATTTTTCAATATCAAATTCATTATCTAATGTGCGTAAAATTTAAAATGGATATGTTTTGAAGTAATTTTTTTTTTAAATATGTATGCATACAGCATATACAGCATCACATTGTCCAGATATAGGAATATGTAATAATAATTATTGTGAATTTTTTTTTTTAAAACAATCATAAAGTAGAAAAATATTGATGCATCCAAGATCAAGATCCAAGAAAATGAAAGAAAACATTTATTACAATATTTAAATATGTATTATGGAAAAAGTCTATAAAACTTTGATAAGACCTGTACTCACATATGGTTCAGAAAGCTGGGCATTAAAAGAAACGGACGCCAGCAATCTTGAAAGAATGGAAAGAAAAATTTTAAGACGAATGTATGGAGCAATAAAAATTAACACAACAGAATACAGAAGAAGAACAAACTTAGAACTTTATGATGTCTACAATGATATGTGGACATCTCAATATTCATAATGATCAACAGGCGACACTTGTGGCTAGGACACATTAATAGAATGGACAACGCAAATCCATGTAAAAAAGTTTTTTCAGACAATATGATCGGTGCAAGCGCTAGAGGAAGACCGAGGAACAAATGGTGGTAATCAGTAGCAGTAGATTTAAAGAAACTCAGTATTCAAAACTGGAGAGAAAAGTCGAAGGATAGAGAAGCTTGAAGAACCCTTCTTTCAAAGGCGAAGGTCCTTCTTAGATCTGTGGGCCCAAAATTAATGAATGAATGAATGAAATAAAAAACCAAAATTATATACTTTTGTATTCGTGTATCATTTTTTTATATTCCGTGTCATTCACCTGTCTTTCATCAACAGCACAACAATAAATTAATGTATTATTTTTAGATTTGTCAGCTGCTTTACATCATATTCTGAAATTCTGATGTTATAGTAATAATGAAAAAAAAAAATTAAAAAAATGAAAAAATAACAAAATTTATACTTAAATTTAATAAAAAAAAATTTTTCTCAGATTATATCACATATCCCGAATATAGTACGTCATTGTACATATAAAATGCTAAAATTATTCTTTTAGAATTTAATTTTCTTCAATTCAATTTTGTGTTGAATTTAAATTTAAAATTAAAATTTTTTTTTAATAAAATGCTATACTCTACTCTGTGTCCATGTCCAGTCTATTTAATTTACTTAAATTATTGTTGAATTTTCTTTTTTTTTTATTTATTTTTCTTGAAAATATTCATTTTCCTATCTTTATTCTTCCTTCTTTTTTTTGTGTTGGTGTGTGTGTTCTCATTGCCACTTTATGTTATTTTATTGTATATACGAACAATAAAACAAGAACTTAAAATAATATTTTGTTGACAATTTTTTAAAAATAGATTTTTTTTTTCTTGAAGAAAAAATAAAAACAAATAATGTATTAATAAAAATGAAAATAAATGGCATCATTCCGACTTTAAAAAACAAAACAAAAAACCTATCTATATGGATTACACCAACACATAGTATTCGCATATAGCACCACATAATAACGTACAATGTACTGGATATGATTATAAAATGTGCGTAAAATTCGTAATTGTATTCTTTGATTTAAATATATACGAGTACATTTATATAGGTAACATATATCAGATTTATACGAGAATGCATAAAGATTATGTATACATACATTCACATGTTCTTTTACATACATTTTATTGTACATATCCTTTTTATGTAAATATGTATAATTAAGTATGATACTATATATAATCGAATTTATAGGGATATAAATTAATTTAAAGCCAATTAAAAAATTTGTTCATATAATAAATCTGTTTTCTTTTTAATTTTCTTTTTATTTAATTTGTAAAACAAACAAAAAAAAAGAAACATTTTTTTTTGTTCTGTTGGTGTTTTTGCTCTTTTTTTTTAAAAAAAATTTTCATTTAAATAATAACGATAATGGTAATAGTGATGATTCAATATGATTCTCATTAAAAATTTGGCAAAATATTTAAATTCAAATTTTGTATGCCCACTACATACATATATATATGTATGAGAGTATACGAGTAATATAATTGTACCTACATATAAGTATGTACACACGTAGTGCGGTCCAGCCATCTCCAACCTAACATATTTCTATAGGTAAAATTTAAATCCTTTATAAGAAGCTGCAATAATTAGCATCTTTTAGCGACTCATAAGTAAAATTTTAGCGCTGTACATTGACTGATTTAAATATATCATTTGTTTAAAGGTCACTATGTCGATGACATTGGAAAAATTGCTTAAATTAGAATACTATGCAGTGATTTAATTTTCAATATTGAAGAAAAAATAACGCCGAAAGAAATTGAAAATCGTTTAGATGTTGAATATGGGGAATTTACTCCTTCGTATACAACAGTGAAAGATTTGGTTAAAATTATTTCGTCAAGGTAGAGAGTCAATTGAAGACGACGTCCATGGCAGAAATCCTTCTACAGTAGTGACAGAGGAAAATGTACAATTAGTAAGAAAAATTATTTTGAGTAACCGTCAAGAGTCAAAAAACAAGAGAAATTGCAGAAAAGAATAAGATTCCGAAAACAAGTGTTCTGCGAATTCTCCACGATCATTTACACTCATGTTCATGTCTAAAGTTAGTGCGAGATGGGCATCAAAACATGTTAGTGCAGCGCAAAAGTAGCAACGAGTGGATACAACTGTAATACTGTAAATGTTGAGGCTGCTGTGAGAGACAGTGGCTTCGTAGAATTTCCTCATCTACCGTATAGTTCAGACTTGGTCCCAAGTGATTTATTATTTTTTTTATAATTTTCAAAATTGAAGTCTGACGTAAGAGGAAGAAAATTCAACAACGATGATGAAGCTAAAGCAACAGTTTTATAGCATTTTGAAGCCAAATCTTCAAATTACTTTTCTAAGGGTATACAGAGCTGTTAATTAAAAGAAGTGAAAAATGTATTGAAATAGGGGAAGACTATAGATATATTGAAAAATGATATTAGTGATTTTTTGCTTCAATCACTGTACTAAATATGTTAGGCCAGAAATAGCTGGACCGCACTAAGTACACATGTAGATTCGTTCATGTACTCGTAAATACTCGTATATGTATATTAAATTTATTTTTGAATATTTGTTAACTCTATACGAATATACAATATACATAAATGGCTTCTTTATATATATACACACACACACACATAAAAGTATATAACTTTTCTTTTTATACTTATTTTCTTATATGTGATTTATATGTATGTGCATATGTGTATTCGTTATTGCGACAAAATTATACGTACAGAAATTTTCTTTCACATTGAATTTTAAACTTGATTCATGAAAATATAATTGAATTCTCTTAAATTATTATAAATAAATGAAAAATATTATCTCGTAAATCTTATCTAGTAATAAATATGAATATATAAATATATGAATATATGAATATATAAATTTTTTTTTACTTTTTAATTTATATTATTTAATTTTTTTTAATTGAAAAATGTAAATAAGTACATAGTACTCGCCAGGGACATTTAAAAGAAAAGGGTAGGACACATTGTTGTATTAAATATTATAAATGTAAATAAATTTTAAAATTAAAAATATGAAACTGTAGGTAGGTACTACCAGTACTACGTAAGTTTGTGTATGCACGTATATATATATACGGTTGAATGAGTGTGATGTGATCAAAGCGTTTAAAAAATATGAAAAATAATAGCAAAAGAAATGTATATAAATACAATGGGAAATTTTCTGCAAATAAATATACGGTCAGTTCTGTAAAAATATGTTATCTGAAAATGTGTATATTGAGTATGTTTTTGAATCATCGTATCGCATCTATACAGGGTGTCCGAAGTTCATTTCGGTGTACGCATTTTTCCAGTCGATATGACTTGCTGAGAAATGAAAAAAATCGTATGACAGGGGTGGCCTAAAATTAATGTGTGAGGAGTTAGAGGGCTCAAAAGTTTTTTTTTTAAGGTCAAGTGACTTATTTTCTATTTGTGGTCATAAGTCACGAAATCCTTAGTCGTTTCAAATTATTTTACATTTATTGGAAAGATAATCAATCAATCTTTACTTTGACACTTGAATTGTACAGATTGGTTTAGTGATGCCAAAGATATGGTACATCAAATTCAAATTTTCATGAAAAAAATGAAAAATTTTGAGTTCAAGGTCAGATATCTCAAAATTTTGCAATATTTTTTATAAATTTTCTTTACTTAAAATATTGCTCAATGGATTTCCTTTCATTTGTAATTTATTTTATTCAATTATCTGTCGTGGTTTTTTGCGTTATGAAAAAGAAAATGTAACAGTGGGTTCTACCAAGAAAGTTAATATTGGGTCCATGGGACCTATCTACTGTGTGCGAGTTGACCACCCGAGGCGGGACACCTTGTATAATGGTGTGTCGTACAGTCCTCTTTTAAAATCTTGATCTCGTGCAGAATTATTCAGTAGCCTTCACAACCTCATGTCTCACTCACTATACAGACGATGTCTGGTTATACAAACATAAAAAATGAATAGGCATACATACCACCAAATTATTATTTAATTAAAATGTTTCACCCAGAATAGTTGCATATTTTTGATCAGACTGTATACGCGTACTAAAAACAAAAAATTAAACTCGCTTACATTTTTATACTCGTGTTTGTATATAAACACAATTTATATAAATTATTTAAGAAATTTATTTTTCCTTTTTATTTTTATTTGTTGACGAAATAAGCATAGCCATACTTATATGCTCACATCTATGCATATGCGAGTTGATTCATTATGTATATATTATACATATTATGTATTTCTGTGTACTGTACATAATGTACGTTCAATATACTCGTATACAATACATGTACATTATATGTAAATAAATTTGTTAAACTCTTTTTATATATTTTAATATGAAATGTGAAAAATAAATTTTATAAAACTTAATGACAGCTCACGTAAATACATAATTTATATTGAATGTTAACATACATAAATTTTAAAATAATTTGTTAACTTATTTTTTTTTTGTTTTTCATTATTCTCATATTATTCTTGTATGTTATACACACATTCGTGTATATACACATTACAATCATTATATATACGATACATATATGTACATATGTAGATATTTGTGAATAATTTTATTAAATTAATAGATAATATTTTAAAGTAAATAATACATATGTGTAAATTTAAATGTTTATTGTATGTATATACAAAGCATGCATAAATGACATTATAAGTATGTACCATTATTATTCAAATATGTCATCATCAGTCAATAGAAATGAGAATAACTTTTAATATTAATTCTTATTAAAAATAAAATTTTTTTCAAAAAACAAAAAATCTCAATCAAAACGATGTACATAGGTATTAAAGTAAATAATATAAAAAAAAGTTAATTTACTCCAAAATGCGATATTATTCTGTTTTGAATTTTTTATTAATTTATTTATTAATTCATTTTTTTTTTGTTTCTTATTTTTTTTTCACTTTGACGATCACTACTAAATTATTATTCGTGCGTATAATAATGAAATATGATACGGTAATCATATAATTTCTTTTTTTTTTTTTTTCTTTTAAGTCATTTTTATTGTAGGATTTCATGTTAATTTATTGTTTTTAATTAAGATACATATTTCTCGTGTATATATATACATATACAGTATACGAGTTTATATTTTACATTCATATAAATTGTATACTTTAAGAAGGAAGTATCGCTTGTCTTTCAACGAAAAATAAAAAAAAAATGTATGATTTTCAAGGATTGTTTTTTTGTCAAATTTTTAACAGTTAAATTTTTATTTTTATTTTTACAAAATATTATTTTTGGGTATACTCATCGAAAAAATAATAAGAACAAAATAAAAAATTAAATTTTTTTGTGCAATTTTTTTTTAATGATATTAAGGTACTCGTCCACGATGCAATTTTTCTTGCATGCAAGACGATTTTGACAGATAAAATTGCACGAAATATTTATTTCAAAGTGTACGCTACGCTGCCTTGAAAGATGAAATATTGCACAGAAATACGTATTTTATGCAATATTTCTTATTGGAAGCATTTTTTTTTTTATTGCATAGTGTACGCAGAAAGAAAGATATTCGCGCAAGAAAAATTTATTCAGCTCATTCAATAAATATTTCTCTTGCATATGCAATAAATTCAGCTGACTAAAATGTAATGTGTTGCTGTGTTATCTATTATTCGTTGGATGATGTTGTGTTGTGCTATGACTTCTTGTGAATTTGGTATGTATTTTCTATTATTATTATTATTATTATTAGGAAGGTAGGCCCGTTCAACTCTTAAAATATTGAAAAAAAATACATGAAATATTTGAAATATAATGTATATGCAAGAAAATAAGAATTTCGTGTAAGTGCTCGTGCAATAGAAATTTCTTGCAAAGATATTTTTTTCTTATTGCATATTTTTCATGAAATATTGCGTCGTGTGTACGAAGTACTGCAAGTTTTCTTGCACGCAAGACAAATTTCGCGCTAGAAAACTTGCATCGTGGACGAGTACCTTTATTCTATATCATTAATTGTAAAATGTACATATAGTACCTATATACTTTCGTAAGAATGTCATTTACATTCCATTTATGTAAGAAATTTCATTCTATTATATGAATACAGATACGCGTATACAGATACTATATGCAATGTATGTACATATTTATTTATAGTGATGATAATATTTCAAAGTGTATTCTATATATACAGCATGTATGTATACATGTGTATGTAATCGTATCTAATGTATAAACGTAAATCTATGTAAATGTGTACATTATATAGACATGATATTATGTGTATTTTTATTATAAACCTTATCAATTTCATCATCATCCATATCGTTTATATTATACATACATAAATACATACATATATTACATACGAGTATGTACATTATATGCATACATTTTCAATTTAGAAATTACACATTCCTATAAGCCTAGGTTATATTGTAAATTAATTAATGAAAATATTTGCAAGAATTTTATTTGTTTTGAACGTTTTATAAAAGTTTTTTTTTCTTTTCTTTTTAATTTTCGTCTTTGTTATTTATTGTTATTGTACAAAAGAATGTGAAAAGTACATACTACAAATGTACATAATATAGATGAATATATGGATATAGAATATACCTATACATATGTATTTTAACATGTGATTTTCATTTTTATTAGTTACAAAAATTTCGATGATGAGAAAATTATATTTCAATGTGCGATCTTTTTCATATGTACATACAAGTATATTTCTCTTATATTTATACTGGTACTATAGCTACTAGCAGCTATACTGATATTTCGTATTTTTGTGATTAAATGAAAAATGAAAAATGAAAATAATTTAATGAAAATTTTCCTTAATTAAAATAAGAAGATTTTACATTTACTTATTTTTGTCTACATACTTATATGGTACATAAAGTCTTGTATAGTATTTACATTAATATTCAAAAATGTGAAGTGTGTATGCGTTAAATTGATGTGATTCATATATATATAAAATAAATAAAAATTTCTAAATTAGTAAGGGGTATGAAAGTCCTTGAAATTAACTAATCATTTCACTTAAACTACGTCCTATGTGTACGAGTATTTACATATATCATTTTGTATTTAATTACATCATTTTATGTAAAGCGTAAAATTATTGTTCGATTTTATTTGATTATATTTCTTTGTTCAAATTAAAAATTATCGTATTATGATATTAGCTGCTTTCGATTTATCAATTTTAAGTACTTAAGAGTGGTGGTCGGATAAAAAAAGCGACAGGGTGGACGCTGAACGTTCAACTGAAAGAGGTGTTCCAGTGTTGGAACTGTTGCAACTGGTGGTAACTAAGTCCTGAATGGCAACAGGAAGGGCTTAGGCTAATCTATGAATACGAAACAGGTCCTCCAGATTGGGGTTTAGGAGGTAGGCTGATTACCTATTCGCGGAAAATCTTACTTATTAGTAGACTCTCATATTTACAGGTGAGTGCGATTTTATACTACTTTTACTGTACTTCTACACTGGATATGTTGGTAAATACTAAAATAATAAAAACAAAATGTTAAACGAATAAAATCCTTGAACAATAATAATTATTCTTTAAGGACTCTAAATGTTAATTTATTTATTTATATATATACGTAATATATATCATGGATCAATATTTTTGATCTGATGACTGATGATGGTGACATTTTGTCCGTACTACCAGCATACAATAATGGCTGGCATATTAACGAATTGTGGAAATTGAAAAGACAAAACCATGTCTATGTGTGTGTGTAATTTTTTTTTCTTTTTTCATAATATTAATATTGTGTACAATCAAAAAATATGAAGTTTTGTTCCATTACAGTTGTTCTTCAATCAGTGCCAAGATCTATATAGATGATAAATTACATACAAATTACCTCAGATATTTATACATTTTATATATTTTTTATGTATGTATGAATAATTTAATAAATTTATTATATTTTTTTGTATATATTCTGCATATAAGTATATACATATGTACATATTATTATATGCAAAATACTCGTAAATTATGTCACCTGTCAAATTGGGTAACTACTCATGATATACGCATAATTGAGTGCTATAATGAATATTAAAAAATTTTTAAACTTTTGTTTTCGGTTATACCAATATCTGATTATATGTACATACATGTATATATACATTTATGTTCATTCTTTTTTATTAAATTTTAATACATATATGTATTTCGAAAATTTCGATGTTCATAGTATAGATTATAATATGTTCGTATAAAGTAACTGATGGTTTTACTTTAAGATTCGAAATTAAATCTTATCCTCTTTATAATATTTCCCGTATTTTGTATTTAGAAGTGCACATATATAGCATATTTAGTTACGTAAACGTATATAAGTACATACTCATATGTAATGTAATATATAAGTATGTACATTTTTTGTAATATACATATAGGACGAAATTTTATTTCCAAAAGATTTTTTCTTATGTTAATTTTTATCTTAAATGACAGGACAGAATGTATTTTTTTTTTTTTAAATGTTATCGATCAATTTCACTAAGCTATATATCATATGCGAGTATACATACGTAATGTAAATGTACGAGTTATTTAAATTTTAAAGTATTATAAGCGTCCGTAACGTGTTGCGCTTGCGCGAATATAAATTTAATATGAATAATAATTATGTATGTTAGTATACCCTGAAGGTGCGAATACGTGTTTTAATATTTGCATATCAGTGTCTCACCTTCTGTTTAATGAAATTTTTCACACATACGTTATGTATCATTTTTTTTTTTTTTTTTGATATATCTTCTTGGATAATTTAGAATCATTATGTATATATAAGTATCAGAAATAAAATATTATAGATTATAGATTATACCTATATGCGTAATGTATGTAAAGTATATAATATGTATTTGTCTTAGGTATGCTGCGTATATACAAATACGTATGTGCATTGCTTGCATATCTACAAATGGTTCTATATTTATGGTTCATGGTATTCAGCTTTATGTAAATAATGTATGTACATACGTTTTTTTTTTTTTTTTTTGTATTACATACGGCTAATTCTAATAAAAGGTCAACCTATGTGTCATTTTCTCGATTTCATTTTTTTCCGAATCTAAGAAAAAAAAAACAAATATTCCAAAATACTTATTTTAATTAATATTCATCGTTTTATTTTTTTTTGTGTTCTTTTTTTGCAATTTTTCTTAAGATAGTTTTGAAAAATTGAAAATTCATAATAAAAATCGATATTGATTTTGAAGGATGTATGTCGCCAACAATTTTGTAAAATCATTTTAAAATCTATAAAATTACAATTTTTCTAAACTATAGTGAATGAAATGTCAATTTATTACTTATATGAAACTAATTAATAAAAATCATTTGAATTTACGGCTTGAAACTTTGAAGAAATTTAGATGTCAATTTGGTCTGATTTCTTCGAATACTCGCCATACATACGTCGCCAACCGACTTTATTCTTTTCATGTCTTTTTTGATTAAAAGACTTTTGGTAATTATTCACGAATACTTCAACTATTTGAAGTTATCAAAAAAATTTGAATAATTAAAGGGATGCTATTGAGTTATAACTTGTTCTTTATCTTCAAACTGTATGTCGCCCATTTTAGAATTAGCCATATATATATATATATATTTTTTTTTTGAGCTTAAGAATAAATTGTATCTGAGGATGTACTTTTAAATACATATGTACATCTAAATATATATGTACATACATATCCTTATATTTATATACTACATATGTAAGTACTACCAAGTACTACATAGTTCGTGATTTATTTAATTTTTCATGAGACGCCAATATTTATTTTTTATTTTTTTTATTTTTTTTTTTTTGCTACTTTAATGATAATAATAATAATTATAATCACCATTTTAACTGACTGACAGACTGGTCAATATATAAAAACAAATAAAAATTAAAATAAAAATGATAAATTCAATTCGGTATGGTTCAGTCCGCAACAGTTCATAATTTAATATAAATGAAACACATTACGTATACATATTACATATATGATGCATAAATGATAGTTAAAAGAAAACCATTAAAAAATACAAGTCATAAATCTTTCTTACAAAAGTGTATGTACTTAAGTAAGTGGACATTAGTACTCACTCATACACGAAATACGAATGCAATTATTTTGATTTTATTTCATATTTTGTATTTTGTCTGGGCAAATATATAAATACATATGTATGTACCTACATATTGAAATATAATTTTAATTTTTAACATAGTTAAGAGCATACATACATTATATGAATTCTACAATTCTACATATGCATGTAGCATGTACATACTGTATATAGGATAATATTGCTTTTAAATTAAGATCAATGGACTTTTATTTTGTTCAAAATATAAAATCAAAAAAAAAAAAAAATCAAAATTAAATTACAAGAAAAATGTATATTAATTCCACACATACATACTATATTATATGTGTTTGTAAATACATACGAGTGCATATACATACATATATGTACATATGATTATGATTAACTATGTATATGAAATGCCTTCTTTTGTATGCATATATGTGTATGGATATATGAATTTTCATTTGTCTGCTTAGATTTACAGAACAACATAAAAAGAAAGAACCCTGAATAAATTCAAGGATTTATATACATATATATATTTCATATGTATATACATACACTCATACATAATTAATATTATGTACACATATATACATAAGTATGTATAATACGGTACATTATTTCAAAATTTGAATTTATTACAAATCACATATCTCTCTCTGTTTTTTATTTTTGTTTTGTTTTATGAAAATAAAGAAAAAAATACATAATAATATCAAAGAGTTCCGAAATTTTATTTGAAATTTTTGAATATATACTCGCGTATATACGACAAGAAATAAATCAAATTAATCAAATATAAAAATGAAAAAAATTTAATATTTTTTTCTCTTTCTGTATTTTGAATTTCTGTATACCACACCACCAATAAATTTTAATTTAACTTTTAACTTTTAATTATATGTAAAATTTAAAATTTGATAATTCTCCAATATATAGTATAGGGATGTAGATGTGCTACGTGGTATGTGCGAAATTTAAAGTAAAAATCATAAATGTGAAGAAGACGCTTAAGTATAATAGCTTCTCGAAAATCTACAAATAAAAATGAGAAATCTGCGATGTACATATCAGATACAATGACGAATTATATTTATGCCGACCGTGAAAAATTTCATAAAATGTGATTACCCTTTAGTGTGATATATGTGATGGTATTGAAAGCGTTAAAACTATTTTTGTTTATTTTACAATTATTGTTTACCTTTTTTAGTTTTTTTTTTTTTTTAGTTTATTTCTTGCCTTGAAACTATGTATATAGCTACACAACGTACTCGTATATGTACATTTTTGTTGAAAATTTGATAAAAAGTCTGAGGTAAAAGTATACATCATCGTCAATAAATTTAATAAATATTTGCAATTATAAGCTGCTTTTTTTTCAAAAACTGTAATTACAAAAATCTGTTAAAATTATAAATCAATTAAAAATTTAAAAATTTTTCAGTATGTATTTTGTTTTTCGTTAAAGATAGACTTATTTGGTTGCAAATAGCAGATAGTAGGTATATGTACATCAAATGTAGTTATAAATTAATTATTAACTATAATAAGGAATTCAAAAATTCATTTAGATCACACTATACATGCACAAGAGAAGTGATTGTGTATTCAATTTTCAATACTGCTTCATATATATATTTTTTTTTTGTAGTTTTTTGCAATGAGCTAAATACGCGTAATCGTATGCCATATATAGTCTCAATTGCTGTTTTCTTAAATTATCTTATAATAATATGATATCAATAATATTCTAAAATGAAAAAAAGCTTTGCTCTATATACGAGTATATTGTCACAAAATTATATATAACCATACGTACAGATACAGATATATGTATATACGCATAAATATATGTACATTTTATATTATTTCAATATTGCCATAAAAATATTATCTAAGCTATATATAGCAGGTGAAATATTATTCACAAGTAAGATTACTATTTATTTTTATATACGAGTACATAATACGTGTATATATGTATTTTTTTTTATAAATTATAAAAAATTTTTATTTTTGAAATTTTATCTTTTTTTCACACCATATTATTAAATACTTATGCATACATATTTATGTAGATATGTATTTATCTACATTTAGATATATGAATGTATATATATGTACTATATATTGCTTTATACATATATGTATGTATGTATCTGATAAATAATTTTGCTGATGTCAGATTTTCATTGCAAAGACATAATATTAAACAAAGATAAGCGAAATAATTCTTCAACTATAATATAATACGAAATTGAATTTTAATATATTTTTTTTTATTTTCGTTTATTTTTTATATTATGTATTATTATTGTTATTATTATTACATATACGAGTATTTTGTATTATTTTTCAATTATGAAAATTATATTGAAAAAAAAATTTTTATATAATGGATTACATACATTTATCTGTGGAAAAGTGAAAACGCACAAAATTTCACGTTGATATTCATGTAAATTTTTTAATAATCTGTAAGGTGCTATAGACACAGATATACGTAAATACCTAGATATACTTACTCGTATATATACATAGAAGAAAATTCAAATTTTTAATTAAAATTTAATATTTTTTGGTAGTATTTAATGCGTAGTAGTATTTAGAAAAAAAAAATAAAATACATTTTAATAGAAGATATCAAAATGAAAAGAAGAAATTATAAATCCCTTTTATCTATATATATGTATCTAGTTTGTATATGAAAATATTTTGAAAGCAAAAGAAAAAAAATTTTTTTTGTTGACAAGGTTAAAATATATAAATTTTAACGTAAACATGAATTACATGCGTTCAAAATGCGTTGTATACACTATAACAAATTATATGCGGCATTTCGTTTTAGAAATACATATAATGCCAAAATGCAAGCAAAAATATTGTATTGTGAATTTGATTTTATTTGTAATTTCGTGTGATTAACGGAATGTTATAAATTTATAAAAAATATTTCGTATGTACGTACTTTAAAAAAATCTTTGTGATAATGAATAACTTCAAATGCAATTATACCGAAAATTTAAAACAACAAAAATTGTACAAATCTTCTTAAAGATTTTTAACTGGAATGTATGCACTTTATTAAATGATTTACCTCACTTATATAGTGGATATATAAGAAGTCTTCTTTCCGAAGAAAGCCTTAGATGGTCGAATAGACGGCAAACGACCAGCAGAGAAACACAGGAAGCATTGGATGGAGAAAGGCATCTTGAAGAGGCCCGAGTCCGAATTGGCGACTGTAGCGCCATAGTATGGATGGATATAGTGGAGTATATTGAATTCGATTGCTGAGTATATTATATATTGGAGTATATGTGTATTATGATCATTAATGTATCGAACGATAAATGGTTTGTTTGCACCTACAATGTACAGACAGATGTAATAAATTGTCATGCATGTAAGTATTAGTATAACAAGGTGGTATTACTGACATTTAAAGTGCGGTACTTATGCGGTATATACTTATAAAATGTTTGATTATTTAAATCCATATAATAGTACTTACTTTGTTTACATATTTAATAAAATTTATTCATACAATATACTTAAATACATTACATAAATAAATGTACGTACATTCAGATTCTAATATTTATAAAAATTCATTCATTAGATATAGACATATAATCAACAGGTAAATTATTTCAACAGTGTACCTTACTTTAATAATGTATTAGGGTATTAGTACATATATGATGGTGTTATGTTTCAATTTCAACACAATTTTGAGAGTACTTTAAAACATATATGTATACATACATTTTGATACATTTTGTGGTAAACACACACTTAATAACTCTATACCTTTCTACATACATCATATACTTGTGTATATCGTATTTGAGTTTTTTCCTCTATACAATTAATTTACGGATACTTGTATTTATTTATATTTTAATAGATATTTTTAATTTAAATTCAAAAGTGCTATACATTATATTAGTGGATTGAGGAAAAACATTTTAATTATTTTAAAAACAAAAACACGAATTATCTCTTGAATTGTAATGTTTTATCTTTAAATATTTTTCGCTAACACTTGAAAATATTCGTACCTTTTTTGATATATAATTAATGGAGAAAAAAAAAAATAAAAATTAAAAACCAATAAAAAACGCCAATTGAAAATATGTATACACAGGCTATTATAAATCGGTAACTGTGTTTGGAGGAAAAATCAAAACGATCAAAAATTATCAAAATTCATATAGAGAATTTTGTTATTTTTTTTTATAAATGATTTATTTAATGTTCAGCATTATTCAATTCAAGCAATCATAAAAAGATTTATTAACTTGTCATAATAAATTTATCTAATGATTTTATTTCACATCTTTTATACACATAATAATCGCGTTTAATTTGCATAGAGGTATGTACTTATAGGAACATTATAACATAATTATATGTACTCGTATATACGAATATTAGACATAATGTATACATATGTTTATGTGAAAATTAGTACGTATACATAATGATTGTATTTTGTATTCAACAAAGGAATTGTTTAACATTTAAAATTAACATAATTCAGGATTAATGACTTTTTTGTATTTTTGTAAAAAAATAAAAAGAGATTTCGTAACAGAAATATGTACTATAGTTTCGTATATATACGTATATATCTATATACGTATATATATGCATACAGACTGTATATAGTAGTACAGTAGTACAGATAGAGAATATAATGCTGGCGTCTTATAACACCATTATAATTCGTGTACTATATTTTCAACACATACCTACAAAGTACAAAATATAAAATAGATTACATATTGATATACTTATATAGTACATCATCGAATTATAAACACGTCTTGGAAACATATCTGTGTATTATGTATCCACATAACAATCTGTGGTAAATTGTGGAGTAGTAGTACACATTTACTAGATATAAATATAATGTAGTACACTTCAAAATGTTCATACAACAAAATTTTGATCTAATTTTATACTTTTTTAAATAATATTGATTCAACTTTTGCTTTTTGCATGTTGTCACAATTTTATAACAACCTACATTATATACATACTATACCACAAATATATGGCCAAATATAAATTATAATATAAAATATGTAGCTACAAAGCTACATGTGATACAAGTATCGAAGAGGTGACATATCTGTTCCAGCATATACTCGCATAGTATACATATACATATGAATTTATTTTTTTATAATGTATAAAAAATATAGACATCATCCTACGCTATCGTATAATATAGCTAGATGTTTTAAAATTCAGTTACTTTATTATGCAATACATTTTTAACTAAATATATATTTTGACCAAAATGTCTGTAGGAGAAAAGTATATAAGAAACATGAAATTGATAAGAAGTACCTATCGAACACTTATCCTACTTTATTTTGTTTTGTATACAAAACATTTATAAAACTATATACATAATTAGATTTGAAAGTAAATTTTAAATACACGATCAAAACGTTGTTGAAGAAACTTAAGTAACGATTTCAAAAACAATTTCACAATCAAATTTCCAAAATTATTGTAATATTATTATTATTGTTGCATAAGCATATAATACGACTAGTGGCAAAAGTATAAATTTTTCCGAATACACGATGTATACCATTTTGTCCAAAAACGGTTTGTTGATGATGTGTCCATGAAAATTTGCCTATAAAAGTTAAGAGTTAAAATTTAGAAAAAGAAGGTACAAGATATAGAATCTTAAAGAAGGCCAAAGTTCGATATTTTAGTTACATATACATATATGTAGATATTAAATGTTCAGTCAAACTATTATGAAAATTTGAACTTTTTTTAAAATTCAAAAGTAATCATATTTCATGTGAACTCATTTTAAACAAAATTTCCATTAACCATAACAATTGAAAATTTATCATCTTGTTCTAAATACCATTGCACATTAGTAATTTTGTTTTACTGATTTCTGAAAATCTTATTCTTCTATAGATTCGCATTTATATTTTTTGTTGTGGAATTTTATAAAAGTAAATATGTAAATAAAATGCATATACCTACATACCTAAATATTCATTCTAAATAATTTGCAAGAATAAATAAAATAAAAATTTATATTGAAAATTATAAAGGAAAAAAGAAACTGCATATTATAAGTTTTTCTTCTCGAGTATTTTTACAAAAATAATATAAATTCTTTTATAATATTTACTTTTATTATTCTTCTGTCAAGGTGAAAATCCTTTAATCCAATATAGGTATACTTGTGTAATAATATGTCTGACACCTAAAAAAAAAAAAAAATACATGCACATATATATTATTTTGTCGTTTTTTTGTTGTTATTATTACTGTTATTGTAGATAGTATATGTATATGTATGAATTTATGTAGACTTCTTATATATTAATAGTATATATATATATATATATATATATATATATATATATGTATGTATGTAATATACGATAATCCACAAATTCTTTTCGCATCTTCACATTTCAACAGGCAACAAAATCTTTTTAAAACACTTTTTTATAATATAATAGACGACGAGTAACACTACACTTCTTAAAACTCTTATATGATCTTATAATATAATAAACACAAAAATTATAATAATAATAATAATAATAAATAAATGTATAGATCCTCTTATATGTAGTTGTATGCAATTTATTGATGATGTGATTTTTCAAAGAAGTTACAATCTACTATTTATACTCGTACATTTTGTAGATATAGTATACCTATGCAATGTACCAACATGTACACTATTTTTCAAAGAAGAAGAAAAAGAAGAAGAATATTGTAGTTGTAGTTGAAGGAAACTAACATTTTATAAACTTTTGTTAAACATGAATAAAACCAACCATCATATAATAAATCGGTGATGGAAGGTGGAATGATGGTACCTACTTATATAATTCGAGTATACATATATGAATGTATAGTAAAGTAATAATAAAATCTGTCTCTGTACATACATTGTATACTCGTATATATATATATATGTATGCAACACTAACACATAATATTTATGTATGTATGTATATGTTTAAAACTGAATCGCAAAAAAAAAATAAATAAATAACACACAAATAAACAAAAATAAAATGTACCATATAGACAAGTACACTGTACATGAATTCATATTACATACATATAAGCAAATATTATCTGTGTCCGTATACATAAATATAAACTTTTTAATAAACGTGATTATGAGGATGTTGAAATTGTTGGAGGAGCTAAGGTGGATATATGTATAATATGCAATTGTTGTTTAAGTTAAAGATGCAAATATTCATCTTATAAATTGCATAAAAACAAAACTGTACATACACTCGTATAAGAAACATATAAAATAAATGAATTCACTCGATATATGCATATGTATAATGCAAGTACATAAGTGTATACGCTTATTAAAATATATACATAATATTATGTACTTCACGTACTTGTAAAAACCATATAATATTTTACAATAACCGAAACAAAAAAAATAAATTAAAATAAAATAAATTTGAAAAACAGATATTAGATAAATTTTGATGACACTTTATTAACACTTTCACAGCTCGAAGCCACTTACATAAATGTAAATCTGTATATTATGATTTTTTCTTAATATTTTTGTTTTTGAAACTCCATCAACAATTTTACCACTTGACGATCGTACTGTATTATAAATGTGCATACATAAGTATATACGCTGATGATAACCACTCTATAGATAAATACTCTTTCTTATATTTTCTATTCAGAAAAAGATTTTCTTCTATTCATTGCATTATAAAAGCCATCATCATCGTCATCATCAATATAATAATGTATTGAAAAGAGGTTAGAGTCCTCTTCAATATATATACTCGATCCTTTACTTTTCGTTATATGCACTTACATACACATATATGTATATAATTTTCATGTTTATAATATTTTTACAAACACATTTATACATATATGTATACATAATGAGTATATAAACGAGTCTATATTATAAAAGAAACATGGATTAAAGAAAAATAACCTTGCACTTACAAATTAAAAACAAAAAAAAGAAAACGAAACGAAAAAAAACACACACACAAAATCACTAATTAACTTTGTCTTCACTTTAAAAGCGATTTAATCTTCAAGTCAGGATTATAAAAATACACTTTCCATACAAATATAGGTATGCGAATAAAAATAAAGGTGTGTTAATGTATGTAACTTCTACATATGTTCGTTATATTTACTATCTTATTTATGTTTTCTTTTATTTGATTCAATTTTAATTTCAATTTCATTAAATTTTAGAGTCATTATATAAATTTCACTAACACTACAATTGTATATATACTCTTAATAATTTTAATGAAATACTAATTGAAATTTAAATATGTACATACAAAATCCACAAATTGTATATATACTATATGTACATTTATATAAAAAATAAAATAAAAACTTAAACCAAATTTGCAAATTTAATCCACCTGCAATCAAACATCTATACACTTATGAAACAACTTGTACACAAATAATATACATTTGAAAATTATTCATTTTATATTTCGACCAATTCGTTCGAGAGCACAAAAGATACTGAATAATTGAAAAAGTGAAAAATCTCTGCTAAAAAAGTTTTTTTTTTTTTTTATTATTTCATATATGTAATTCATTATTTATAAGACCGAGAGTGTAATCGTACCGTAACGTAAACCCATGTCCCATCCATATATCCACCATATATATCCATGACAATTTATTATTATATAAAGAGTACATATTATATGAAATGAAAATGAGTATTGTATGTAAAATTATATATACTTAGTATTATTATTTTATTTTATCATATAGATATATTTATATATTAAAATATCATTTGTATATTCACACATACAGTTGTATATGCATATATCTATAATTGTTGATAGGTAAGTAAAAGATAACATGAACAAGATTCCTCCTATGTTACGTTCCTATCCCTATATGTATACTCGTACATATAATCCTCCACTACTTTTCAATCCCCATTATGTGCATACATATTTATATTTATCTCTACATTTTATACACATTAATATGTAAATTCATGTAGATGTAGAATAATATCCATCTCGAACTTGAGCTCCAATAATTATTTTATCGCACTTTGCATATATGCTCCACTCAGCAAATATATATTCTTAAAATGTGTGTTGTATTCGCGTATGCGCCAAGTAGTTTGCGTTTGCTGATCATCATGACAACGATTACGATGATGATAATGATGAAGATGATGATGATGATGATGATGATGATGATGATGATGATGATATTTACTTAGTTACTTTACTTATATGTTATAACAACAATAAGAGTTTAAACTCGTGTTATACATATACCTACGTATATATACTTTATGATTCTGAGGCTCCAAAATGCCTCAAGTTTCCATACAATCCAAGTTCCTTTTTTCTTGCCCATCATCATCATCATCAACATCAATTACCGTTTATCCTCTTTAGATAAAAGAAAGAAAATATTAAATAAAAATAAACAAAATAATAAAAATAAAACAGAAAAATATAAAAATAAGAAAATATATGCATTTAAAAATTCAAGAGAATATAAAATAATTTGAGATACTATACATATCGGAGATTTTTGCATACATTTGTAGTGTCTTTGTATAATATTCTTAAACTTTAAACATATTATATGCTTTGTTGTTATTGCATACATACACCTTTATAAAGAGTGTAAACTGGTATGTACATATGCATATGTGTATTTTGAAAATTTTATTATCAATCTCTTTTCAACTTCACATACTTATTTATAAATTTATCGCATATAGGTATACCAAATGAATATATAAGAATTTTACACGATTATATTACATATATGATATTCATTTCGCTCTATATGAGATTTGCGGTTTTTGGTTCAAATATCTATAAATAAAAGCTTTTACTTACGTATACATACATATACTTATAATGTGTTCGTTTTATAATTTAATTTTTTTAAATACACATAAATATATTATGTATGTACATATTTATGTATATAAATGCAATTAGATATATTTTAATCAAAAAAATCTATATTCAATTAAAATACACAGTATCCACATCATATCATTATTATAAACCATATCGCATAGTAGTATCTACGAGTAGTATACAAGCATTAAAATATAAAAAATAAAACGATCTCGCGAGTATCTATGCATTTACATACCTATACATATCTGAAAATATGTATCTAGTATTTAAAAAAGAAAAAACATACACAATTTTTAAGCTAACTTTGAGAAAACTTCATGAGACTTTATTCATTTATTCATTTCTAGTATAATGAAATTATACATTATTTTAAAACTGTGTACTGTATCTGTATACTATAATATAACTGAAGATCATCAGGTAAGTATATATGTATATAGAGGGAGTTTAATAATAACAAAATAATAAATTGAATTGAATTAAGTATGTGCAGGCGGCGGTTTATCATATTATACTTTATACAGGTTACCATATGACATACTCGTATGTGTTTTATGTGAATGTTGTTATATGATGATGTGCCGAAATTATAAAATATGCTGTCTACACATTACACATAAATGTGTATATAAAAAGAAAAATATATAAATAAAAAAGAAATAAAATAAAATTAAAAAAAAAATAAATAAATGTCTTAGAATGCACTTTGTATTCACGTGAGTGAAGAGAATTATTTTTTTTTTTTAATTTTTTTTTTTAAATTTTTTCATAGTACAAAAGAAAAATGAAATTCAATTTAAAAATGTAAATTAAAGGGTATTCCAAATTTGAAATTAAATTTAAATTTCAAAGGAAAAAAAAAATACTCTTAAAATTATTATGAAATTTTTAATTTTTGTGTGCGATAATGAATTGAAATTTGAGATTTTCATGATCACACTAATCAATTTAGAATATACTATATTTGGTATTTTTTACAATTTTATTATAATTTATGTAAATTTTTATTTCATAACAGTTAAAATAATAATGTAATGTGTAATAGTAAAATGAAGATTACAGACAAACAAGTAAGTAATACCATATTCTAAGCAATTTGTACATAAAATGCATACAGCTGCTTGTGCGTGGACACCTTACAATTTTCTCTTTATTTCTGTTTTTCATTTGTGTATTTGAAAATAATACAGGAATTTTGAATACAAAATAAAATTACTCAGCAAAATGATGTGCGTACTATATACATAGTATAATGTATTTGTACAATTGATAATAATAATAATAAATTTGAATTTTCGAAAATGCATTCAAATACATAATTTTTAATTTTTGTTTTTTCCATGTGTTTCAATATACGCACATTATTACGCACCTAAGTACATATACATATTTCATATACGTATGAGTGTATCTACACAGTTAATGCTAATATATGTAGCTATATACACATATCAATTACTATAAATTTATTTATAGTATAGGCAATATAGAAACATAATAAAAAGTATAAAAATTGACCGCCTGATGAGATGGATAGGGCACGTAGAAAGACGCGATAACTGGAATTCTCTAAAGCTTGTCTTGTATCAGGACCCTTTTGGGAAAAGAAACGCGGGTCGTTCGAAGAAAAGATATATTAGATGCCTTCGAGGAAGATCTTAAGACTATAGAAGTACGCAACTGGAAGACTCTGGCAAAAAGAAACCCGAACAGCATGGAGCACAATGTTGAAGGAAGCCAAGACCAATAAAAGGCTGTAGTGCTCAAGATGATGATGATGATAGGAAATATAGGCATATAGGTATGTTATTTACAGTACAATGCATTTGCCTAGATAATTTACAAATCATATGTATGTATGATCGTAATTTCATTTCGGAGAAAATGTACAATTTCTCTCTCAGATACTTACGATTTACGAATAGTGTACATCATTAGAAATACGCCGAAAAATCAACTAATAATATTTAATACTTACTCCTTCCCTTTAGTATATATAATACTCTAGAGCAGTGTAGGTCATTGACTATATCTATTACAGCACCCAAGTATACGTTACGATAGTACTACGAATAGTATTTCACACTGACTGTGTAACTATCATTTTTGAATTTTAATTTTCAAACTTGGAGTGATGTCTAGGATGGATTTATTTGGGAAATCCACCACTCTATGTATTTATATAAATTTTCTCTCAACATATGCATATAATTTTCACTTTTTATGTAATCAAAATAAAATTTATGCATTTCAGATTTTTTTTTTTTTTTAATTTCGAATTCTAACATGTTTTCCTGACGAAAGATATAAAACATTATAATATACAAATGAAATAAAATATTAAACAGATTTCGTATACAAAAATAATGAAAGATGAATTTCAAAAAAAAAAAAAAAAAATAAGAAACAACAACAACTAAAATATTATATTTATATACCACACAAATAATTATATCAGTATACATACATATGTACATATCTTCTATCTTCTGTATATAGAAAAATTTTTGATGTTACACATAGATAAATGATTGATATGTATTTTTACCGTTCCATATAATCTTGTAAATTTTATTTTTTTTAAATATAAACACATGTAAGTTATACGATTATTCACATATATGCACATATGTATGTTAAATCAAAAATATATACATATGTATATAATGTCTTAAATCAAATGCATCATGAATGAAAATGATTCGTATGTACGTGTATGAATACATGCATCAGATTGGAAGGAAGGAAATTTATAAAATTAAAAAATAAAGGGTATCAACTTCTAATTTCAAATATATACATATACTATATAATGTAGGCATCAATATAATGTATGTATATTTAAATTATAAATTACTCGTACATACATAAGTATTTATATACTTACTTAAATTTATGTGTGCAGTATACCTACATATTTTTAGTGCCAAATAAATTTTACTACTTTGAATCTATATCAAAAATTAAAAAAAATAAACTCGCACGTATACATACATATGTATACATTATAATGTGTATAAATATAAACAATATACTTCCTTCATATACAAATATGTACCTTATATATATACAGTTGTGCGCAAAAGTTTAAGACCAATGTCTATAATCTTTAAAATAATATCCTTTTGCTTTAATACAATCTTGATATGTAATCGTGTAAAGCCATACCACGAAACGCCACACCAAATTGTTACTTTTCCTCCATCGTATTGCTGCTGTGGATTTACACAAGATAAATCATACTTTTACTTCGAACTGTAATTCGACTGTTTAGCAATAATTGGAAAGTACTTTCATCAGAAAACAGTATGGATCTCCAATTTTTCTCTGTCCAATATCTATGTGTACCTTTTCCTTGCATGTCGTGGTGTTAATAAAAGTTTTTTAATAGCGAGCCTTCTTCTCAATCCAACAGAACATAATGTTTTTCTTGCATAATGTTCCGGTTGAGATTTTACAAGAATTCATCTGTAACTCGAGCTCATTTGAAATTTTTGGTCTTAAACTTTTGCGCACAACTGTATATAGTATGTATAAATGTAAGTACATATATGTAACATATAAAAATGTGTAATATAAAAATAAAATAAAAATGATAGGCCGCCGCGCCGCTTCGCGCACACATATTTTAATTTAAATTAAGAAACTTTTACAAGATATGTACTATAAATAGTTCTTGTATACGTAAGTATATTACACACAAAATACTATAAATAAGATGCTAATAATTTTACAAAAAACTAAAAATTTAAACAATTTTTACAAGTCAAAAAAATTATAAAAAAAAAAAATAAAAGATCAGAAAATAACGTCATTTATTTATTTATTATTTTTTTTTTTTTGTAAATAATTTTTAATGAAAGAAAAAGTGAATGAGTAGGAGGCAAAAATAACGACATTATATTCATGGTAATTGTATGTACATATATATGTACATTATATATATAAGGCACATACGTATGTGTACTATATATATGTAATATTTACATATATATATAGATGTGTGTGTGTGTGTTGTAATGTGTAAGAAAAAAACAATATTTATTTATTTTATTTTTTTTTTGTTTAACTTATTTTTTTTATTGAAGTAAGTATATAATCCAGATTGAGACAATACAACAACAACAACAACAAAATTAAAACAAAAAAAATTTAAGATTTTAGACAGATTTAAGACAAAAGAACAATAACACCAATATAACAACGACAATAACAACAACAAATTGACAATAAAATTTATAAATATATAGAAAATGCTAAAAGTTTATTTTTTGTAGATCCATATTATATTACATATACATACTTAATGTGCTTAACGAAAAAAAAACAATTGTAATAAATTTTATGTTACAATATATAAAAAAAACAAAATGAACAAAAATAAATAAATAAATTACTTAAATAATTTATTTAGTGTGGAATGGATTACAATTGGAATGAGAATTTTTTACTTACAAAAAAAAAAAAAAAATTCTGTAGTAAGAAAATAATTTTGCAACATTAATATTATATAAGTAATTCAATAAGAACATGATGAAAAGTAAATTATTATGTATACTATCTGTGGTACTATTTACATAAAGTTGTATATGCGCTCATAACCAATACAATATTAACTCAAAATGATTGCAATAATAACAGATAAGAAAAAAATAACAAAGATTTTTTTCCAATAAACTTATTAAATTTGTTTAATGGAAACATTTCAGGTATAAGAAGACAGGGAAGACCCAGGTAGAGGTGAAAGGAGTGAGTGATGGAAGACCTCAAAACAATGAAAGTAACCATAACATTTCATTCAACGTTAGCTAAGGACAGAATGAAATGGCGGCAAGTTGTTAAAGAGGATATAGCTCATCGTGGGCTGTAAAGCCGAGGAAGAAGGAAAAACTTATTAAAATTTTCATCAATTTATTTGCTATATGGAGTAGGTATAGTTCTGAAGACAAACAAAAGTCCTGGGTAGAAGCAGTAGAAGTATCATTTTGAACACTGATGACGATTGATTATGATGTTCTGAATTATGATATGGGAAAAATTCAAATTTTATAATGTAACCCACCCAATCCAGAGAGAAGTAAACTCATTTTCAACAAATGACACTTACTATTTCACAGTATCGCAGCAATGCAAGTATCAATTGAACATATACTTCCGATTTCAAGTGTATTCTCTGCGACTAAGCATCAGAATTAACTATGATAATAACAGAAGAGACAATTTATTATACTCATATACTTTACTCAATTACTTACAAGGCTTGAGCACGCTTAAGGCTAGGAAGGATCTAGTTATTAAAAATTTCGAAAACAACACAACAACGATATTGCACTAGAAATTTTATAAAAATTATAAAACATTATAAGCTTTTGCATAACCATGGGTGCTATTGAAATTGAATGAATTTTTAAGAATTTTGATAAAAAAATATATACAATTTTATTTTCCTTATAAAAATAAAAATATAACAAGGATTTTTATAAAATTTTTGTTGCAAAAACATCAGAAAAGTAAACATTTTATTTTGACACTAAAACTATATAGAAATATGATAATTTAATGTGTGAAAAACAGAAGACAAAGTTGAAGAGGATTTTTCAAAAAAGAAAACTTCTCCTTTTTCCTTCTTCGTCTTTCAAATTTCATAACCAAAATCATAAAAGTGTTCCATTTAAAGATCACAATATCCTTCAGCCAAATTAATATTCAAAATTTCAAAAAATTTAATTAATCAGTGTCTGCTGTATGTGTGATGCATTTGGAGACCGAAAAATCACAATTTCGAAAACTTTGACACTCTGTAAAAGGGAAACAGGAGCATTTTTCAAAAAAATTGTGTTTCATTTAGGACCGCAACTCTTTTCAAAGTATTTATATTTTAACTTTTATTGAAATCGGTTAAGTAACTTCGAAGATATGTGGTGCAAAAGAAAGCAGATTTGGTGATGGCTATACTCTTAATTATAATTAATTTGAAAAATAAAAATAAATAAATATATGTATTGAAGATAAATGAATTTATTTTACAAAATTTAACCTTATAAATGTACTATGTAATAATAATGTTTAATTAAACAGTAATTAATATCATCGTAATATTTATAAAATTTCATTTCGTTTATATAATACAAAATACACACATTATTCGATAATCATAATATAACGAAATTGTATACAAATCTTGTACCATTTTAATTTCAAATGTTCAAGATTATTAATTTCAAATTTAATAATGTTGTTACATGCAGATGGTATGACTTCTTAATTATGATAATAATCATAAATGATATTTGTTTATTTAAATTCAATAATAATATCGAATAAATATAATAACAATAATAATAATAATAATAATCTGTTTATAATAACATGGTTGCAAATGAACGGAAGGAACATCATTAAAATTTTATTAATAATAATTATTATAACGTTTAATAATATAACATGATTTTGTCAATCAAACTAAGTAATTATGCATTATAATACCGTGTATTATATATTATAATTTGTTTTGTACAAGAACATGTGTACAAGAACATCTAGGAATACGCGATGTAATAATGTATTGGCCACAAATGTATGATATAAATTTTATTTAAATTTTCATATTGGATATTATCATTATTATCATTATTATTATTAGTATTCCATAATCGTTATCCATGTAAGAACATTAAAAACTTCAAACAGAAAATTTAATGAGGTCGCTATCATAGCTATAAAAGAAATTTTTATTTATTTTTTTAAGTACTCAAGATTATTCTTTTAATTTTTAGAAAGAAGTATAAAAATATGTACTATATACATATGTACATATGTACGTTCGCACATATAGTACCATAATACGAGAACGTGTGTACATTTTAAAAAGTAGGTATATAGAATCAAAACTAATAAGTAAACGAACATACTTAGTATCTACATATGAGCACGTATACATATTGACTATAGGTAACATATTCGTATAGCATATAATATCTTAATGGACATTCTTCGGACTCGAAGCTACTAAAAATAAAATACTATATACATTCAATCGCACTAGTACCACGATGATGATGATCATGTTCATATGATGATGATGACGACAACGACCACAATGGTGATGAGATGGTTAGGCAAATATGCTTTTTGCTTGATATTCCATATAATATTGTATGTGAGTATACACGTAATACGATTGTCAGTTGGCCGGTTGATTGGTTGATTACCATTGCTATATTGATGATGATGATGACCATAATATTCGTTACACGTACGTATTTATTCAAATGTGTACATTGTATACAAAATTATTTACATACAGAGTACCTACATATCTACATAGTATACATATCTGAAAAAAAAATAAACTTACTTTATGAGTGATTTTTATGAAAATAACAACGAAAATAAATAAATTTTTTGTATATCATATCACCTCTATAAGTTATATGCTATATACGTATTTGAATAGATTGTTATTTATCCGTACAGATACATAAATACTTTATATATAAATAAATATACACACATAAAATAATTAATAATAAGTATAGATAGATAAATAAAAAAATATTAATCAAAGAAAATAATAGCAAAAAATTTACTGCCCAAGTCTTATACGTACATATCTGATTTATTTAGTTTTTTTCATGTTTTTATTTTTTATCTTTGGTCTTTTTTTATTTTTTTTTTTTTTTTTTGATATAATATACAAATACATGTAGTGTATCATGTAGATATATATGATTATTTACATATATGTATATATATACATATTTATTATTTGCCTCTTCATTTCTGTTTTAATATAGGTATTAAAAACAAAAAAAAAATAATTGCTTTAAATTTTCATTTCAGAAAACTACATAAAAAGAATTTAAAAAAGATTATAAGTCAAATTTTAAGACAAACTCAATTAAATATATATGTTAAATGATTGTGTGTGTATGTAAAAATAAATTTAAAATTTAGTAATACTAACATAAAAAAAATTGAGATGTATAATAGTATGTACATATATGATTTGCTGATAAACTTGAAACTCATATAATTTTTCTTTAATTTTGAACTTATACAACGCAACAACACTGTATCTATGTGAGTATGAATGAAGAAAAATTACAGATCAAAGCATCAGCATTCAGCAAATCAATTACAAAATACAAATGCAATAATAATTTTGTTTCAATGAACTAGGGATTATCTGAAAACTCTAGGTTTTTTTTTTAAAAAAAAAAAAAAAGCAAGTGTAACAGAAGATTTTAAAAAATCTTCCATATAAATTAAATTTTATCTTTATTGTGCAATTTTGAAAAAAGAAGATTCATTTGAACAATATCTGAAAGAAAGAAAAAATTTGATAACAAACAACAGTTCAAACATTTTAAATTTTACTAAAACACTTTTATGTTATGTTCTGATATTTTTTTTTCTAATTCATATTATCACAAAAAAATGGTTTGATTACTTTCGCCGTTTTCCAAAATTCCTTATTCTGTATTAGAGTCTGTTTGTCTGTTTCAGATGTCCACTGGTTATCTGGAATAAAATAATATGTATTTATTTATTTCCCAAAAACATGTTTTAAATTTTAAAATTTTAATGAACGTCTTATGTCTCGTCTCGTCACTTACCTTTTCCATATTTTTGTACTCTACCTACAATGAATTTAATTAAAATTAACTGTAATTATTTTAAAATAAAACAGTCATTTTGAAAAATTTTCAAATTACATATTTTTAAAAAAATAAATAAATAAAAAAATTCTTAGTTGGTAATGCTGTGTAAAATTATATGTTAAATCACAGTTAAATCCAATATTTCCATTGAGTTCCAAAATCTATGATGTTACCAGATGTTACATAATAGAGATAGTTTGAACAATTGACACTTGTAGGTCGTAGCGCTGTATCCATCCATAAGTTATATTCCCATAAACAAAACAGCAGTAAACTTCATGTTGTTCATCAGTTCATCTTAAACTTCAAATAAATTAATTTGTTTACATTTTATTCGTAATATTTACTCGTGTTTTCTCTTGTTTTTAAAATATTAAAATTCAAATGTGAAAGAGAAATTTTTACGAAAAATTAAATTAAAATATTTTAATTTTGTAATTAAATTATAAAAATAAAAAATAGTTTTTTAAAAAATCATATAAAAATAAGTCAAAAGTGAAATTTTACCTTTATTGCTTCATTACATAGTATGTATTTGGGTGTGTAACATTCCTCAAAGTCAAATTTTGTAATTGACAATAAATAATTAACATTAATTGATGACACATTTTAGTAAAAGCGTCTTAAGTCTTTTGATTAATTGATATTCTTGTGTAAATTAAGACTCATAATACTTACGAAAAATTACAATTAATTGTAAATTTTAGAATTTTTTGTATCAAAATAATTACAAAATCTCATAATGCCAGTCCTAAAGTCTTGTTGGTCTCCAATAATTTGGACGAATAATGTTAAAGCTGGAAGTTATGCTGTAGCTGTATACACAATTGCATTAAGTGTATGCCTAATAACGATGGTAATAAAATAAATAAAAAACAACAAAAATATTTCAATTAAAAATATATATTTTTTTAATTTTATTTTATGTTATTTATTGAAGATAATGTACATGATACTTGGTGGTGAATCTACACAACTTTATTCACCATTATTTGAAGCAAATATGTATTCATCGATGTTATATTCTGGAATATTTTTAATATTGTATTTCATATGTTTGATCTTTTCTGCTGTATTTGTTATTTACGGTATTCGTGTATGGTAAATTGAATTATATATACTATATATTTTTTACAGTATCTAAAATACATATGTAACAATAATTATTTAATTTTGTTTAAGTATTCGAGGATATATTATTCCATGGTTGGTACTTGCTGGTTTTGCAATAATTTTTCAGTTTTCATGGAGTTTATGGCTTATGGGTGGATATTATATCTACGTATGTACAATTATATATTACAAATTATTATTATCTATTTTATTATTTACTATTTTCAATTCCACAGTTAGACGCAGCATATTATGCAATTGTCAACATGTTTTGGGCAGCATATAATGTAATACAATTTAATAAAAACATTTTTTTTTTTTTCTATATACATACATTATGTGCCATCTGTAAAAATGATATTTAATTTATTTTTATTTCTTTTACAGTTCTATTGTTGGTTATGCGTATTTTCACAGTATCAAGTTTTCGTAAAATATCAGAATCCAAATATTGAACTATTGGAACCATAATTTACCCACAATAATCCAAAGCATTTAATAACCAAAATACGCAGAAAATATTAAAAGATTCAAATTGAATCTCAGCATATTATTAAACATTAACAATAATATTATTAACTTTTATATTTAAATATATACGTATGTGCATATATTTACATATCTAAAAGACATTTACATTTAGAATTAAGATAAATTGCTCCGTCCATTTTTCTTTTTAAAACAATTTTGACAATAATAAGTAGGTAGTATATTTTAGATTTTAGAATGAAATTTTTATAAAAGAAGTACATATCTAAGTTTTTTTTTATATAAATATTTAAATATGTGTCAGATTGTTCAAGTTAGAAACAGTTATTTTATACATGCAATTATGAATTAAAGGAATTTACATCTTAATAAAATAATATTTTCTTCGTTTCTTCTTGTACATACAAAGTCATACAATTGCAAACGTATTGTTTTGAATTTTGAAATTAATTTTGCAGGCCAGTTAGAAATGAAGTCAATTCAACAACTTGACTTTGATGTGAATCAGTATTTTATCATGTAAACGCACATGATTTCTATTATTAATTATTTAGGAAATTTTATATACATGAAATTTTCATTTTTCAAATCTTTTTTATGAATATTATTGACATTTCATTTTTCTGTTGTCAACATTCCAATTCCAATTTATTTCATTAAAATTGTCATTGTCATATGTTCATAATGAATCATGCATGAACGAACACATGAGCTCAATAAATATATTTTATCGATTCACACTCGTTTGTTTATTTTCTACTATCCCCTTCATTCTTTAATCGAATGTTTGGATAACGAAAATTGTGAGTGCGACGACTAATGATGTAATGTACTTGTATTTGTATGGTGTTGTGATATGTTTGTTCTTTCACTATTCTGTCTTTTTTTAGCCATTTTGTTGGAAAGATATGGATGGAAGCAATATGAAATGAAATTGGAATTATGAATGAGGAAAATAAGTGAAATGAAACTTTAGTAATGCCCGTCAATTTGTTGAAAATATAAATTCATTAAATTTTATTCAATATTCGTAATTTGTGATTCTTGTGTGTGTATAGTCAAAAAGCCACAATAATTTATTATAACAGAGCAATAGAAAATTAGAATTAAAGAATTTAGAAAGTTGGCTGTTAAAGTGAATTTTTAAAAAGTTAATAGAAAAATATATAAAAAAGTCGTCATAAAATTTATTTGGCTTTGTAATTTTTTTTTTTAAATTGTGATTAAATTGTTATAATTTTTTTTTTCTGTATATCCATACCAATAATTATCAGTAAAATTTAATTAATTCCGATTAAACAGAATTATTTGAAATAAAAACAATGAAATTTTCATGACAAAAATTAAAAAATTTCTAAAAAAAAAAAAAATAGAACGGAATTAGAAAAAAAAATAATTTCTCATATTTTCTGTAAGTGAAGTCAAAGGGGGTGGAAATTGGATCATGATCATATAATAATCGTGATTTATTTGTAGTGAATTGGTGTGTACATTTATAATGATTAATTAATGAAAATATTACTTAAATAAATGATAGTAAAAATAATAATTCTTTGATAATAGGAGAATATATATTGTGAGAAATTTTATTATTAACGTTAAAAAAAATACTTCATAAAGAATAATTTTCTTCTTTTTAATTTCATCATTTTCCAATTTTTATTTCTGTATGAAATTTTATGTGTGTGCGAAAAAAAATGAAAATGAAAATTGTTTTGTGGGAAATATTTTTCAAAAATTATTTTTTTGTCACGTTGGAAATTAATTAACTAAAAATTATATAAATTATTAATGGATGTACTTTTAATTTTATATTCATTATCTTTTATATAAATGACAATTTAAAAAAGAAGGAAAGGAAACAAAGTTACATTTATTTGATTTCTTCAAAATTCACATATTACACATATCATTACCATACCATACATCTGCTCATTTGCATACAACAATGTTCGCAGTTCCATTCACAATTCACATTTTACAGTGTTGTTCTTGTTGTTGTTAAATGTTAAGTGTTCTAATTCTAATATTCAATCTAATAATGATACATGCTATGCTGGGCTGACTGCTGAGCTGATAGCTAATGCTAGAGACACATACAATTGGTAACCAACTCGCGAGTTGGTTAACTGAGATAACCACTATAAATCGAGTGGTTAGTAGTACATTTACTTTATGCTAGAGACACATACAATTGGTAACCAACTCGCGAGTTGGTTAACTGAGATAACCACTATAAATCGAGTGGTTAGTAGTACATTTACTTTAGTTAGTAACCACTGAAAATTACAGTGGTTAACGAGTTAACTAACGTCAAACCATCGAACAGTATGACGAACACGGATCGAACCATCGAACTTCGTGTCAAACATATCATTGTTTATATTGAAATTCTGGTTATTGTATAATATACACAGTTAGTGACTAAATTAAAAGGACACATATAAAAAACATAGCTTTTAGTAACAACATCACTTTTCTTTAAATTATTTGAATTACATAAAATTAATTTAGTAGAAAGCTAATAATGCGTAAATATTAAAAAAGAACGAAAAAAAAAATTAAATTGTATAAATTATATTAAAAATATTTATTTTATTTTTGTTTTAATATTAATTTTAACAGAATGTCGAGTAGAAAAGAAATTGGTATACAATTGCGTGAATTAGTAGTAAATTATCGGATAAGAGGTGAAAGTTTTCCTTCTATAGCTAAAAAATTTGAAATATCAAAAACTACAGGCTATTGAAAAAATTTGTGTTACATTATTATACAATAAAATATATTTTTTTTTATTCTTATTTAATAGTCACACATTAATTGCTTTTTGCTAAATTAATTTTATTTACATAATTCAAATAATTTTAAAAAAAAGTAATTATGTTAATAAAAACTATGTTTTTTATAAGTATCCTTTTAATTTGGTCACTAACTGTACAAATAATACGATTGACAACACATAAACAAAATTTCAACTTCAAATGTCAAAGATAACCAAAGTAAAAAGATAACTAAACTAAAAAGCAGTGTGTCATGCAATTGGTTTCGAATTAGTTACAAACTAAACGGTTTAGTTAACCAATTGTATGTGTCTCTAGCATTAGTTAGTAACCACTGAAAATTACAGTGGTTAACGAGTTAACTAACGTCAAACCATCGAACAGTATGGCGAACACGGATCGAACCATCGAACTTCGTGTCAAACATATCATTGTTTATATTGAAATTCTGGTTATTGTATAATATACACAGTTAGTGACTAAATTAAAAGGACACATATAAAAAACATAGCTTTTAGTAACAACATCACTCTTCTTTAAATTATTTGAATTACATAAAATTAATTTAGTAGAAAGCTAATAATGCGTAAATATTAAAAAAGAACGAAAAAAAAATTAAATTGTATAAATTATATTAAAAATATTTCTTTTATTTTTGTTTTAGTATTAATTTTAACAGAATGTCGAGTAGAAAAGAAATTGGCATACAATTGCGTGAATTAGTAGTAAATTATATGATAAGAGGTGAAAGTTTTCATTCTGTAGCTAAAAAGTTTGAAAATCAAAAACTGCAGACTATTGAAAAAATTTGTGTTACATTATTATACAATAAAATATATTTTTTTTATTCTTATTTAATAGTCACACATTAATTGCTTTTTGCTAAATTAATTTTATTTACATAATTCAAATAATTTTAAAAAAAAGTAATTATGTTAATAAAAACTATGTTTTTTATACGTATCCTTTTAATTTGGTCACTAACTGTACAAATAATACGATTGACAACACATAAACAAAATTTCAACTTCAAATGTCAAAGATAACCAAAGTAAAAAGATAACTAAACTAAAAAGCAGTGTGTCATGCAATTGGTTTCGAATTAGTTACAAACTAAACGGTTTAGTTAACCAATTGTATGTGTCTCTAGCTTAATGTATTCATTTCCATATTCATTCAAATGGGCTCAAATGGAAATGAAAAATGTCATGCCATACAATACAATACAATAATTTATAAAAATACAAGATCAATCATCATACATACGTACAACCGTACAACTCAAACTCATCTACGACTACGAACTACAAATTAATAAAAAAAATAATCATACTAGCTGCATCTGCAATCTGCATGGTGATGAATAAAAAGACCATGTATCATGTATGTATGTAATCATGGACGACGTAAAAAAGACATAATTGTTACAATATAACATACAATAAAATTTTATTTGAAATAATTTACTCCGTTCAGTTATGTATGATTCATGAAATTTTTTACATTTACCTATAATAAAATGTAAATTAATACTACACCGATCCACGTACACAAAATAATATTGATGAATATATTTAGTATTTAATGTTCCTTGTGTGTTGTGTATAAAAAAGAAAAATATAAATGTCAGGTTAATCAATATAAATTATCAGCTGCTTAATAGTTTTAAGAACAGTATTCAATAATATTATCTTTTTCGTGATTATCATTACAAAAAATTATACAACTATTATCATGTATCTATATTTCTTAATATTACTTTTGTGTCAGCAGGTGTAATTTTTTACTAGATAAATAAAAATTTTCTTTGTTAAAATTTTCTCATTTTATATTTGCTATTGTTTACATAAAATTTTGAAAAATTTTCAATGATCACCACATCAGTGTCAAACAAAAAAACCAAGGACAAATTAATGGCAAATTCATTTTATATCTATTTTTAAGATATTTTCTTGTTTTTTTTTTTTGTTTTTAATACAAAAGTTTGTAATTAAATTCAGATTCAGTCAGAAGTACATTCACATACCACATACATATCTACATGAAAATGAAAAATCGGAAAAACATGAAAATGAAATAAAAAAGAAGAAAATTTTTTTTTTATAATAGACAGATAGATAGATACCTATATCTATATATATATCTCATATGTGTACCTATTTGTATACACACATATTTTGCATGCATATTATATTTTATTATTTTTTTTTTCTTGTGTGCTTTTTTTTTTGTTGGCTGTGACTGTGACTGGCTGGGCTGGAGGAAACCAAATAATAGAATATTTTTATACATCATATCATATTGTAGTAGTAATAGGATTTATTAATATTGGAATATAATTTTTCTTTTTTATATTATTTTTAGATTTTTCGTTAATTACCGAACAAGATATATAAAAAAAAAAAACATACAAAAAGCAAACACACAAATTTTATAAAATATTCAACGATTCAATTGACCGAAAACGTTTAATGAGAAAAATTAAAAGAAAAATTATTACAAAACAATAAATGTTCTACTTAATTGTGGTAAATCGTTTTTTGGTACCAATATGCCAATATGATATTAGTTATATAAGTATATGATTAAAAATATATACGTACCTACCCGAATGCCTGAATAGTAGAAAACAGTGAGTTTGAGTGTGGTAAAAAAAAAAATTAAAACAAAAATAGCTGTGTATCTATCGATATTTCATTGATCTTGTATTTTTATCATCTGATCTGGACGACTCGATAATGTCGTTATATAGATATACATTACATACATAACTGCATATACTAAATAGATATCTACATATACCTACCTAATTATAATTAAAAGATAAAAAATATCTAAGAAATAAAAATTTACTTTTAAAATAACAGAAAATCAGGAAGCAAAAGAAGGTGCAAAAGAGATATGACTACTACTCACTAGTTACACCATAATATTGTGAAGTCAAGTCATTGAAAAATATATACTAAATGGAAAAATAAATTATTAATATAATAAAGTGCGCGCATATATAACTACATATATGCGTAGAGATACATACATATATATACATATATTTATTATTACATATGATCTACAATTCACAAATAAACAAACAAACTTATACATATTTTAGATGCCAATATCATTAATTGTCTGCTAAACTGTTAAAAAAACTGTACAAAATAAATAAATAACTGAAAACGACAATTGCAAAAATTTTTCATTCATACATACTAGTATACCTATATACGTATGAATAATATTATACATTTATAAAACAACATAAATATAAATAAATAATTAAATATATATAACGTTTACGTACATATATAAAACGAATAAAATAAAAAGAAATTTATTGTAATTAAATTTTCAATTTTATTTTTTAATTTATTTGTTTTTTTTTTCCTTTTCATATTATTTGTTTAAGTTGGAAAAAAAAAGAAAATTTCAGACTTTTTTTCTCTTTAATTTTCTTTTTATGTACTATTTTGTTTTTGTCAAAATTTATATTTCTTGTGGTGAACAGAAATTTATAAAAACAGACGTAAAAAGAAAAAAAAATTTTGAGAAAAATAAAATACATAATACATTCGTTCAATTCGTTTATATTTATAATAGGTTACACACATAAATGTATGTGAAATTATAATAATAAATAATTTTTGGATAATTTGAAAAACAAAGAACAAAAAAAAAACAACAAAATATAGACATTTTAAAACAATTAAGTATACGTATAAATAAAATTAAAGAGGATAACAATACATAAGAATACAATTTGAATATACATTATATACTACGTTATTATATATTATTCAAATACCTACACAGATAAAATAAAATAAATAAATAGAATTAATAATAAATAATTAAAGATGTCCACACCAGCAAGAAGACGTTTAATGAGAGATTTTAAAAGGTAATTAACTTATTAATACACATTTTATTATATAGGTATATAAATGTAGAATGCACAATTCCATAAAATAAATTTCGGTACATTACTGTATGATCTGTACTTGAAAATATTTTAAGGAATTTATTGTAAATATTACGCAATAATTACATTAAAAATGACTGCTTTACTTTTATAAAAAATATATTAAAATCATAAATCAAATCTATCTTTCTTGTGATAAAAAGTTTAAGAAATATGATTTTAGATTTTAATTTCAATTAAATACATTTTTTTTTTACATAACTCGATAACTCGTATTATACAAAAGTATGGTAAATAACAAAATAAAATACTAGAGAAAAAAAAAGCATATCCACTCTGTCTGAGTTTGAGTCAGAAAAATACACTCAAGTAAAGTTACACGAATTTCTTATTTTTATTTCTGAAGTGATGAAAGTACCTATTTTCTTGTAGGGTTACTCAATTTTAGTTATTAGTTAATGCTTAGTGGTTAATATTTAAAATAGTTATCATGTACAATTTACGTTCAATTTTCGTTAACCTATTTCTACAAAATTTTAATGAAATTTTAAATTTTAAAGTCTTATTGGTATGTTCATTTTCCTTTCTCTGTTCTTTTACGATTGAAATTCGAATTTACCTGTTCGAAACCGTTAGTAATTGTTAAAATTCATTTTAAATCTAATTAAAATGTTTAAAATACAAAAATATTTGTGTTTTTAGTGCTCCAAAGTCTTTAGTTACTATGTATTTAATTGAAATCTATGCTACTATCCACATTTTCATACAATGTAGGCTAGAGTTTTGTTTTAGTTTCATTGCAACGAAAATTAAATTTACATAGTTAATTTTTCATTCGTAATAAACAAAACTATATACCATATATGTACTAATATATAGCTGTATCCAAGTAAATAAATACGTGTTATGTACATATATGTATACATATTAAAATGTGTAATATATAGAATTTTTTAAGAATTAATTATTAAATTTGAATGATATTCATTGTTTACATTTCTGCATCGTATATATATCGCAATAAAAACTTATCCTTTTACAAACTTTTAGTACATTGTGTTTTCATTAATTTCAATTATAGAATTTTATACAAATTTAATTAGGTATCCCTATGGATTAAGTATAAGTAAAAGTAGTGTACCTAAGTACGTAATGTCATGTTTATTTTAATAATGCATACAAATACAAATTTGACACGCAACATATTTTATTTTTTGTATTTTTTATCGTTCTGGTATAGGTACTATTATGCTTTCGTTAAATAGTTTTTTTTTTTTTTTGTTAAAAATGTCACAATTATAATTTTATGTTAAGTAGGTACCCGCATAAATTATACATAACATACTTTACATTGTATTTTTTGTAGGTACTTTAGCTAAGTCGTTGTTACTGTTTACCATGCATTTAACCTAAAATTGTAATGAGAAAGTTCTAAATAAATATTTAAATTAGATTAAATGCTTCATAAAGTTTTTTTTTTTTTATTTAATTAGATTTAAATATTACTCGTGCATAAATGCTTACATAATATTATATTATGTACATAGATATAGGGAGTTAGCAATAATTTATGAAGAGTTTTGTAAAATTTTTCTATTTCCTAACAGTGGTGATGTTATAATGAACAATTTTTTTTTTTAAATTGAAATTGTTTTCTAATGCTTTTTTACAATTTAGGTATTCCTATGTATTTAATTTGCCATGACCAGACCACATTTTATGATGACTTGTATTTCTAATTGACCAGAATGTAAATATTGCATCAGATTGTAGATATTTGAAATTCGTATGTTTTTTAGATAGGTCATGTTTTCACATTATTGTGTTGTGAATAAATTTATTTTCATTAATTTATTCAATATTCTCGTATTTAAATATAATAATAATGTCACAGTATAAATTAAACTAATATGTATATACTCGTATGTATATACTGCACATATTACGTATACAATACATATGTACATGCAAATTTATCAAACATGCATTAAATTTAACAAATATATTACGTCAAGAATGCTTCATACTCATATGATTACTCGGGCCCTGTTCAGAAATATCAAATGATCGTCAAAAAAATGATTATTGTCAAACTAATTGACTGTCTTTTGACGATCAAGTATAGTCTCGTAGTCGTAATACAATAATAGTTGTTATCTGCATTACCAAAAACCAAACAAACTGCAAATACAGTCTGCTTGCAAATGACATTTCCAAAGACAGCCTCATATAATTTTTCATATCAGAATTAAAGTAAATTTTAGATCTAATCATTCAGACTTTTAAAAGACACATGTTTCATTATCTAGATACAAAATTTACAGAAGTCAAAAGTAAGCAAAGATTCACTAAAAATTGTTAAAAGTTACAAAATGTCTGCTCTTACGTTCAGCAGACATATTAATAAAAATGTTACCCTAAGTATACACGGAAACTCTGCTTGGCTTAAATCACAGAAAATTTGCTATTATTTTAGGCATTTTGATTCAATTCCAAAAAAATTATATGGTTATAGAGTTGTTTTTAAATTTTATTCGAAGTGTCAAAGCACATTTTAATGATTAAAAAAAAAAATTAATGAAAAATCATACGAGAAGTCATACATAGTATGAACCAGTATGAACTAGCTTTTAGTACTTTTAGGTTGAATGAAATGAAACACTAGAGTGTATTATCGTCAAAAGGTCCTGTTTGTGGGCCCCTGGTGTGAGTAGAAGGGAGGCAGTTAATCATACCCCTCTTCTATAATAAATTAAAATTAGAAAACTAGAATATATTTGTAATTGTAATTGAAATATTAGAATGTAGGTACATTTATTGATTTTAATTAAAAAATCATAGAATTAATTGTTTTGATATCATTTTTGTCATTAATATTATATGTATGTACATTATTATGTATAAAACCAGATAGTAGTAGTATTTATAAAATTTAATTTACATATAATACACGAACACGTATGACATACGTTGTAGTTTAAAGATAATTAAGTTAAATATTGAGACATTCCAATGAAAGTTTAAATATTTGAATTTATTAATTCTATAAATAGAATTTCAATTATAATACACATCATACGTATTTCTTACGTATAAATTATAATATCATCGTGAATCATGTACATGTATTGTCAATTTAAAATGATGAAAATACAAATTTTTGTTGTTCTTTTTATGTACAGATAATCAATTTGAAGTGAAATGATTTTCAATACATATATTATTATCAAATGTTATTTCATTTCATTTCATAATTATTTGATATAATATGTAATTGTAATCTGACGCTGATGATGATCATGGAGAAATTGTATTAAAAGTTTTAAAAGCAGTGTACCAATTCTCAATCTTTCCTATGCAATAATATACAGTAATCTACTCTGAATTATTGTGAATTGAATACCATCTACTCTGGCATAAAATCCATGCTGGATTGTAAATGAGGTATTATAATTCAAGTAAATTTCTGATCCAAATCTTAACATGTAGGTAACACTATATTCCTACAAATACGAATATAAATGTTATGTGCTATGTGTTATTTTAATCAAATACATTCAGATTAATTAAATTGATAATATTTTACGATCATTTTTTTTTATTTCTATAAACGTTTTATGAATATTGAATGAAATGTATATATATATATACTCGTACATACATACGTTCATCTAAAAGATATATATTTCCGTAATATTATTTTATAAAATTCATATACTATTAGGCAGCATAGCTACACAATCGTCGTTTAGGTAATTGAAAAATTTAATTAATTTTGTTTTGAAGAATAAGATTAAATGAAATATTTGAAAAATTCATTTATGTTTGATTCCTTTTGAAATAACATATGCACGGAAAATATAATTATCTTGCACGTATATTTGAGCATGTAAATGATAATGGAGAAAATTTTAAATTTTTATAATAATGGCAATCTATTCTAATAGTAAAATATAAAACTATACATAAATAGAACAGTTCTATAAATTCTAGTTCAGTATTTATGCACATTATAGTTAGTTGATGATATTTGAAAGTTGATTGCAATATCTATAAGCTGCCACACTACCTATATAAATACATATGATGTAAATATTGTATTGCATTAATTTGAACCAAAAGTTTTATGTATTTTTAAAGGAAATTAAAGATTTGTGTACAGTGGTAATACACACATATATCTAGTTAGACACATATAGATCTATAATTAAAATTAGATCGTTTGAATATTAAGTATAGGATAGGCAGGTACTATATGTATACTTGCACTCGTTCATAATCTCTTTAATCCTCATCATATAAACTACATATAAATAATGCAAATAAGATGCAAATATTTGCAATTTACTTTCCTATACAAAATACATTATATTAGCATTTATTTAGATTCCTTTCTGTATACTATGCTATCATCAACTAACGTTATACTCGTATACGTATTAATATCTTATGGTGATGTATATTTTTAAATATCGTCCTCGTATAATATAAATCATGAATCATTATGAATGTGTCAGCATTTATTTTTATTTGTATTTTTTGTTTGATTTTTTACGAGTTCAAGGTAATAATAAATGTATGCATGCATATGTGTAGGTATTTCATTATTAATTTTTCATTTCATTTAACAATTTAAAATTATTTCTAAATTTTCTTTTCTTTGTTTTTGATGTTTTTTTTAAAGTTTCAAAGGAATAAGTTTGAACTGCTCGTGTACTCAAAGATATTTTTTTTTGTTTCTTTTAGCTTTGCTTTTTGTTGGATGTTTGTTAAAATGAAAAACAAATTTATTGATAAATTTTTCTATAATACCAATAATACGTATTACGTGCTGCCTATACAGTGAAACTTTCGGTTAATTACCTACTCGCTCGAAACGTCCTACAATCGTTCAGATTTATAATCTGAGAAGTAGTACAACAGTACAGTATCGACGCACTAATCCGGTCCGGACTAATAAATGGACGAGGTTTTCTTGTTCGGGATACATATATAAAAACAGAAAAAAATGCATTAGCCCCCTTTGTGCATTAATCACGAGTATGTCTCGTTTAAATTTATTTTTATTTCGAGTTTGAGAAACAATCACGAGTCTTACTCACAAATAGTATAGGTACATATTAAAATTATAAACTTTGCTTTTATGAAATTTTCTTTTAAACAATCATTTCAGACTTAAGCCGGAAACAGAATGTGCAGCTTGTAGTATGTAGTTGTAGCTGTAGCTGTAGTTGTAGTGTAGCATGAAGTAGAAAAGTTTCTACTTTGAGCAGCAGCTTCTACTACTACTACTGCTACAGCTACGCATTGTGGTGCTTCAAACTTACATTAATGTAGTGAATTTTTGACAGCTTGTAGTGCTACATGTACTACATTCTACAGCTACACATTCTGTTTCAGGCATTAAACAATTAAAACTACAGGGGATTAATTAAGTGTGCGGAAATTAATCGATTTCTTATGTTAATATGTTAAAAAAAAAAAATACTTGTACCATAATATTTTCGAAATTTTTGAAATTTTTTTAAAAAATAAATATGAAAAACATAATAACGATTAAATCATCATTTGAAAAAATTTCAAAATCACGATAAAATCATTTTATAATTAAATCAAAAATCAATGAAAACATTCATACATATTACCATATTACGTAAGAATATTCGATTCTTTGTTTATTTCCGTTCCGTCAATCATGTTTTCCTTTGTTCAATAAACTATTCTTCAAACTTATATTTATTCAGATTATTTTAGTGCATATGGAATGCAATAAATGTATCTACTTCTAGTTGTAGTAAGTATACAGTAGATGCAGGTATTCTCGTATGTGTATTATTATTATTTTTATATAGAACATTTATTAATGGAAAACTCAAAATTTATATAAAGCATGTATTATTAACCTACATACATACATACATATGTATACATTGCATTTATATATGTTCAGTTATTTTTATATTTTATTACTCTTCTTTGTTGTTTAAATATATACGATACGGATACACAAACACGATACATAGATACATGCATATCTTTCCTTATGTACACTCATGTATTCATTAATATCTATAATATTATTTTATTTAGTTATCGTATTTTTGTTTGATATAAAAAATTATTTTCAATACTATTTAATAACATCATATGTACGGTATACTTTTCTTATACATAATGTAAATATACACTCTTAATGTATACATATACCTTTATAATCATTGAAATAAAGAATTAAATTATCTTCTTGAAGGAAAAACGTTTGAAGATGATGATGACAACACAACAAAACACAACACAAAAAAAAAAAAATGAAATGAAATGAAATAAAAAAAAAAAAATAACAACAAAATTAAATAATCCTTGAGACTGAAATATCGTAATTTTTAGCTCGTTTTTGTATTGTTTTTTTTTTTCTTTTTTTTGTTGTAAATTTTCATTATATTTTTTAAATTATAATATCTTTTGTTTTTATTTTTTATTTTTATTTTTAAATAGATAGGTACTTGATAAAAGGTTCAAGATATTTATTATTATTATTATAAATATTTGTGTACAATGTACATTATAATATATGTACTTACATATATATAGATTTGTGTATACATAAATAGACATATTATATGTAATTATGTACATACATACAATCTTATTGTCCGTGTAATATAAAGAAAATACATTATAAATCATTATTTGTTTTGATTTTCTCATTGAAATTTTTTTAATTATTGAGCTTACACGATTTACGTACGTAGGTAGTTAAGTATAGTTATATAGGATAGGAGTACTAAAAATGATATCGAATGTATACATTGAAAACATTCATTCATATAGACATCCATAATACATGTATGTATATATACATATACACCTATAGTACACGTACGTGATGACAAATAATAGATGAGATTTTAATTGAATTCACTTGTTTGATGCAATTAATGTATATAAACCGCCGCCTTTTATGTATATAAACTAGTACGATGTGCTTAAATCTTTGTCTTGTGTACAGTGAATTTTTTTTTTCATAGATATGTATATACAGCTGTGATTCTATTCAACATAAGAATATTAGTACCACTCGATTCTTTGGAGTGTTTCACGACAAAAAATTGTACATACTAGCAAAAATTTATGTGAAGCCTGGTTTCGTATGTTAGAGGGAGTTTTGAATTTTTAGATTTTTGTAAGATCTTTGAACACAAAAACACGTGTTACTTTTTTTTTACATTCTGTATAGGTATATCAAAATTTTTCTTTTTTCAAATATGATAGATAGGTAACAAAATTACCTTTCTTTTAATGTACTACAACATGTGTTTTAAAACATGCTTCTGGCCAAGAAAAAGTAATAAATTCAAAATTCACACATTTTTTTTTAAAAAAAAACATGTTTTGAGAAATTATATCTACTTGTCTAGAAATTGCAAAGGACCTGTTACTCTCTCTGTTACTGTTTGTTTTATTTTTCGCTACAAAAATATTTATTGAATTAAATGTCTCTTAAACACAGCATAGGTAATTTTTGAAATAAATTCGAATTTTAAATAACGATTTGGAATATATCGAATTGGAAATATCCCTAGATCCGAGATGTAAAGTAGATATAGGTACCATCACAAATTGTTAAGAACAAAAACAAATCAAAAAGAGGTTGATCCAATTTGATACTCTACTCTGCTGTATGTACATCTATGTGCATACATGCAGTGCAAGAAACTTTTTCAACAGTTCTATAATTAAAAAAAAAAACCCACATAATTTTTGTTTTTTTTTTCCTATTTTGTTTAATGAAAACTCAATTTAAAATTTAATATTGTTGTACAACGCTGCTTATTATTATGTGTTTACATACATGTACATACATATGTGTATGTATATTCACTTTTTGTTGTGTCTACTTATAACATCAACAAAATGTACATCATCATAATATTAAATTATTTATTATTTAGTACCTCCATGTTTATAAACATTAAAATATGAATTTTGTATATTAAATACATTATCGTTTCGTATACCTATTATAAACTAGTCCTATATAGACTATTATAGTTGTTTGCCAACCAACACTTACCTACCTAGCTACCTACAATTAATTTATTTATTTTATTTATTTTTTTTTTTTTTCAATTTAATACACATATCATCATGTAGTATTTATGGAATATAGTATCACACACTTTTATTTTTTAGCTGGCAATAATAATAAGTTTCATTCTTATATCATGTGTGCAAATATGTATGATAGTTAGAGATGAAAATGACTTGCAAATCAAATCAAATTAGTAAGTCTGAAATGAAATTCTGTAGGTATGGATGTATAGCTAAACTACATACACTCTATAGTGTAGACGTAGAGTATACACCACACCGTAATTTGTATTTTAAACAATACAAGGTACAAGCGTACAAGCAATAATAAATAGCAGCAGGCAAGCAGCATCACTTCACTATAAATATTCATATAAATGTACTTACTTACTAATGATGTATTAATGCATCTACTGTGTTACTGTGTAGTGTATATACATGGATACATGTACGGTGCGGTGCGGTGCGTATATTAATAATGATGATATCTAATAAGTTTACAAAATGTATTGAGATTATGTTTAGATAGTACTACTACGTATACGTAACGTACATATATCTGAAAATAATTGACATTGACCGTGATTCTCAAACTCAAACGTAAATTCATTATATCTAAAAATTATAACCAGAGAAAATTCAGTTTTTTTTTTTTGTTTTTTTAATTTAAATTTAAAAACATTATTAGATTCATTTATAATTAAACGCATCTACTGAGATACATACATATATGTATATATGTAATATATGATGCAAAAATTATATTTGTGAATGTGTATTTGGCATTATAATGTATGTGCATAAATGTCATTATACATATAGCCATGAAGTCACATACAAACTATGGCCCTGTTCAAAAACATCAAAATATCAATGCATGGTGTTCAAAAACATGCAGGCAAAGCAGTGCAGTTGTTCAAAAACGTAGTAGATCAAAATTTATGCGCATGGTGCAGTGGATATGTGCAGCGTTGTTTGCTAAATGTCAAAGTAGTACCAGTAGTACATAGTATTACACAAATAATGGTGAATTGTAATTATTAAGATGTATACACAAATATTTATAACTAGAATTTCCATTTTTAAATATAATTATAAAATACAAGCACTATAAACACAGTCAGGTAAAACGTTCAAAAACTATGAATCACTGCTTTTTATAAAATGTACATCTGCTTTATGGCAGCAGCAACTAAAGAGCCGCCACTGCATTTATGCTTTTCTGCAATCAATATTTGACGTTTTTGAACAGGGTCTGTATTATTCTACATTTTACATCTCAGTACTACATGATGTATCTTAACTTACAAAATGAATACTGCTGCTGCTGCTTCTGCTTCTGCTGTTCCTCCTACTGCTACTACTACTGTTCTGTTTTTAATTAACCTGTAAGTACGTACAATGTACAATACAATATTGGTGTGTGTACGTGTAAAGTGTATACGTTATGTATATAAACTTAAATGCAGTGGCATACGTTTATAAGTTTTTCCTCATTCTCTTATTGTTCACACATTATATTTTGCAGTGTATGAGTGTACATATAATACTCGTACGTCGTACATAAATGTTCATAGTTGCATTTTTATTACACCACTCATTTAACATCGTAAATTATATAAAAATAAAAAAATTTTTATATCCTGTAATTTACACACGTATACATGTACATACATGAATATTTTTGTTGGTATGTCGTGTCAAAAACTATAGAATATAGTTCTATATTCTTTGGTCGTCGTATGTACGTGTACTTACATACATAATATGTACATTATGCCTTTCAGTTACAATTATTATTTTAGTTTTGAATAAATAGTGAATAAGAATGAGGGGTGGTTGGTGGTGTGTTGGTGGATTGATATTGAACAGATGAAATTTTTATCTTTTTTCCTATGATTTTTTTTTCTCTCTCAATTTATTTATGCATACACAATAAAAATACATACAATGTACCAATATAAGCATATAACACACGAACACGATGAAAAAATATAAATATAAATGTGTGCACATGTAACACATGAATGTAATAACGCTCTGCTGATACGTTCGATAAAATATAAATATTTCCCATTAAAATTATCTTTTTTTTTTCATTTTTATTTTCAATATGTTTTCCTTCATATTTCTTTTTTTATAATACATATGTATACTCATCCTTCTTCAATTATGTTACCTTTAGTGCTCGTTATTTTTAAAAATAATAACTGGTCTATAATTGGAATATTGAAAGGTTATAAGTAATAAAAAAAAATATGTAAGCACTTTGTTTATTGTGTTTATTGTGGATATGTATACGAGTAGCTGTACATAATCATGTAAAATGTCAATGATGGCATTTTATTGTCGTCAAATTTCATCATAAAAACTAATAGATGGTTATATGTACATTTCAGGACAATTCAGTGCAACAGCAGAAGAAGAATAATAATAAAATAAAATAAAATATTTTTCATTTTTTAAAAGTATAAATTCAAATTCATTCAAAAGTTCATATTTGTATGTACTTAAGTAACATTCATTTCATTTGTGGTGAGACGGTGAGTGTGGTGTGATACTCTTTCGACACAAAATATAAAATTTTCAAAAAGAATCATAGAACAAATAATTTGTTCTTTGTCGTATTTGTGATTAAAATAATTATTAAAAATCTTATCAACTTTGCTTTGTATAATGTAAGTCAAATAGTATTGTAATTGAAATATAGTACATACATATGTATGTACATATATTTTTATCTTTTGTCTGACAAAATTCATTTTCAAATGTTTCATTTTTTATTCATTTTTGTATCGTGAAGTTAAAGTGTAAAAGGTAATGACTTGATGATGGACCTTGAAAACCGTAAAAAAAAAAAAAAAATTGCAAGCTTATGTATCCGTCTTCACCATAAATATGTAATTAAAGTAAAAAATGGTAAAAGTAAAGGTACACTACCCACCGCCCCACTCACCAGACATCAGTGTAACATTTTGATGTGTAATGCACAAGCTATAACCTAAATAGACGTGACGAAACGAAACGAAACGAAACGATACATACGATAATACTGTGGTACGTAGAACTATCCTAAATGGCGGTATTCTTACATTCATTCGATTTCGATAAGTTTAAATGTCAAATAGACGAAACGAGACGAAACGGATAGTGCCGTAGCGGTCGTACATTTTATCGTTTCTACTCGTTTCATACACATTTCTAGTCATTTCTACTCAATACTCATACACAATTTTACTCCGTTTCGAATCGTTTCTATTTAGGGCAAATTGTCAAACTGACGGACGAAACGAGTATTTACGTTCGTTTAATTTCTTTCTTCCCGTCACGTCAATTTAGGGTCTTGCTTAAGTCGAACGTCACACTAAATGACAACACAGTGTAAAACGTGTAAGTACAACATGCAAACATGTTTACTTTGAAAAAACTTGACTATTTTACATACAAATTACAAAGTAAACGAAAAACGAAACAATGATATATAATTACAAATTACAAGCTTTGTATTTTTTCTTTCTAAAAAAAAAGAGGCATTTATCATTTTTCCATTTTCTTTCAACTCAGTATTGTCATAGAGTGTACGCAAATCCAAACTCAGACATAAAACTTGACAGATAAATGAAATCCATTACATCATGCACATTTTAATGCAGTGTGGTATTCGTATTACATTACTCTTACAAAGTAGTGTAATTTTCACATTTTACAAGTATTTATGTATATGAAAACAAAAAGTCATAAATTATTGCTATAATAGGAAAACAAAAAAATATAAAAATAAAATGCTTGTGTACACACAACAAAATCAGACTGATTCAGAACATTATGTAATACTATAAAGAAAAACAAAAAAGTGATTTTTATCGATTAAACTTTATATAATGTGTAGTATGTAGTATGTATATTGTAATTACACGCTTAAGAATGCATCATTATATGCATAGTCATTGTTTTATATTGTGTACATATTTGTCTACATGTACATATCTACTCTACTACTACTGACATGTGCATTTATGTACATTATTCAAAAGACAAATTATTATAAAACGGTTTAGCCTTTACACAAATACATAGTGCATTTGTATATATGCACATTATTTATTATGAATAAGATACGTTTCACTTTTACTTTACTAACCAATGTCATTATCAAGAATTTAAAGACGACGAATTTTATCGATATAACTTTCAAGCGTTCAGAAACTACAGTGGTGGTATGATTTATTTTTAACTACGGTGGTTAAAATCTGAACCATGCTTAGTATTGCTGATAGTTAATCAGCTGACTCCTTATTATCTTCGACGACATTATATATAAAATGTTGACAGCTGACACTTTTCAACCACGATGGTAACTATATATGCGTTCAAGAACTAGCTATAGTCAACATAACTTCAATAGCCAAATAGCCTAACCACAATCCACATCATAACTTTACTATACCATTACTATGAGTGACTACAGTAACGTTTTGGAACGCTCTCCAGATCTATTTTATCGAATTCGTAATCTTGAACTAAAATTATTCGAAATTCATCCAATCTAAGATTTATATGTCTTTGATATTTTTTCAATATTTTCTGTGAAATAAATTGAATAACAAACAAACATTTCATACTTATATCTTAAGAATTCAAAAAATTTCTGTTTTACAAATGATTTTTGAAAAAAAAAATATTTTTTTTTTGTATATATATTTTTCTAGACTTCAAGAAGATCCACCAACTGGTGTTTCTGGAGCACCAACAGATAATAATATCATGATATGGAATGCTGTGATTTTTGGCCCACATGATACACCATTCGAAGATGGTACATTCAAATTAACAATAGAATTTACTGAAGAATACCCAAATAAACCGCCAACAGTACGTTTTGTATCGAAAGTATTTCATCCGAATGTATATGCAGACGGTGGTATCTGTCTTGATATTCTTCAAAATAGATGGAGTCCAACATATGATGTATCAGCAATTTTAACATCTATACAGGTAACTTACCTAAAAAAAAATTGTTAAATACTTTTTCCCAGTCGAATCCAACATTGTTCCAAACAAAAACAACATTTTTTAAATTATCAAAATCAACAACACTTTTCATGTCAATATCGTTTGATTTTCATTGACTGCCTTATCATGATATTCGAAGACGAAACGTATCGTATCGTCTTGTTAAAAACGCGATCATGATATTCGAAACGTTCCAATTTCAAACGATTTTCATCGTCTACTCAGTCGATAGCATTTTGTTCATCGTTTACACATAAATTTATTTTTTTTTTTGGTTTTTAATAGAATTTTTTTTATTTAAAGCATATTACTAATATTTGTGAATATTAATATTGAATTAATTTTTTTAAAAAAATGGAAATTATTATTAAAAATGATATTTCAAAACATCAACAAAATAATAGAAATGACATCGAACCCTTTTTTCTTACAACAAAATTGGAAATTGTATGAATTAAACAGTTTGATTGGAACAATGTTGAGTCTGATTTGAAAACTGTTGTTTTTGATTGAAACAATGTTGGATTTCACTGGGAAAAAGTATAAAAAAGAAAAATTAAAAATATTCTATGTGTTGTATATTTTGTTTTTTATTTTATTTTATTTTATTTTTTTTTTCAGTCTTTACTTAGCGATCCTAATCCAAATTCTCCAGCAAATTCAACAGCTGCCCAATTATATAAAGAGAATCGTCGTGAATATGAGAAACGAGTGAAAGCTTGTGTGGAACAAAGTTTTATTGATTAGCTGCCGACACCGTTAATATTACAATTATTATTATTATTATTATTATTATCATCACTATTACTACAAATATTATTACTACTATCACTACTACAACTATTACTATTACTATTAATACTAAACAAAAAAAAAAAAACAAAAAACAAAACAAACAAACAAATAATAATAATAATGAAAATAAAATTAATACAAATTTTATTATTGTCGTCATTTAATTAAATTATTATTGTAAAATCATAATTAAAAATTTGGATCAAAATACATTTACATACATACATACGTACATAATGAAAATAATAATAAATGTAAAACATAAAAAAAATTATGTATGTAACTTTTACCTTTTATCCAATAATAATAATAATTGAACTGAAAAACAGATAACATAACGAATTGGATTAAAAAAGAAATAAAAACAAAAACAAATTAAAATGAAAAAAAAAAAAATACATAAGTAAAATTGTTATTATAAGAAAATCACTTTTAAAATAAAATCAATGTAAATGTATTAATTTTTATTTATTATTTTAAAAAATAGAAAAGTAAATACATAAATACATAAATTAAAATATACAAGTAAAAAATATTATTCTCAAAATATGAAAAAAGAAATGAAGAAAAATAATTAAAAAAAATAATAAATAAATGAAGTTTAGGAGTTTTTAAGATAAAAAAAAAATAGGGGGACAAAAAAACACACACACATACACAAATATAATAGGCAATGTAGAAAGAAAATGCTGGCTAACAAATGAAGAAGAAAAGGAAGAAATTATCTTGCCATCAAAAATAATTTCTATACATAATGATAATGATGATGACGACGACAATGGTGATGATAATGATGATGATGATGATGATTATATGATGGTCATCAATAAAATATTATAATAATGAATCGATAAAAAATACAAAAAAATAAATAAATAATAAATAATAAATATTCATGAAAAAAAATATTTTTAATGAGAATTAAAATGTAAGAAAATTATCAAAAATTACCAAGAATAAATTTGTAAATTTTAATTTTAATTTTATTTTCTTTTTAAACAAACTTTTTAAATCAAATTTTTTGTGCATACTTACCGTTATGGTAACCTCTGAATCAGTAAATCAACAAAATAAAATCAAAAAAAAAAATAAAAATAGAAAAGAAAAAACAAAATGATCAGAATAAATGAAATACATATAAAATCAGAGATTATGCTGATCGTGATTGTTGTTTTAACAGATTTTGCTAAAAAGAATGTTTTTTTTTTTTTTTTTTATGAATGTTAAATTGAATCTGTTGTTAACAACACAGGATCAGGATAGCTCTGAATATTATACATATATGTATAATAACTTATTCCTATATATATATATATATGTATATATTTTTAAAAAATTGTGTTTTCTTTTTTTTAAGTTTTGATGATTTTTACTTATTAATTAATTAATTACATATTATTATTATTATTATAATTCTGCTACTACTTATATATAAATTTGAAAAATTTTTAGAATTATATTTAGTTTTATACTTTAGTAGAGATTTGTTGAATATATTTGAAACAAAAATGTAATCACATGATTTATGTTTAAAGAATTGTATAAATTAAATAATTATTGTATTATCGTTTTATTATCGTTACCTATCGAAAAAGAAACTAAGAGTGTTTTCAAAAATGCAAGCTTGGTGACAAGCTTGCGTTTGCATAGAGTGTTCATTTAAATCAATTTGGAAACGTCAAGTGTTCATTTATTCAAATTTATCGTCAATTTAAGTAAAGATTTGCAAGGTTCTTGATCGTCTTGATTATCTTGAATTCATTTATATATAATCTTGCGGCAAGGTATTTGACTTGCATTTTTGAAAACAGCCTAAATATTCGGGAAGATTTTTATACATTTTCCCAGTGGAATCCAACATCGTTTCAAACAAAAACAACATTTTTTAAATTATCAAAATCAACAACACTTTTCATGTCATCAATACCAATTGAATTTCATTGAGTTTGATTGAAACAATGTTGAGTTTGATTTGAAAAATGTTGATTCTGTTTGAAACGTTTTTGTTTTTGATTGGAACAATGTTGGATTCCACTGGAAAAAAGTATGTATACATAAAAGTTGTGGGTATTTCTAACCAACATAAGGTATATATTTATTTATACTGCATATTCTGAGATCAGCATAGTGATATTGAAGCAGCTTTTATAAATTCAAAGACAAAGTAAATAAATTCAAGCGTCCCGGTTTTATTGTCTTAATACATTGACATCAGTAAACAGTTTAAAAACAAAATTTTATTTATTTTTTTTTTCAAAAATAATTTATTTGTTATTTTTAACATCAGATTGGAATCAATATTATGTAAGTAAAATAAAAGAAAAAATCTCACATTTTTAATATTAATAAAAGAAGATAAACAATTTTCTAACTCCTATGAACATTTTATTTTATTTTTTTTTTAAAAAGCACTTAATTTAATATAATTTACAAGGAATATCAAAAAGTGATTTTAATCAATGAGAAATAGAAAAAATACAAATTATAATCTAATTATCAGAAAAAATGTATAATTTAATTTTATTTAAAATAATATTTAATGTGATTATAAATAGTTTTTTGACAAGAATTATTTTTTTCATCAATGTTTTTTTTTTATATTATTATTATTAAATTAAAACAATAATACGCCAGAACAAATAAATAAAAATAAAATAACTGTGTATAACAGAGAAATTATGACAGAATTATTTTGTTATGTAAAATGAAAAAGAACAATAATTGAAGAAAATTTACTTAGTAAAAAATGAATCTTTACTGAAACCAATATAATTACAATGTAATGTATAAACAAACATAGAATTTTTTTTTCTTCAAGAAAATGAATAAAATGAAATGAATAAAAAAGTTTACGTGAAATATTATAATTGAATTTACAATAAATAAATGAAACAAAAAAAAAAAATATAATTAAAATAAATTACAAAAAAGAAAAAAATATATGTTTAAATTAATTAATTTAATTAATTACATTGAATTTAAGATAAAAATTAAAATCGAAAACAAAAAAAAAACAAAATTATGAATTTATGAGAAAATACATTTATTATATAAAAAAAAAAAATTTAAGTTAAATTCAAATTAATATATATATAAACAAAATATATAATTGAATAAGATAAAAATATAAAATCTTAAATAAAGATTTTAAAAAAATATATATAAACAAAATAAAAGAAAAACAAAAAAAAAAATAATGAAATACAATAAAATAAAGCTTAAGATAATTCTTTGGAATTTTGTTTGAAATTAAATTTAAATGTTTTTAATTGAATTATTTTTCGTCTTGTGTAAATTTAATTTACAATACATACATAATATACTTATATAAGAAGAGTCTATATTTTTATAATAAGACAACTGAATTTTCAGCTTTTAGAAAATGCAAAAATTATTTCTTTTACAAAACTTCAATTTTGTACAAAAATGTTTTCAAAAAAAAAAAAATGTTATTAAATAAATTCATTGGTTTTTCTTATCTATTCATTCACATTACGCAAGTCGTTAACAAATAATTTTCAAATTCAATAACATCACATAATTAATCAATCAGCCGATAGATGGTGAATAAATTGTTAAAAATAAAATTTTGCTTACATTAAATTATTTTTGCTAAGTTGGTAGTAGAGGTCGGTATTTCAAATATTTGAATTTGAAAAAATTCCTTTCCTTTAAAAAGATGATTCTTGTTTAAAAATTCAAATTTTTTTTTCTCAAAATACACTGCCATCTAGCATCACGGATTAAGAATAAAATTTTTCTTCCTTATGAATTATATTTTCTAAGTTGGTAGTTACACTAGTTATTACAAATATTTAAATTTAAAAAAAAAATTTATTGACTGGAAATCTGGATTTATATTCAGATGAACCGAATGAATCTGTCAATATCTCGAAAACTGTTAATCGTACCGATCTGAAACAATTTCTTTTCGAAAAGAGTGTCCCAAAACCTATAAAATTGGCCAATCAGATTGGTGAAATTCGAAAAGAAATTTTTTGGTCCAAAAAAATGTATAGGCTAGACCATTTTTTTTTTAAATTCGATGAAAATTTCTTAGGCTAAGGGAATGATGGCAACGCGTAAAGAGGAAGAGGAAAATTTGTCGCCAATTGAATAATTCATTTCGCTTTCAATGATATGAACCATTTTTGCTTTTGCTTTGGAGCCCCAATCGTAAACAATCACTTTTTTTAAGTCATATTTTATTGATAAGATTTGGTAGCTTCTCCTCCTGTCGTCTAATACTACTATATCGAATAGAAAAATTGGGAAAAATATTAAAATAACAAAATGCACATTCAATTCAATTCCATTATTTTCTTCTTTTTTTTTCTTTAAATATTTTTTTTTATTTTATTCCTTGTTTATTTTCAATTTCCTTCTTTTTTATTTATTATTTTTCTATCTTTTCACATTTAATTTTATTTAATTTTTTATTTTATTTTTATTTTTCACTTACTACAATTTATTTAAATTTTTCATTTTTTATTTATTTATTTATTTATTTATTTTATTATTTTCTTAGAATTACATACAACAAATAAAGAAATATATATATGTATATAAGATCATGATAAAATAAATTTTTTAAGAATTTTTATTTTTCTGTATAATTTTTACTTTGTAACTTTCCTTATTCAATTCATTAATTAATCATCATTTCCTTTTTTCAATTTATTTATTTATTTATGCATTTATATGTGTACAGCACATTTTTCCTTCTCGCCATTTTCGCACAATTATTTTACTTTAATTATTTTTATGTACATACATCCCTTAATAAAAATTGTTAAAATTTGTATCTACATGCATATATGTATACGTAAATATTTTAATAATTATTTATTTTACGTTTTAAATTTTAAACGTTAAACGTAATTTTTTTTTTCCATATTTTCTTTTACTAAAATAATTTTTAAATTCTTTTGTTTCTTTTTCTCTATTTTCTTTATTACATTAAAAATTAAATTTCAATTTTCTTCAAATAAATAGTAAACATAGAGTAAAGAGAATAGTATAGAGAATAGTTTCTGTCTATTAGTCTATTCCATCGTTTCCTGTTCTGTTTCACAAGTTTTCACTTGGGAACTTTCTTCTATTCTCTTTACTCTATTTATGAGTAAATAACTGCCGTCAAAGCAGCAACGTCAAAAATTTTAAGAGCGAAATATAATGAAAGTAGATATGAACGAGTCGATACGAGTATGTATACTATCAGCAAGAACAGCAGCAAAAATGTACATATGTTGTTCCGTCAACTTTAGATTAAGTGAAATGGCTTACTGTAAGATGAGAAAGACAATCATTAACCTTGGTTGCAAATCTTAACAAAAGTTAACTTTACATTTTACAAGCTTAAATAAATGAAAATTTGTCATTCACAAAGCTAAGCAAAAGAATACACAACAAGGCTGAGTCTATAGTCTATCGTTTAATACACACTGACACTGCAGAAGCTGCAAATACAACTCAGAGAAAGAAACTCTTTTACATAATCTTTACAGCAGGTGAGTTCAAGAGTAAATCAAGAGTAAAAGTGTACAATGTGTAATCTACACGCACTCTCCCTCAAGTACTCGTATATTTTTATTACACTTTGATCTAATGCAGTATGCAGACCATCATACACTGCTCGGATACCCGACAATCTTTCACGATACAATATACTTTGCTTTACAATGTATGGGCATCGTCATCGTTAAACAACTTTATAGAGTTAAACAAATAATTTAATTTAAATTTTTCATTTCATTTTTGTAGTTTGTTTGTTTTTTTCTATTTCTTCTTTAGCACAATGATGATGATGGATGATGGATGATGATATTACACACAAATATTCTAAATATAATTTATTTATAATACAATTTTTAAATTTGTGTGCTTAATTTAATTATTTATTTAGTTTATTTTTTTTTATTCGTCGTAATAATAATAATTTATTCTTCTTTGTTTTTTATACAAATTATATTTTTTCTTTTGTATTTTTTTTATTTTTATACTACATGTATTTTTTTTTTAATTTTATTTTATTTATAAGCTACAATTTTCTTAGATGTTTTTTTCATTTATTTTTTATTTTTCTTGTATTATGTATCTACATTTTATTTACGATTTTAAAAAGATTGAAAAGGAAAATTATGTTTCTTTTTTTTTCTTATTTTTACATTTATATTTTTATATATTTTTTTTTTGTTTTTATTTTTAAATACATTTACATACATTTATGTTCAATTTTTAATTTATTACATATTTATTTTTTAATGTTTTTTTTTTTGTTTTCTCTTACTCATTTATTTGTTTTATTTTCATTTTCATTTGGTTTTTTATTGTTTTACATTTTTATTTTTGTTTCAATTTTTTTTTAATTTAAAATTTTTTTTTTTTTATTTTCATTTTTCACAGAAATTTACAAAGATAAAATTTTTATTTACTTAAATTTTATTTTAATATTTATACTCTACTATATGTTATGTAACCTATAATAAAAATGTATATTTGTAATTATTTTTATTACGTTTTATTTTCATTTTATTTATATTACAAATTAATTATTATGAAGGGGGAATTCATTTCACGTTTCAGTTTGTTTGTCGTAAACTTCGTAACGCTCGTAGTTTTTCAGTTCTCGCAGTTCATTTCCATATAATATTTACAAACTACTGAAGTTTCGAAAAGCTACGAGTTTCGAAGGTAAAATACTTCTCAGTTTCCAACTTTTGCATTTCGCTTAGTTTTGTAGTTGATGTTTGACAGGTTCTCAGTTGGTGGCTTACAAATTGAAATATTTATAAAATACAAATGCGATAGCTGAAAATAAGAAATTCGATATGGTATGGTATTGTCGTTAATGCCAAAAGAACTACGAGATTTTGAAACTTGAGTGCATTTACATTATTTTATTTCATGTTTTTGCTTCATTCCATGGGACTGAACTTAGCATTTACATTATGACATGAATTTTCATGTTTCATGTTCTTATTTCTTGTTAGCTTAGTACGGAGTTGGAACGGAATTCCGTTCCCCATATAAAATACACGTAAAAAGATGAACGGAATTCCATGTATTTTCATGAGTAGTTCGAACGGAATAAAATATCGAATTGAGGACTTTTTTCCATTCAAGTTGAAACGGAATAAGTAGTTGGATAACTATTCCGTCCAGTTTATTTGATAATTTTGACAGCACAAAAAAAAGAACAGTCGTTTCTGTCAAGTATAATTTGTCATTTATTCTTCCAATTCATTCATCACAACACAAAAGAATCATTGCAAGAAACTCCGTTCGAACTTCGTAATGAGGTTATAGTAGTAATAATGTTTCTTTTTTTAGTAGTGATGCCATATTTTGTTGCTGTTATCAACAAAATTTTTATAATTTTAATTTTCACTATAATGACAACACCAAAAACATGAAAGAAAAGACTGAAATAAACCTATTCGATTCCCTTTTCTCGATATCCTATATACGCCTCTTTCTGTACTTTATCATAACACGTTCATGTCTTCAAGATAGTAACGTAAACACACAGAAAAAATTATATCCAATGAACTGAAAAGTGACATGAATCCCTCCCTCTATTGTTCAATATTTTATGTTCGTTCAGTAATGTGTGTATTTTATTTTTTTTTTATTTTTGATTTATTTTTCGCCTCGTTTATTTGTGCCAGTTTCTAGTGGTTTTTGAATTATTTTTATGTTTGATTTGTATTTTATATTTATTTATTTATTTATTTTTTCGATTTTTTTTTTTTTATACAAGAAATACATTTAAAAGTTTTACAATAAATTTTCGAGTTTAGAAAAAAAGCATCATTATGTACTTTTTTTGTGTTTGTCATGTTCCAATATGTGCAAATCTATCACTCCACTACATTGCACAAAGTTTAAAAAACGAATGCATACTGATTCTGACGACATATTTTCGACTTCGTAGTGAATCATACCGTAAGGGTAAGCTATACAGATGTCCGATCGAACAAGATAGCGAACAAATAAAATTGTAAGAAAATGGTATAAAAATAAATAAAAATTAAATAAAAATTTAATACAAATTAATTAATTACTACTCTTGGTACTTAAAATATAATAATTGTAATACGAAAAATAACAATATTCTTCTAAGGTAACAATTTTTCTTTTTAACAAAAATTTATCTTTGATGATTTTGAAAATTTTAAAAATTTTCTAGGACTTCTTCTACTATAAATTTCGTTTCAATTATCGAATTATATATTGCATTTATCGAAAAATGTGTATTTCGAATGTTTTGGTGGTATTATTTTGATTTCCCTTGAATATATTTTTTCAATAATTCAAAATAAAATTTTAATCAAAAATGTAAAACAAAAAAAAAACAAATGTTTTAACGAAAATCTAAAGGTTTGAAAACTTTTAAGTGGAAACAATTTTAGTTAAATTTGATTCCACTAAATGGAACTTTGGTGTTTACACACTTGTAAACTAGTCTACACTCGATGGAATGTTACATTTCCATTCGAAAAGTGTATAAGTGGAAACGTACCTTAACTCGATAATTCAGGGCATTATCATTAACCCTTGTTTTTGTACTGAATACACCAACAAAAAAATATGAAAGTGCAGAATTTGATGTTGATTTTCTGTACTGATTGATTTAACATTTTTAATATTTTACAATAGTTAATAATACCATTGAAAATAGAATTTATTTAACATAAGGATTTGTGAATATTTTTCATTATCTCTGTACGCCAACAAAATACCCCCACCCACAACCCTCAACTAGTCACTCCACCCCGTTCACCATCTCCTTTCGTTCATATGAAAGAATCGACTCTGGTAATGATTATCACGCTCAGAAACCAACTGGAGATCCAATAATCGATACGAGTTGTTGTAATATGTCATTACTGTTGTTCACGTCATCATGGGGCACTGATGTAAACAAGTCTTTGCGCCAGCGGGGAAGTGTCGCATGCGTGCCTTTTCACGCAAAGCAAATTTAAAGTTTCTATTTCTCTTTCGCTAATTCGATGTTTTCATCTATTTCTAAATTCGCATTGTGGAGTAAAGATTGGTGTGTTACGTTACACAAGATATTGACGTTTGATATTGAATGTTTGATTTTGACCATGTGGTGAGCTGAGCAGTGAGCGTCGTTATTGAAGGAGAATGGAGAATACTACCAAAAATTCGAAATATATATTTCTAATGAGAAATTTTTAATACATAATTTGACATGGAAATTAAATTCGTAGTAAGTCCGTCCCATTATTTTTGAATTTATTTTTAATTTGTTTTCTTTTTTTTTTTATTTGAATTATTTTTTGTATTTATTTTTATTTTTTTGAATTTATTTTTTTATTTATACACGTATGCATGAATTTATTTTATAATTATTTATGTTTATTTATTATAGTTGATGTTTTGTTTTTTACATTTCTATTACTAAAATTTCTTTATTTTATGATTACGTATGTATGTACAAATTTATAGTTTTCTTGTATGTTTTATGTTTTACAGTAGTTTAATTAAGTAGTTAGGTAGATAAGGTAGGTAGATGATAGTAGTTTTCGTACGTACCTAATTACTTTACTAAATTAAATTAAAAAAATAAAAAATAAAACAAACAAATGAAAAAATTGTAAAAAAAAAAACATTAAAATAAAAAAATTTGTTTCTAACTTAAATTTTAGTTTAATTATTATATTTTAATTTTTTTTTTAATTTTGAAGTGTGTTTTTTGTATATAATATAAATACATACATATGTACATATTTACGTATAAATGTACATGCGTATATCGAGAATTAATATGTGATACCAGTGTACACTTACTGGATTGTATATATGTAGAATAGACAGAGTGCAATACAGCGGATATGATTGAGATTACACAAAAAGACAGTATCTAAAGTATAGGCTGTTTTCAAAAATACAAGCTTGACTTCGTCAACTTGTGATCAAGTCAAATACCTTACCGCAAGATTATATATTTTACAATCTAAAGAAATGTTGCATTTTTGAATATAAATCAGTTGTGACGTAAATTTTCGTGTTACCATTTTGTCAGTTCTTAAAAAAAATTATTTAAAGTGGAGTGTATAAGTGTATTGTATTTTTATTTCAATTTCAAAATACTTGTTGATAACTTTCCATTATTTTAAGATCTATTAATTTTTGTTTTTTTATTAATAAATAATCACTTTTGTTTTATAATTTCACTTAAATAAATAATAATAATTATAAATGTAACTTTTAAATGTCATCAAATTTTAAATGAAGATCAACATTGTTCCAAGCAAAAACAACATTTTTCGAATCAAAAACATTTTACACTTTTTATGTCAATACCAATTGAATTTCATTGAGTTTGATTGGAACAATGTTGAGTTTGATTTGAGAAATGTTGAGTTTGATTTGAAAAATGTTGTTTTTGATTGGAACAATGTTGGATTCCACCAAGAAAAAGTATGCATATAGTATACAAAAGTATGCAGTTGTACAAGCAGGTATCACATATTAATATCCTCGATATACGTAATATTATTATATGTATGTAATGTATTTTTTTTTTGTTTTCTTTTGTTTTTTTTTTCTTTTTAATTTTTTTTAATCATTTTTATTTTACAATTTAAAATTTATATTTATACAATCATTTAATTATACATATATTTATTCATTTTCTACGTTTATTTATAATTTTTATTTTTGATTCATATACATATTATATTTAAATTTGTTTTTTACTGTTTTTTTTTTTTAATTTGTTTTAAATATAATATAATTCTTCTTTTGTAATTAATTGTTTATTTTGTTTTCTTCAATTATTCACTTACTTACCTACTCTCTTCTTATTATTTATTTAATTTACTTGCTAACTTATTAATTTATGTACTTACTTATATATATACTTACATAATTTTTTTTTTTCCTTTTTCATTTTTTCTTATAAATCTACTTTGAATTTTTTTTACTTATGCATTTATTATGCTTTTTTTTTTCAATTTTTTTTTGTGTTTGTTTTTTTTTTTCTTTGTTTTTTTTTTTTTCTTTAATTTTATTATTTTCATTTTTTTTTTTTGTTTTAAAAATATATCATCTTAGTCTACATAAATTTGTTTTCTCTCTCTTTCTCTCTCTCTCTCTTTTCATTTATTTTTATGTTTAGTTTTTCTGTTTTTTTTTTAAATCTTCAATTTTTTTTAATTTTTTATTTATTTTGTTTTTTTTTCTTCTCTCTTCTATTTTATTTTTATTTTTATCACATAATATGCTATCATCATATACATTTTTTTTAATTATTTCTTTTAAATTAAATTATTAATTTTATTTTATATTCTTTTCTGTTGTATTATTGTGTATTGTGTATTATTATAATATATATTATATCTTTTTTTGTTTATTTGTTTTTCTTCTTCTTTCGTTTTATTTTATTTTTATTTTTTTTATGTCTCTATCGATTAATAAATTCTTTTCTGTATTTTTATTTTTAGTTTTTAGGTTTTTTATTTTACAATTTTAAATCATTTTTTATATATGTATGTATATATTTTTATTCTATAAACTTGTTTTTTTTTCTTTCGTTTAAATTACCCATGAAATTGTTTTAAATTTAAATTTATAAAAAAAAAAAAAATACAAAATGAATGAAAAAGATAAAAAAAAAATGAAAACTGTAAGAAAGAAAATTAATTTAAAAAAATGTTTCTTGTTTAACTACTTACAAGACTTCAAGGATCAACAATAATATTATGGTGAAATTATAAATTTGAAAATGAATTTTGAAAATATGAAGAAGCTGGAGGAAAAAAAATTTGAAAAAATGAAACGTTGCACAGACTGATAGAAAACAATTCGAACTAACAAACATTCATATTGTATTGAGAAATATTGAAAAATCGATCGAAAAATTAATGAAATTCGAAAATGTTTCGTTCGAACTTCAAAATCGAACAGATTTAACAATATAGATTTACGAAATTCGATTGGAAATCAGGTAAATGTTCGAACGAATAAATCATCCGTCGAAATTCACAATCGACGTGTTTCTTTCTACTTTCCAGTTTTTGGCATGGAATTGGATTTAACATAAAACATTTCAAATTTTCTTTTTTTATAATTTTTATTCGTTGTGTATGTATGTGTTTCATTTTTAAATTTAATTTGTAATGTTATAGAGAAAAAAAAAAATAACAGTAATCGAGAAGGATATTTTTATGTATAAATACAAAAGTTCTTTCGGCATAAAGTTATCAAAGTTATTTAAACTAAATTCAATAAAACAGGATTACAAAAAAAAAAACAAAAAAAATTGAACATAAACTTCTAATAATAATTACATAAAAAGTATTACGAAAAATTAAACATAAAATTCAAAGATATAAAAAATAAAAAAAAAACAAGAAAAATACTTTTTTTCTTTCACATACTGCCAAGTATGTAATGTCCGTGTTATGTGTATGCGTAATTACTAGTCGCCTTAAACTAAAATTATTTAAAAAAAAATTATTTATATATGTATTTTGAGCCATGTTTCATCATTATGAAAGAAAAATCAAGAAACAAAGAATCTTTTTAATTCTTTCATTGTGTTTCTATGCGTATGTGTGTGTGTGTGTGTGTGTGCGGTGTTCGTATTTTCTATGTTCATTGTGACCAATTCATCATTATGATTATGGATCATGGATCATCGTAATGAAGTTCTCCGACTGGGCCGACTGCTACTTTTTTGTTTTTACTTTTTATTTTAATTTTCGATAAATAATTTTTAATAAATGACTTCATATACTGTTGCCTTCTTATCACCAGATCCTGTCACAATGTATTTATCGTCAGTTGATATGTCACACGATAATACCGATGATGTTTCTTTTGACTATAAATTAATGAAAATTGAATGAAAATGCATACATACATATATTTCGGATTAAGGAGAGAAATTTCAATTTAATTTGAATAAAATTATTTTGTATTTACCTGAAATATACTGGCACCATATGGTGTTCGCCATGCATTCAAAAGATTATCTTTGCCAGTCGATACAAACCATTTACCACATGTAGCAAATCGAAGCGATAATACACAGCTTTCATGCAGATGCAATTGATATTTGTCAGGTTTCGATGCATGTAACACTTCTACATGAGAATTTTCCATGCCGACAGCTAACCATTCACCTGATTAATTGAACGAATGAAAAGAAAAATGAACGAAACGAAAGAGAAATTATTTTGTTGTTCGTTGTTGTAAACGAAATGAATGGAGTGGAATGCATTCAAATAGTTGCCATTTTATTCTCATTCGTACCTGTCGGACAGTAGCCTAATGAGAAAATTTGAGAGCTAAAATCATGTTGTTGTAATTGTCTGCCTTCTCTCAGATCCCATGATCTAACTGTATTATCTAGCCCTCCAGTCCATAACCGGCATCCATCAGGACTTATATCTATACATGAAGCACCATCTGTATGACCTTGAAATTGACGTACCAAAGTTTGATTGTTTAAATCCCAAACAGCAATATTGCCATCACTACAGCATGAAAAGCAAACTTTTGAATCTGGACTAATGGCGAGTGCATAACAAGCTGGAGCTGCTGATGTTAGTTCGGCTTTTATTCTAGGTGTCGGACTCGCTAAATCCCAAATTGATAAATTCGATGCCTCACCACCAACAATTAATGTCCTACCATCTGGTAGCAATTTAACGGATCGAATGTAATTGTCTCTTTGCTAAAAATTTTTTCAAATTAAATTTTACATTTCATTTTCCAATTTGAAAACTTCGCCAAATGCTTACCAAACAATCTAATTGACTAACTGGATTTTTATTTCCCGGTTGAGATATGTCCCATACTTTTACACATCCTTTACCACCAGTATATACATATTTGGTTGGATTCGATATCGTCACAGCACAGACAACTTCACCATGTGATAATGTATTAATTTGGCGGGCATGTCTTGGAATTCCAACACCCACCAGCGCATCCGGTGGAAATGGTACAGGCTGAAGAGTTCCTTCACCGTTCATATGAAATGAATACGCACTGTGTAATGATTGAAATAAAAATAAAAGAATAATTTTCTCTCGTTAATTTGGATTTCAATTCTTTTTTTTTTTTTGGTTTTTTGTATAAAATTTAAAAAGTTCGATGCTGTACACCGCACTTACGGTTTTCCGCCAGTCAATGCACCGGCCGTCAATGGTATACCATTAGTTCGTACATGTGCGTGTGGATCATAAGGCATTGGCGGTCGACCATAAGCTTGATCTGGTGGCGGACGTTGGTATGGATCCGGTGGCCGTTGATATGGTGAACTTGGGTAGCCGGCTGGTGGAGCTTGTGGCACAACTGCCTTTTGACTACCAGGTACTGAAGCATTCGGTGTCGGTGTTCGAGCTTTTGCACCTGGTGTACCCGGTTTATCGAGCTAAAATAATCGATTAAAACGAATATTTTTTTGTTTTTGTTTTCATTATTGTAAATTTCATATATTTTTTTTTCTTTTTTTTTTTTTGAATTTATTGAATGTGATTATAACAAAAAAAAAAGTGTAATGTCACCAATTCATTTACATCTTTCGTTTTAAGGCTTGGTGTTGAACGTGATGAACTTGAACCAGATCGTGACGGTGGTCTTTCACTTGGTGGCTTCGAACTACTACCAGCTTTATCGGATCGTTCACCGTTTAGGCCAATACTATCACGATCGCGATCACGAGATTCTAACGACGCATGGTCACCATTTGGTCGTGGCGAAGGTGATTCCTATATACATTAATATCAAAATATTACTTACTTAATTACAAGGAATTCTATAGTTTAAGGAAACTAACAATTAAAAAAAAAATGAACAAAAAAAAATAAGACAAACAACCGCGAAAAAAATAAAACGAAATTCTTCTTATATTCGATATTTCATTTTGTTCGAATTCATTCTAAAGGACGACTGTAACTATAAGAAATTTGAATTTTATTTTCCTACCAAAAAAAAAAAATTTCAACAATTGTTCTTTTCTTCTTCTTCTTCTTCTTCTCCTTAACTGCGTTCATCTTCAAAATTTTAAAATTTTATTTTACAGATTTTCATTTTTTTTTCTTCTAAATTTTACTTAGTCTTTTGAATATTTTGATTGTGTAATGGCTCCTTTTTTGTTTTGAAACTCAACTCACCATTTCACTAGCAACATCAATGACTAATTCCTGATCGCTTTTGTCTCCATCACTTTCCTGCAATGAATTTTGAAAATATCATTTTTTTTTTGTTTTTGTTATACCTTAGTGATTTTTGTTTTTTTGTTTTTTGATGATTGTGATTGATGGTGGTTTGTTTGCTTTGCTAGATTTTATTATTTCAGATCAAATCCAAGAGCGTTTTCCAAGAAATAATTACGTATTTTTTTTATTTTTTTTTTTTTTTTGATTTTATTTTTTTACTCTATTTCGGTCATCTTTCGAATTCGATTAGTTATGATTGGATGGATGTTTTGATTTTTTTTTTTTTTTTGTTTCAAAGATTAAAATTTATAGTATCGAAAATAACACAAAATGAACTGTACATTCGGATGGTGAGTTGAGTTTTATTTTATTTTTTATTTTTCATTTCGAAAACCATTAGAAGAAGCAATATTTCGAAAATTAATTTAAAATTAATTCACGTGAATATTTTTAATCAAATTTTTCTTTGTCACTCCTTGTTGAGTGATATTTAGATCGATGATCGTTATATGTAAAAATTATATGACGGATTATGTCAAAGTTAAAAAAAATAAAAAATCTAATTTTTTTAAAGGAAAACCACTCGTAATATAAAACGACAATGAAAACAAATAACAACAACAATAACAATAACAAAAAATAATCACAAAAAATCTTCTTTCTATGATCATTTCAATTTAACTTAATGAAAATTATGTCAGCAGATAGTAATTCATAAAAAGAAGATTTTATTTATGTTTAAAATTCAAAATTTAAAATGGAATCTTTGGTACTTACATGAGTTAATTTTTCTTCTTTTCTTCGTTTCGTTTCGCTTTCAATTTCTAATGGTGAACGTGTTCTGTATTTTTCTCGTTCTACTGGTGACACAGAATTTCTCTATAAAAGAAGAAAAAAAAATTTAATAAAAAATAAAGATCAGGAAGAGAGAGAGAGAGAGAGTGGGTATTTTTTTGTTTTGGAGTATATGTACATACCAGTCTTTCTTCTGCTGATGGACCACCAAGTGGTACTTTTAAATCGTCTCTATGTAAATCTTGAGGAGTTTTAAGTAGACCTTGTGGTCCATGTGGTAAACCGATCGGACCACCGAATGCACCTAATGGGCCAGCTAAAGCACCTAATGTTGGAATTGGTTGTGGCGGTGCACCAGGTATTTGTTGTGCATGAATTTGTTGCTAAATTTTTTCAATTAAAAATAAATTATAATAGAGAAAAAGAGAGAGAGAGAGAGAGAGAAAAGAGAGAAAAATAAATGAAAAAAAAAGGAAAAAAAAATTTTATTAAGTAAAAGATCCCAGTTAGTTTTAAGGTTATGAATGAAAATTTTTTAAAAGTTCTAAATTTATTTTTTTTAATTTTTATGACAAATTACGTATACATAAATTATGTAAAGAACAACAATAACAAAAAAAAAAACAATAAAGAACAACATAAAACATTGAAATTAATTTTTAGTAAAATATTGATGATAAATTAAAAAAAAAGGAAAAATAAAGGACATATAAACATCACGATCTACTGTATACAACAACAATATCACAACAATATCACATAAATTTGCGATAAATAAAAATTGAAGCGTAACAATAAATTATAGAATTATGGACAAAATAAGTTTATTCTGCCTTAGGAAAAATTGAAAACAAAAAAACGTATATCAATAAATAAAATTATTAACACTTAAAAACAGATACGGGATCATAAATCATTTACTGATATGCTGTTTCATCGATTTATTCGAAATAAACTCATTAGAAAATTCATTCAATAAATTTAGTCCTGTTCCTGTATATAGGGACAATTAAAGCAGCTAGCAAAAATCTGCTACAATAAACCAGCATACCCTTTAATGCTTTACAAATGAATGTTGACACGATGACGACAGAATCATCGAAGCAGAAAATCTGTTGGCTGTCGTGTTTGAGCAATGTTTAAATTTAGTTGTCGCATGCTGGAGTAAAACAAGTGCACATACCATATAACAAGTTTAATTACAAGAATAAGCAAAGAGTAAGGAGAAAAAGCTTATCTCGTTACTCTATAAATAAGTATGACAAGGACAACGACAAGACAACTGAGAGCATAATCTGCTTTGAATGTGTTTCCGAATTTGACTGCGAGCTGCGAGACAGATTTTCTGCCTCTACATGCACACCGGGACCGGCATACTTCTGTTCCTGTTGGATGCTATCTACTTTGATTGTGTTTAGCCTTTATCGCCTCAGATTTCATTTTTATTTTTCAGATCAATCGAATTAGAAATCGGTTTCTAGTTGCTGCTATACTGATCCGTAATGTATTATTCGTAATAGACTGGCTATTGGCTTACTAAACTATAGAGCATACTATTTTGTATACTCAGTTCAGGTACAGCATTCAAAATTCTGTACACACTAAATCGCTGAATAAAATTAACACCTACCAATCTGTGAATTCAAAATTACAATTACGAAATTATATATCCAATGAATTACCATCAATGATGATGCACTGTTTCAATTTTCAATTTTACATTTAGAAATAAAGAGAACATAAATGTTCACTAACAAAAACTTTACAAAAAAAAAATCGAAAATATTGGTTTGAGTTTGAGTATGTACACACACGTATAAAAACGTTAAATCAATGAAAATAAGTAATAAAAACACATTTTTTTCTATATCTCTCCACCACCAAAATCCGCAAATATAATTGTATTCATGTAAAGTACATATAAATACAGATAACGGCTATAAAATGTTCACTCGCATATAACGTCCCGTAAATAAAAATCACTGCAATTGACCACATAATTAAAAGGACAACTTGACGCCAGGATATACTACTTCAACAATATTTTTTTTTTAATTTTGTTTTTTTTTTTTGTTATTTTTGAATTCATACTCTTCTTTTTCTGTGTGTACGAAACGAACGATAGGAAATAAAAAAAATACAACACAAACTGTGATGATGATGATGGTAAAAAAAAAATAAAATAAATAAATAAATAGAGTGAAATCCAAGAGAAATTAGACTACTAAATAGGTCTGTTAGTGTGGTCATTTTTACCGCGATAAAACAAAAAACATAATACAAAATACATAGTAATAATGAAAATAAATAAATGAAAAACAGAAAAAAAAATAAAAATAATATAGAAAACGTTAATGCAACCAATTTTATCGGTTATCCACAAATCGTGTTTACTTGTATTGTACGCTATAAGTATACATAATTATACACGTAATTTTAGCTTTTTATTACAGTACAAAAAGTGCATATATGTACATTTATGTGTACTATTTTGAATTTTATATAAAATTATAAATTTCAAATGTTGCACTTGCAATTTTTTAGTTGTACACGAACGTACGTAGTATAAGTACGTTTGTTTTGTGTATCATACCATCTATGTATACGTGAAAATGTGCGTGAATTGTGGATAGGTACTCATGTTCCAGTTCCGGTGTTTCACTTGTATAATATCTATCTATGCGAGTGCGAGAGTGGTATCGTAGTTCGTAGTAGAATTTAGATTTTGGGATTTTTATTTTATCTCTTTGTGTGATTATTATTATTATTATCATCTCATCATCATTTTATGAGACTCGAATCATATGATGATACTGAATACTGATACAAGTAATTATATTTTATTTATAAATTTCATTCAAAATTTAACATACATTTGTTTGTATAAATCGTGTATCATAAAGAGAAAAAGAGAGAGAGAAATACAAAAAGAGAACAATTTTACAAAATGAATAATACAAAAAGTTAAACAATAAATTTGAAGAAATTTTATATAAAGTATTGGAATTTGTGAGATGAGATTCAAATCGGCAAACCAACCTTGATTTGGGTTGTTCAGCCATTAAAGATTCACACTTACACAGCAACAACAAAAAAATACAAAAAAAAAAAAAAATAAATAAATAACAAAATAATAATAAAATGGTCGTTAAATGAATGAGAAGAAAAAAAAAGGTAGCTTCAAAATCGAAATGATTGTGATTGTAAATGCAATTATGTTCAATTACGATTACGATTAGGTTGGATTTTTGGTTTAATATTGAGAGAGAATCATTTCATTTTCGATTTTTCGTTGTTTTGTTATTTCTTTTTTTTTGGCAAATGTAAATTGGGTGATCCTGATGATATTTTTCATTCTACCTACATTTTGTATAGGAGTACAGTGCAATACAGTACAGTACAGTATCTATGAATGAATGTAAATGTACATACTCTTTACATCGATATATGCTGGTTCACCATCACCAGATATCAGTTACCTATTATAATGAAACCGAGTATAGATAGGTATCTATACTCTCACCTATACATAAACGTATACGTATATCTCTGCAATTAAATTTTATTTTACAAGCTCACACATACATAAATATATAAATAGTATTAAATATATATAAAAAAAGGAAGTAAATTAAAGTAAATAATTATATTTTATTGCTTTTATATTTATTTATTTATTTATTTTCTCTTGTTATTTGTGGTATTTGTACAATTTACAATCTCAAAAAAAAAAAAAAATATATACAAAAAACTATACAGTCATCATAAGGTTACAAAAAGGATTGCATTTACATACATATACTTACTAATACATAATTGTATACTTTTGTTTGTATGGTAATACGTATGTAAATAATCGTACATGTTGTAAAGTAAATTGAGTCAAAAATGTCGAAAGTTTAAATGTTAATATCGAAAAACAATCAAAAAAAAAAAATGAAAAAAAAAAAACAATCTCAAATATGTAATGTGTAACAAAATAAAACGAAATTGCAAAATAAAATTAAACATAAAAAACAGAACAAACAAAATAAAAAAAAAAATACATCACACAAATAAATTCTGAAATGGATTAATTTACAAAATTATAATTAAAATCAAAATACCGAGAAAACCTCAAAATGGAAAATTGTAGAATGTCACTTTATATGTAGTGTACGTGTACATCTATACATACAACCTATATACAAACATATGTATGTATGTACATATATATGTACGTATCCATATACATACGATTATACTATTTATATTTGTAAATTACAGTGATTTTATGTTTCGTCCTTTGTCCTTCATCCTTTTTCGTCCTTCGTCCTTTTTTCATTACATCCTTATTTTTTTTTTTTTGCTTTTCTTTTTATTATTTTAAAGTGTACATTTGTCAATATATGTATCTATGCCATCCTACAATGTTCAGTGTGCTTCATTATTACACTACCATTATATAAAATCCATATACATATATACATAATGTAATATATATGCACACTCATATACATACATTACACCGCCAATTCGCATTAACATTTGCACTATTCATACACAAACACAAATAAATATATGGAAATAGTATGTACATATCTATATATATATTTTTTTATATACAAGGATGTATCATATGTCCTATACCAAAATACAAATATGTGCCCATGTTATACAATGTATGTATAGTATTCGTTGAAATGAAAATTGGAAAAATATGCAACAATTTAAAAACAATAACAATAACAACAACAAAAAGTGAAATGAAAAAAAAAAAAAAAATAGACAATAATGTGAATCCTTTACTTTTTCCATTTTGCAATCACATTCGAATAATATGAACTCATTATTGCATCTATATATACATTACAGACTAGAGGATATCCTACTATATAATAATATATAATATATAGAATATGTTTGTATATGTGTACACATAAATGTATGTAAAATTTTTTGGTGGTTACTCTATCAGGATATTTTTATTTATATACTTAGTACGATGAGTATATTAATGTTGTAGGGATCAATTTTTGTTGCTATGTTGTTGGTTGTTGGTTTTTTGTTTTATTTTTCTGGTCGTTGTCGTTTTGTTGAAAATCAAAAATATAGAAAATGATATTGGGTTTTTTTTTTGTTTTTTGGGGGTAAATAATTTTTAATTATAAGCCACATTAACATGATACCATTGCCATGGTATATTCTATAGTGTTATAATTTTGCGTGTATAATAATATCAAAGAGTGTAACATTTTTATGTGTTCATGTATACATAATGTATTACCATATATTATGTATTTTGTACAATACATATGTACTACATATAATTGTTTTTTTTTTTTATCATTTAAATATACACACGTGCAGCATTGTGTAATACACATAAATAATGCATTTACAAATAAAATATACATACATAGTTTTTATGGTACTGACTATCTGGTACTCCATTACATAATGTACACTATACTCGTATTTACATATGTATAATAATAATATGAATGAATGCGGATAATATGGTTAAGCATATGGTTAAATAATTTTTCAAATTGCGGAAATTATAATGATGAAATATTGAATTTAATATAAAATATATAAGCAAACATCAATACATGTTATATGAAGAAGAAATATGTAATAAATAAATAAACACAGTTGGGATAATGAATTTAAAAAAAAAAAAAAAAACCATAAAAACATAAAAATGATTATTAAATAAAATAAAATAAAAAATTATTACAAATTTATGAAATTGAACAGAAAAAACAAAATTATAAATATGGAAAAGCATGCATTTAAAAAATTTTATAATTAAATTACCAACCACCGCATAGCCGCACACTGATTCACAAAAGTGTACAAAGTGTACAAACAAGCAAACAAAAATAACAAAATAAATACATATTAATAAAAGCACATTTTAATGTACCTATATACAATCAGAAAAAAAATAATAATAATCAAGCGAAATAAGTAAAAGATGTGATACAATTCCAGTAATCGTATACGAATGAAAATTTTCAATTTGAATTTTTGGTAGAATTTTATGCGAAGGTACATGATACATGATTATCGTCGAATTATTATTTTCTTATCTTGTATACGTAAAGTATTTGCCTGCTGAATGCTGATATCGAATAGTACATGGTTCGATTCCTACCCGCACGGCAAAAGTAAGAAAAAATAATTTTCAATTTTTCATTGCCTATTTTCTAACTTTCATTACCTCCCACAAAGTTCACTCAGCTTGCTCAGCTTTGAATAAGCAACCAGCTTGCTGGTAAAAAAGAGTTTGGAAATGCATGCTGATAAAAAGTCTACGGATGAATGGAGTGAAATGCGAGAAAAGCGTATGTTGGGCTGAGACTTCAGCTTAAGCTCTATGCCTAAGCTTATACCAGCAATTAGCAACTCAGTGGTTCGCAATTCACGTTAAACTGTAAGAGTGCGCTCATCATAGTGAAGTGATAAGTGTAGAAATCACTTCGGTAGGAGTCCTGGTACTCTCTCTCTCTCTCTCTCTCTCTCTTATTTCTTAAAAATTTTCTTGAATTTTTTTTTAAATCAAGAAAATTTTAATTTAAAAATGAAAAAAATACGTAGTAATAAGCATAGTAACAGTTAAAGATTTTGATTAATATTACATTAATTGATAGAAACATATAAATATAAAAAAATAATTAATTGCAAAATAAATAATCAAATCAAAATGATAGATAACAAGAATTAAACACAAAAAAGTTAATTTAAAAAATAAAAAAACCCCAAAAAAATAAAAAAGAATTATATACATAACAAAACATTTACATAAAGTTACTTTGCTAAATTTAATTTATTTCATACTTTCATTTTTATCTATGATTTTTATATTTTAAATTTTTTCTTTTAAATTTTATTTTTTTTTTTTTATTATTTTTTAAGTTTTTATCTAAAATAAAACTTACTATAAGCTGTTGAATTCCTTGCTGTTGATGTTGCTGCAAATTTTTTCATTTTGAAAAATTTTTTATTATTTTTAGTTTCATTTCAATATTTTGATTTTTTTTTTATTTATTTAAAATTTAAAATTTGATTTTAAAAATATATATTTTTTTTTGTTTTAATTTAAATTTCAAATTTCATTTTTATTTATTTTTTAGTTTTGTTTATTTTATTTTATAGTTTTGATATTAATTTTATGTTGCAGATTTTAATGTTTATATACAATTTGTTTTTCCAATTATTTGTTTGTAATTTGTTTTAAGATGTTGCGGAAAATTCCAAAAATTTTATTATAATTTTCATGTATATTTTGTGTATTTTTTTATAGAAATGGAAAAAATGTAAAGAGAAAAATAGAAAAAAAAAAAAACAAAATGAAATTGATTTTTTAGTTAATAATTTTATAAAAAAAAAAATTATCTGTTATGTATTGAATTATATTTAAGTAATGTGGATAATGAGTGTAAATTGTAGAGGAAGAGTTTTTTTTTACAATTAAAAAAACAAAAAATTAATATATACATATATAAATAAATCAATTTCTTTTTTTGCTTACACATATTTTAATTTTGATTTCTAAATAAAATCAAATCCTTATCTTTTAAATTTTATTTTTTTGCTAATTAGAAAAACGAAAACTATATTATGTATGTACAAAACTCTATAGAATTTCAAAATCGTATACACAAATTATACATGTGTATGGTACATGTATAGTGTAGAAAAATACAAAAAAGTAAAAAACATTATTTAGTCAAAAGTCAATAAAAATAAAAATTATACCATAACCTCTAAATCAATATTAAAAAAAAAAAAAAATTTAATTTACAATTTTTACTTAATTTGTTGCATTTTTTTTTTTTTATATAAATAAATTTTACGTGCTTTATATAATCATAAATTTTTTTTTAAAAAAATAAATAAATTTCACTTCGAAATAAAAGAAAAAAAAAATTACAAACTTTAAATAATAATGAAGAAATAACAATAATTTCGAAACCATCACAATAACTATTTGTATACCTTAGATATAAGTTTATTACATCATTACATCATATGAGAATTAATCAAGAAAAATATTAAAAAAAATAATAATAATGATAAATTAAAAAGGATAAAAATTGAGTAATAAATTCAATTTGATTTTTCTAAGGTTTACCAATAGAAACGTCAGAACTTTCAACGGCAACAAAGACAACATACTGATTTAAAAGTGAATTTTAAACTTTGATTGCTACTGTGCATAGTATTGTGTGACAGATATAAGTGATCATGGAAATTATTCGAATTTATTTGTATCAAAATGTATATGTTCGGCTCATCGTACGTTTCGTGCATTCATGGAGAATTTTGCATCATAATATTCATTTGAAAGCTTATAAAGTTCGACTGGACTTGAGAACTCTGGCTAATCACGATGGAATGCGTCGGACTTCCGCTAGTCGAGGTTAAGAGCAGTTGGAAGTCAATCAAGGTTTTGGGAAAAAATCATATTTTCAGATTAAATGCATTTCTCATTTTCAGCTAGACGAAACCGAGGAGAACATTTAAACGATGTCATTTTCAGAACGACATTTAATCGATTATTCTTCAAACTGATAAACAAACCATGTGAATATCAATTGTATTTATCATTGTGTTTCATTTTAAAATTCTGAAACGCTTATTGGTAAACCCTTTTATTTTATAAATGTAGAATTGCCGCCTTTTGATTAAAAATTATACTGATTTGATAATTCTGAGTACATAATTTGTTTTGTCTGTGCTTCAAATAATAACTACTAATTTACTTTAAGAAATTGGATTTTAAAAATTTGGAATGTCCTAATTGTATAGTCAATATAGATAATTTAAAAAAAATAAATAAAATAAATAAATAAAAAAGATAAATACTCGTATACATATAAAGTATAGAAGGGTATGTAGTAATGTGTATAATTTTATAATCGTCATATAATTCGATGACAATATATGTAGTAAAACAATATCTATGTAAATAACTTACCCCGATAATTGCATTTAATTCTGGCATTGTCACCTGTTTAGCTCTCTCCACAGCTTGCAGCACCTGTTGTTGATGTTCAGCTGCCAAAAATGGTAGCAATTGACTAATAAGCGCATTTAAACGTTTTGCTATTTCTGTCTGTAAAATATTATAAAAAGGAATACATAAATAATAGAAAATTTAATAAAAATTCGATAAAAATTTTATAAATTATTTCAAAATTTAGTAAAAAAAAAATCACAATTCAATTTAAACATCAGAGGATATTCTGTTTATGAATATAATTGAATTGAGAACTTGTTTAGGAATATAATTGAGGTACAATTACTGTAGTAAACAATATGATTACTAGGAAGTATTCAAAATAATGTTTAGGAACACTGTTGAGATGATGACGATCAAATGATCAAATGATGACGATCAAATTTCAAAATTTCAGAATATCACTGAACGATCTTTGTTTAATGGTTCTTTTTCTTCTTTCGTAGTTCTACAACCTTTGAAGGGACCTTTCCCTATCCAAAGATATTATTCTCGAGTTCTGTAACAAACCCAAACGTTTTATGTCTTTCATCACATTATCCTACCATCTTACTCTTGGTCGACCAAAGCTTGTCAACTTCCTTGGGGACGATTCATCATTACTCTTCGGGGGAGCTCTATCCGCTTTCATTCTCCAGACATGCCCTAACAATCTTAAACTATTGATTTTCATCCATTGCACTATTTCTTATTATATCTCTAATTAATCCTTGCAACTCAACATTGTTCCTGATTCTCCATCCATTTATTTTGTTGACAGTTCCGAATATTCTTCTTATTCTTCCTTTCAAAAATAGCTATATTAAAATCATATCTTGCTATGAGTGTCCAAGTTTCCGAACCGTATACCAAAACTGATCTGATTATTATTTTGTAGATCTGTATCTTGCATTTTATCGATACATTTTTCTAACTTATCATTGGCAGGCAGTAATGGAAAGAACGGTTACATAAATTCAATTCACATTTCAGATATTTATGTTGAGAAACATTCTATAGCAACATGTAGTTAAATACATGTTTAGCGATATATGTTTTGCATAGTATTTTCATTTAATTTAAATTCATTACTTTCATTCTGTTGTTTCTCCATAATTTTTTAAATTTAATCTCAGCGCGTAATTATATTATTTTTTGAAATTTTCATTTCGGATTATAAAACTTATTATTAAATTTACTACGCTTTATGACATTAAATAGTACTATGTGGTGGCATACAAGAGAGAATATTTGCTGCTGGATATAAATTCGTCCATAGATCTGTTACTTATAGGTCATGTATGTATGTATGTCAAAATTTTATACAATAAACTCATTTATGTTTCATCTGCACACATCACATACACATATTTTTTTTTTATTCATTCAAAGTTTTCTTTTTTTTTTTTAATTTTTTTATTTCTTCATGTTGTATTCTTGTATTTCTGTGTGTACTGAATAATTTGATTGGATGTTTAGATTGACGAAATTTATCGCCGCAGTTCTAATTTACTATGCATCACATGTAATGTACACATATCCAGCATGTATGTACATGCTTTAATCCCATCTATGCTCTTAGTCTACTGTCACATTATTCTGATTCTGAATCTGAAACGTAAAATTTCAGATTCAGAATTCACTTTTTGTTCATTCTGATTCTGAATCTGAAAACTCCTTTTCAATATTTTTCTTTAAATTTGTTATTGTTATAAAACACTTTACTTATCGAGTGAACATTAGACCATCGAACGATAACTACTATGAGTGGCGAGTACGTTGGTAAGACGCACTTTTAAATGGAGGGTGAAATAAAGTTAATCTTCTGTCTTCTGTCTTCTATCTTACGATCTTCAAGTTGTATATAAACAAGTATGTCAATTTATTGAGTGGTTTAGCTATGAATTCAGATTCAGATTTCAGGTACATGTGACATGCTACATTTATTGTCAGCATGTTTCATTTTCTATTCTGAAAATAATCAGATTACAAAACGGAAACACAAACCGGAATTTATTCAGCAGATGAATTTTTCAGAGCCATGTAACAGGTCACATATACTACAATGTATTTGATTGTGATTCTGAAATTTTCGGAATTTTTCAGATTCAGAATCAGTCTCATGTGACAGTACACTTAATATGCTATATAGCAGCACAACACTATTATGGCAAAACATTTTTATATAAGTTAGTACGTTAGTACAATCGTTCGTATATATACTTATGTATAGTTACTATATCGTATATTAAATTTTGTCATCGTCGTTGTCATATAACCAATTGTTATGCCGTTCAATTTTCAGTTTTATTATTTTATATGTGCATTGGTGTTATATTTAAGTATGAGTATACATGTGAGCCCCCATGAATATTCTGAATAGTAGAGCATTTAGTTGGATATACATACGTTTTGTTACAGTACATAAAGAGTTTACGTATACATTACGTGCAGTACAGTTAAAATATTTAAGTTTTGAACTACATTCCTTTTATCGTTCGTTCACATTTTCATTTAGTTTATTCTCTCAAATCTTATCATATATGCATTCTGATCTGATGGTAACTAGTCTAGAATTTAAAATGACCAGAATCAATGATTTTCCTTTGTTGCAATATTATCATCATGACCAACATCATTCGTTCCCATCACCATCATCAACATCATCATCATCATCATCAGCATTGTCGTTATTGTCGTTATTGTCAATGCTATCATTAATGTCACCCGCGCCCTGCACTTCATGTATATCGATGAACAATATCAAATCCAATTGTATATTCATTCCATCAATTCACGTTTGTTATACATACATATATAATAAATGCAATAAAAGTACAATAATAGCGAGTGAATGGTACAAAGAATATGCAACTTTTTATCATTCTTCTGAAATCATTCCTATTCCTATCCTATATATCTATTTGATTTTATTGATGTTTCAGAGCCAAAAGAGATTTTTGAATAGGTGGATGGATATAGATCAATACAGCAAGGTACATATACGAGTATAATGTAGGTTTTGTAGCATAACGATTGGTTTAGTGTAGTCATGTGTAGTACTGATGGATATGGTAATGATGATGGTACCGACCGACCGATAGTGGTTGGATATGGGGCTGATGATGTAACCTGAATATTGCGAATATTTTTAGTACAATGAATCGTTATATTAAAAAACAAAATTCCTTTTGTACATATAATATAACCATATATAAATATGGGAATACGTGCATAGTTTCTATGTATATGTATATGATGTGTGCATATTGTGAATTGTGCAAAGTGAACTTTTGCGGTTTCTAGCCACATCACATAAGACCACCACCATATTTCTGTTATAATTTCGATCCATGTTTCTATAACGTTACATGCAAATATATACACATATATAAATAGCTCATATACATAGTTTCAGAGTGACATTTATCGTATTTCAAAGCTTTTCTGTGTAAATTATTAACGACTAGCATATAAAATTTTTGAATGCATGCATATATACTCTTATGTGGTACTTATAGTATTTATAGTACATATTTGATGTGTACATAAACGAGAATACAAAATGATGCTGTCAATTTATTTTGTACAAAATCCGTATATATAAATGTATATACTCTATCTATGTGTATACACGAAACAAAATAATGATGGCCTAGTGAATTTAAATTGAACAAGAATATCTATGCCAGGCCAATTCTAATATACAAAATTTTAAATCGAAATCACCCTAAAGGCAAAATTAGAATATTACGACATGTACTATAATATAAAAGAAGAATGAGATTTTTAACCAGTAAATTCTAAATGAATCTAAATACTATATACTATGTATAATAGCAGCACCTATATTTACCTATCCTGTATATCATGTGGCTATATTGTATATTGTACACACATTAACTTTAGGTATATGTTCCTGTTCCTGATGGTACACTGTATACATACATGATCTAAATTTTTATACGAGTATGAATCTATATGCACAACATAAAATAAATCGAAGAGTTTCGGTTCAATTCAATAAAATGAAAATTTAATAACATTCAGTTATTATTAAATGAAGTATTTTGTTTGTAGATAGATATAGGTATAGTGGTAGTTAGGTAGATAGATTGTAGGAATATAATATGAATGCATTTATATTATTGGTGGTGCGAAATGACAGTGATAAAAGTTACATATTTCTATATTTATGGTATGTATGTACATATAAATATTCTTAAATTTTTAAATAGAAAATGACATAATACTCGTATACATAGATACATCAATAAAATAATATGAGTAAATGAAACACAATACAGAATACATAAATAAATACTTAAAAATAAAAAAGTCATGTTGCATCATACTGTATTATATGTACATATAGTCGTTTACTATGACTACAACTATATGTATAGTACCACTAGAGTGCACCATACCATTCACATTATCGACATATCGACATCGACATCATCATCATCACCATCATTGGTAAATATGAGACGCTTTAAGACAATGTTTAGCTTCAAATGTCACCAATTATGTTCATTTCAATGATAGTCAAAATCTATCGATTGTGATCGTATAAAATTAATGGTGTAATGTTACTATTTGTGTGTAGTGTGTGCATGATTGTACTCGGTATTGATGGTGTGGTGAATATAAATTCAAATATTCTCGTATATATTAGTATTTGAAGAATTTTCTATAATACAAACATCATATAAAATTATGGATTATCCATCATATACAAATGTGAATAAGGATATTCAAATGACGGCTAATATTATTGTATAAAATGAAAAATTTTTGAAAGGATATATGATTGTATATTATCTATAATTCGTCATTTATATAAGTATAAAAATATAATATTTATCCACATTTGTTATACTCGTATATGTACAAATATTATACGACTTTTATGCTATATCATAAAGCACAATATGATTTGAATGCATTAAAGGCTATAATTTTCTCATAATTTCTCTTATATACTCAATGATTTTTTTTTTTTTTTTTAATAATAATTTGATACTGCAAAAATATGCGTATCCAAAGTACATATACGTATACACTTATAGAAATGACTGCATATAAATTCAGAATGTTGAATTTGATGGTATAGTGGACTAATCAAAAATTGAATTGAATCACCTTTTCAAAAATGCGATATGTATATGTACATAAAATGATAAAAATTTCATATCTACATTAATATACATGGACATATACATATAAATCTGCGCATACTTTTGTATACCTAATCTAGTATGATACAATAATAATATTATGATAGATATTTTTGACTATAATATGATTTGATGTCTGTTCAAAAATTGAATTTTATTGTATAATGCGAATATGGATATGCCTCCATATAATGTATAATATCAAAGAAATATAATATGAAATTGAACGTCAATGTGTATGTGTACATACATATATGCGGACGAGTACTGTATACTGCACAGATACTGGACTATTTATGTACATTAATGTGTTTTAATGTACATATATTTGTAAACAGATACACATGTACACGCATTCATTTATGTACATATTGATTATTTGAAAATATTTGCGTTTATAAATTATTTTCATTTCGAAAATTAGAAAATGAAAAATCAAAAATAAAAAAAAAATCGTTAACTTGTTTTTAGATGGATTAATTCGTGAATGTTTTCCGAGAAATGAGAACAATTTTTTGTTTTTTGGGTTTCCTCTTTTCCCTATTATTTGTGATGTTGTTGTTGTTGTTGGAAAATAAGAGAACAAGAATTATATCCATTGATAAAGTAATGGAATGGTGTGGATACGGGATAATAATAATAATAATTATAAAAAATATTTGTATATTTGCAGGTTGAATCTTTTTATTTTTTTGATGAAATTAAAAAAAAAAGAAATCCAGTTGGGATTGACGGTACCACCACGTGAAAGCGGAGTAGAATAAGAACGCAAAGGTGAGAAGGATTAAGGCGAAGGTAAGGAATAAGAAACAGAGATCGCCCGAAAAATACATGGAGAAGAACTGTAATGGCAGAGCTAAATAATGCCGGGTATACTTGAGTTGATGCAAAAAGAATAGCAAGTAACAAAGTTCAATGGAGAAGTCTTACAGAAGCCGATTGCTATATGTTACATACGGGTGGATCTAAACGGATGAACAAACCAACCAAAATAAGTATCATGACATCGATTTGGATATTAGTTACAAACTAAACAGTTGAGTTAACTACTACTTGGTGTGTCTATGTTATAATTATAAGGCAATTTCATTATTTTCATTATAGTTTCTCTCCTCATTATCATTACCCCTCCCCTATCATCATACAACTTTTTATTTATCGTTACATTTTCATTTCCTATTCTTTAGATTTCGTTTTTACTTCCATTTTTTTTTCCTACTCCATTCAAGTATTTTACGTGTTCGTAACGTAATGTAAGTACATACGTTTCTATAAGGAAAATCGACACGAGTTCATTGTTGTATGCGTTCGTATGTATGTATGTATGTCGTGTAAGATGTACATAAATTTTTTCACTTGACTACCGACTATACTACTTATTCTGTTCTAGATTTCATTAATGCCCTATGGAATTTTCTTCTTTTTCATTTTATTCTTATTTTTTTCTTTCTTTTATTGTACATCTACGAGAATAGCTTGTCATTAACATTGTATTATATGCGTGTGTACCTACACATTTTATATAATAGAGTTAAGAGTACAAAATATGTATAAGAGCATATTGTAAGAATTTCATCCATTTGCTGCCATCTAATATTATACACTTGGTATCACAATGAAAATATAAAAAAGTTGCAATGAAAAAAAAAAAAAAAAATTAATAAATAAATAACAGGAAGAATAAAAGAAAAATGCTAAGAATTACATAAAAAATTACTTTTACAGGAAATACACAAAAGTCCATTATGTTAATAGTTAGTTACAATTCTGTTCTAATGCGAGCAAAATAAAAAGCAAACACAAAAAAAAAACACGTAATGTACGTGCGTATACGAAGACGAATAATATGAATAAGATTAAGAATGAGAGGTGTTGATTCATATAACGATACGACACCCATTGTACAAACAGAATCATTTAACGTTTAGTACATAAGCACATGAAAAATGAAACTTAATTTCTTAAAAAGTTCATCATGAAGCTAAATGTATGACAACGCTCCACATTTCGCCCCTTCCTGTTTTATCCAGAACCTAGAACGATGAAAATAGAAGTTCAATAATGTCAAAACCCTCGAAGAAATAAAGGAAAAACAAGAAAAAATCTAAGACGCAGACAACCACCCAACCCAATACCTAACTATGTATGTACGAGTATATAGATACTAAAATTAATTCTACGGTATTTGCGAGTTACGTGTATATTCACATCATTTTATTTGCTTCGTATCTTTCTTGAGATTTTCCATATTTCCTGTCATTTTGTTCTTCTTCATTTTTTCCTCAAACGCAGTTTCTTGATTGTCAATTATATGTTCATGTGGTTAAATGCTGATATATTCTTTTGGATTTCAGATTTGTGTTTTTCTATTCATGCATTTCATTCACTTCACTCTATGTAATTTTGGGGATTTAAATCCTAAGGTCTGATACTAATACACAATGTATGGAGAGGTATTATAGGAAAGCATAAGGAATAACTATACATACTCGTATCTATTCATATATATTTTGCTCTTTTCATTAGAACATCTTAATCATATTACCTACCATAATGAAAAAGGGCAAAATAAAGAAAAATCAAAAGCAACAAAAAAAAAGTCTATTTCGTATATTGTGTCATTCATTTAAATTGAAAATATCCTTTTTTACTTTGAAAATTATGATAAATTACGGACGGTTAAAGAATTTAATTTGTTTAGCTACTCAAATAACTGTATAAGAAAAACTTTTAATTTCCTTTTTTAATTGAATTCTCTTTCATTGAAAAATAACCGAGAACACAATATTCATGTCACCTTTTTTTTTTTTTTAAAAAACGTACAGACACATACATACACTGCACGAATGTTATGTTTCTGTGTTTCATCGTTTTCGTATACATATTCATTCATTTCTCAAACATCGTTTTCACACTCCACCCACAAAACAATTGTATGTACAATTATCTGTTGTTCTGTTGTCATTAGAATACTAAAAAGGGGCGATTAAAGTATTTTTTATTGCATTTTTAAAAACCTTATCTGTTCTAATATACTTCATCTTCATTCCATTAGTTCGTTTTTCAAATTCACTTTATATATACTCGAATTCTTATAGTCATATCATCACAACCATTACCATCATATTTTTATATTTACTAGAACTCCACGACTATACTACTATTATTTATGTGTACCATTTCGTATCATTTTTCCTCTTTGAAAAGACAAAAAATAAAGAAAAAAAAACCAAAACAAACATCAGTTCAATTTTATTTATCTCTTTTTAAATTTCTTTATCCATCATACATACATACATGATCACAGGATATACTACAACAGAACAGAAGTGTACATTATTTTTCTGTCTGTTCGTTTTGTGCTCTTACCTAAACATGTACCACTTTTCCGCCCAATTTTCATTTGATTTCTTGACAACCAAGCAATCACTTTTATTCAGTTCTTTTTTTTTGTCTTCGTCATTTTATTTTATATTTAATTTTTTTTTGTTTTTTGTTTTCATATTCTCTTCATTCTAGTTGAATTCATTCATTTTCATTCCGTTCTATATATCCATTCATTCCCATTCATTCATTGCTGCTTTTATTGCTGCTTTCGTTCTTTAGATTTTCATTTTTCTTTTTTTTTTTTTTTGCTTTGTATATTTCTGGCAATTCAGATTTATGGAATTTTCAAAATCCAACAATCCAAAAGGGAATCACAACACAAGTACCTACCCATATACATACAAAATACAAAAGTACATAAACACACATACGTACATCGCATACATACGAGTATATCCATATCCATAATTTTATAACTATGTGTACAAAAGTCCTTAATTTACTTTTTACCAGAATTTAATTTTCGATTTTTTTTTCTTTTCATTTTTTTTTTTGCATTTTTTAGTTTATTTTTGTTTTTCCTTCTTATTTTCTCGATTTCTCTTTATATTTTCCTCATCATCATCATCATTCTGATCATCATCGTCATCATCCATTCATTTTTTTTTTGTAAATTTTTTTAGCCACTTTAGTTTCTCATCTATAAAAAAATTTGTTGTTGTTTTTCCATTCACTGGGTTATATGATTTTCTTAGTCAATTGTTGTTGTTTTTGTTGTTATTGTCGTTGTTGGTTGTGTGTATGTTCTTGTTTTATTGCTGTTGGCATTTTTATGTACTATATGAGTGTAGTCGTTATCCCTGCCGTTTTATTTTAAATTGTTTGCTATATTGCCGTTCTATCGGCGTATAATTGTGTTGTAGTGTGCGTTCAAATTTTCATTTTTATTTTATTTTTTTTTTAATTTTTTGTTTTTTTTTTTTGTTTTTGAATAGATGCCAAAAGCAAGCCAGTGAAAATTTTCTTGGCAAAAGAAAAACTGTAATTGTCTAAGGATCCTTCTTAACAGATTGGCATTTATATAAAATTTATGAGAAATGTATACGAAGATTGTATGTATGTATGTATGCCTGTATAGACTACAAAATACTTCTGGTTACATCTACAAATGTACAGTAAGTAAATCTGTGTGTATGTGTGTGTGTTGTATTATTTTGTAAGGGTTGATGTACGTTCATATACAGAGTATCCTTAGTGTGAAAAAATTCTCTTATATTTTCTTATCTTCCTTGTCATTTCATTTTATTCCTATATGTATGTACTCGCCCACCTCATCCTTTATGTATGAGGTACGAGTGAGTAATGCATGTAAAAGTAGATATATGTATATGGGGATGAAAGAAAATTGCAATGTTGAATGAAGTTTAATGTTTGCTTCGAGTTATTTTTGTTAATAGAGAGAAGTTAAAAAATATATGAAAAAGAAACAACAAAGTTAAATAAACGATTTTATAAATACGAAAGGACAACAACAACAAAAAACAAAAAGAAAAATTGTGTGATACACTCACGATGATGATAGCTAAAAATTTCAGATGAAATCTTTACTACTTGTATATTTGTAGTTTTTTGCGATTTTCTTTTATTTTGTACATAAATATATTTTATCTACTATGAGAGTATGTATGCATACATAAATTTGATTATTCGGTCGGTATATGTACTTGACGGCTTGATGTCTATTTAAAGGACTAATTACCGAGACGTGTACAATAAATAGGAGGGTGGCTATACCTAGCTATAGACTTACTACAAATAGACTGGGGTACTTCTACTTATTGTTGTGTAAAAATTTTATTGTGTGTGTGTATTTGGGTGTGTATACAAAATGGGTATATGATGGGTATATAAAACGTTACAACAGGCTTTTGAATTTTTATTATTTAATAAAAAGCATGCCAAGGTTGAAATAGGATTTTTATGTTAAATAAATAAATTAAAATCATCAGAAAGAAAAAAATAAAAAGGAAGGAAAATAACAAGAAAAAATAAATAAAGAATAAAATAAGAGGGTTCACAAATCATGAGTATAATATACACTGTTATTGTTTTTGGATGTGTGATGGTTGAAATAATTTTGATTTCATTTTCTTTTTATTTTTTATTTATTTATTTATTTATTTTTTATTGCATGCACAAGAGTACTCGTATAGTATTGTGTTGCTGTTGTTGATCTGATATTCTTAAATTTTATGTAATGTACTGATGAGGGTGATGATAAATTTGGCAAGGCAATAAAAGGATAAAAAAAAAAAATGATATTTATTTAATGAATTGCAATTGAAATAACTACTTAAAGAAAATATGAAGAGTTTAATAAATTGAGAATTTAGAGTAGGAAAAGAGAAAAATGAGAATGAATAAATTAAGTGTAGTGCATAGTTAAGAGCAGGAAAGAAAAAATAATTTATGGCTTATTAATACATATTATATCAATATCGATTGTGTATGACATTTTATGCAGTGTATGCAAACTATAGTTTTGTTGTCGGTTGCATTAACGATACAACAGGACTAAACGAATGCATCTCTACTCTTTTATGTAAAATTACAAGAATGAGGTTATATATTCATTTAAAATCAAATACATATATTCAAATTAAAAAAATTGTACTTACCTGTTTATGCATTTCTACATTAAGGCCATAGGACATTTCATAGTACTGTAAATAGAAAAACAAAAAAAAAAAAACATAAATTAATTTTAATTATTGTAAATAAAATATTTTTCAATAAAAAAAAAAAAATTTATTCATTTACAAAAATATTGAATGGCGAAAAATAAATGAGAAAAAATTTTATTTTCCATAATTGAATTTTAACTTGCACAAAAAGAAAATGCAATAAATTTTAATTTAGATTTTTTCAATAAATAAAAGGATATCCAATGTACATACATATGTTGTATGATTGACATTATTATATAGCTTATGTATACTCGTACATGTGCACAGATTTATAAGAAAATTTAACCAAATAAATAATATTTATAAGTTCAGCTAACCGAAACAGAGAATAGATCATCATCATCATCATCATCATCGCCATTCACCACACAAATAACGCAATATACCATAACTACATAAATAAGGACAGTATACATTTTCATATTTTTCATATTTTCTAGGTGTACTCTATATATATACACTTGTATATCACATTACTGTATTTTATGCATTATACGTTTCGTATACAACATCTAGATCATATTTAACTCATTCCAACACAGGATTTTATTTCATAGAATAACCATACATTTGTCTACAAATACATATAAATTTAAATTATTGCTATGCATACAAGTACACATGACCAGAAAAAAAAAAAAAATACTTCCATCTAGCTATTCATTACGTTATACATTCTCATTTTCGAAATTTTCAAATCATTCAATGTTTTAATAAAATCCATATAATATGACCTCAAATGTGTAAAATTTATATTTGCATATCACAAAATTATATAAATTTATACATACGTATATACATAAGTACACCTCTTCTTCGTCAACAACATACAAATGTACATATCCATATCCAATAAATATAAGCACTATGTATGTATACGTACCCAGATTATATGGATATAAGTAAGAGTATACGTGAAAATGCTTCGAATTTGAAAAATAGTATTATAGAGAGTCCATGCAATAATATCTCTTAGCCTGGTATGTGTACACAATTTTTAAGCATCAATTATATTGGGTGGCCACAAGCAACTAAAATGATATTCCTATATTTTTCTTTTTATGAAATGAATGGTGTACAATACACTTAAATATGTATATGTAGGTGTACGAGTACGAAAAGTGCATAGGATATATGTATCTATGCAAATGTATAGTGATGTTCTTTAATACTTTTTACTATATGTACATGCATGACTATTTACTTATATGTACAGAATTTTATTATGCAATATGAATATGGAAGGATGAAGTAATAAATAGAGAGTTACATACATACTATGTACATATCTGGTGCCCTCACATTATGTATATGTATACAACATATTTGCAAAAAAAAATTTATTTGAATTTGAAATCACACACAATTTTAATAGAAGGAAGTATATAGTGTGGTGTGATGCTATGTGTGTTATTATTGTACCGTACTTGTACTTATACATATATTTAAACAAATATTTATTCACTATGTAGTACTTTCTGTGTGTATGTATAACAACGATATATTAACTAAAATTCCTTTTTCATAACTACGAGTATATACCTACATATTTTTGCAATATATCCTTTTTTCCCATATATCCTTTATATTTTTGTAAACTTATGTATATGTATGAAAGATTATATATTAAGCAAATATGTATATAAAAAAATTTTTAATATAAAGTCAGTATATGCATTGAAAATAAGGATATGAATATGAATATGAATATGAATATTCGATAATCAAATACATAATATTTTATTTATGTTCATGTATATGATGCATGAATGTAAAATATGTGCACAACATTTAGGTATGCGATGGGTACATCTACATATGTACATCATCCTTATCTTCCTCTAATATGCATAAAGTTTCATCCTCATGTATCATAAGTAAAGTAAGAATGTATTCACATTGAATGGATGTCAGGTTTTTCCTTTCCAATTTTTTTTTTTGTTTTTTTTGCTGTAATTCTTCATAATCATATATATAACACCAACACATACCAATTTGTTTATTCATTTTTAAATCGAAACAAGGATAAAATATCTATACTCTATACACATTTATTAAAATGAGAAGTGAACATAAAATTTCATTTTCTCGTTAACATAAATTCATACATCATCCTACATCATCATCATCACTAAAACATATACATGATGTAGGTACTTATACTGTATACAGATATATCCTTATGAATGTGCACCTACGTGATACTGGCAGCTGGCACTAGTATCTATACAACTGTGTATATGAGTGCAAAAGAATTGAATTGAGTATTTGTTTAATTTTATACCTGTAATCTTTCTATAGCTATGTATATACAGACAGCTAACTGTATACACGTAAATATTTTGAGCGTATACGTATCGCAAAAATTTTATCCTTTTTTCCAAAGAATGAGAAAATATCTAATCGCCAATAGCATTATATTGTATATTCTACACTCGTACAAGAGTTATTATAATAGATCATATCAGATATGTATATACATAAAAACTTATGTGTGTGCATCTGTGTGTATGTAGCAGGATATAAAATTTAAACACCTACATATCCAGTATAAAAATGCATACAATGTTGTATACATTGTTTATATTAAAATCAAAAGCTTTTGGTATTCGATCGAATATAGTTTGAATAAAAAATTTTTTTTGTACTATACACTGATACGTAATACATCCTAGCATCCTACTACATATGCACATTTCCGTGTATACATATAATTTGTTTTCCTTATATTATTAACCGATCTACACCTCTTCTTTTACTTTCCAGTAAATATGCACATATGTACTATTCATTATTGTGAAAATGTAGTTTAGAGAGTTTCATTTCACAAAATATAGAATGAATATGAATATGCATAATGTACCAGATCCATCATCAGATACCATTGTTCATCGTATGTATGTGCTCTTCTGTACTCTAGTCTCGTACAGTAGTCGTTAGTTGTTACTCGTTCTTCTCTACATCGTCAGAAGAAATATTTACCATACCTTTCGTACAACGAGCTAATATGTACATGTGTGGTGTGCTGTGAATACGGTGTTGTAACTTTAAAATTACAAAAAAAAAAAAAAAAAATAAAATTGGTTTATACTATTATAACTACACTGCCTAATCTAATATAAGAAGTTTATTGTTTGTACAGTGTATATACATACAATACATGGTATGGTATTATATTGTACATACACGTTACATTCAAATGAATAATTTACACATAAATTGTTTTTACACAATGTTTTTCATTCACAGAAATATTGAGAAGATGTGTAGATACATGAGTATATCTATGGCATATGTGCACACCGATATAAATGTAGGTTCACATCATAGCTTATAGCTATAGATTAAATTTCTTATTTGTATATGTACATATGTACCTAAGTAGAAAATTTATCATATACTTGTACACGTGTACCATATATCATCCTCAATTTAAATACTCTGATATATTTTTCCTTTTTACTAATTTTCTTTTATTTTCTCCTCTTTTTTTTTTTCTTGAATTTTGGAAAATTCGATGTTGCATCTATAATACAAATTGTTTTTTATAAAAGATGAAAAACAGAATGAATCACTATAAAAATAAAAAAAAAACACACAGGATATACATCCTGAAGGGTTATTACAATATATGTAGTAGTTCTAGGGTACCCATCAGTACATTCACTATACAAATACCACTCTATTTATCTATATGAATACCTGAATTTCATTTATGTATGTATCCATTCATTTTCATACATACGATCTGTATACATATGCAGGTACGTACATCAAAAGGATTTTTGTATAGTATTTTAGTTGCTAAACAACTTCATCTATATTTGTACTCATATCATATGCACGTATCATCATCATCATTCTGATTGGTGTTTAAAGAAGAATGATGGTGCAACAACATTCACCCACATTTATAATCATCATGAAGTTGCAGTTTTGTTATATATTTCGTAGTATACATATGTATGCACAATATCCTTTTGTCAGTTTTCAATGTTTTTCGTGATTTTCGAAAATATGTAAGGATATTCTTTTATATGATCTGACAATATACAGTAGTTATACGTATCTATAAGTATACAAGCAGCATATAATTGCAAGATTATGTACAAGGATTCATATAAATTTACATATTGTATATAGATACATTAAAATGCATTTATGTATATATGCATGTATCATGTAGAAGATAAGATGAGATGATGGCATGAATGAAAATTATTCATACACATAAAATATGAACATATGTATATATACGTATGTATGTGTATGTATAATAAGGATAATTTTGTAATACTGGTTTATTTGTTCGTACAATGTATATCGTTTATAATTCTTTTGGTTTTGTTCCTTGTTTAAATTTTACTACATACATATTATAAGAATTCATGGTGTATTATTTATGTACTCTCGTATATACTCGTACATGTACATAGGTATGTAAACAAATGAATAAATGCAGTATTATTATGTAGATACATACATACTTACTCCTATATCCGTATATGTAGGAATACCAAAATAGAAAAAGAGATATCTAAAGATATAGAAATGCATTTAATGTCGAACATTTTAAGGATGATAGACATCAAAATGAATGAATAAGAAGGTTGAGTGTGTATAATTTTTATATAAAAAAATGTTTTATTTTTCGCACAGATATATACATTAAATTTGTGGAACATTATGTACACAACGAATATACGTGTGTATATAGAAATATAGACCGGAACGATTATACTTATAGATTTGTATGTTTCCATATCTGTATGCATACTATGTGTTGTAGATATCGTTTGTTATTCTTATTCTATACATTCATGTGGTATATTCATATGAAATGAAAGAAGTACACATACAAATCGTAATATATTCTGAACTGAACTGAACTAAACTATGACTACTATGTGTTATGCACACCAAATACTACAAAGTACAATGTGTATTCTTTATAACTAAACGTATGTAACGAATATACAAGTGTATGTATACATATGTACATTGCGAATATTTTCATTTAAACTTAACCATATCTTCATTCTTATTATATGAATATGAATACTTAGATATGTTCGAAATCGAAATGGTTCGAGTATAATTGCACAATGCACTGTATATACACTCTTATAGATAGGTACAATGTGCACAAAATATGTACATATGTATATACAAATTCGTATATACTTGTAAATGATATGATATAAATAAGATTTTCAAACATAATACGAAACGAGTGTATTTATATGGTTTGCATTTCTGTATTAATGTGTGTTAGTATATATTATGGTATAGTTGCATCCCATATTTGTTATAGGTTTGGTCATGTTTTTGAAATATTTAGATTTTGAGTGTGCAAATAATTTCCTCATCATCATCATGATCATCATCATCATCATGTTCATGTATGTATGTACATTATATATGGTACTCTGGTACATGTTTTCATTATTGTTTTCTTATTTGTTGATTAATGTACACATGAAAATCTATTGTGAAATATGTACTACAATTGTAGCATTATATACAATATACGAGGATGTATGAATGTACAAGTACATATGTATGGAGGTGTATGAAGTGAAAATAATAATAATAAGATTCAATTTTGTATCATATTCGCATATATGTATGTACATACCATCTAGTACCATAATATGTACGAGTATACGAACTAACGTTACATATGAAGAAGTATGAATTTATAAGAATGTACAACGAGTATGTGTATTGTTTATTATATGTATTTGATATTATACACATCCTTTCAGATAAAAATATTGTTTTGTCAGAATATATGTAAGTAGTAGTATAGTAATTGCATAGTAGAATTATTGTGTGTGTGTGTGTATGTGGATGTACGGATTCTGAGAAGATAAAATAAAATTTTGTAAAATAAACAAGGAAAAAACAATTCAAAAAATGAAAGAAAAAAAAAATTGAAAATTAAATTCAGGTTACATACGATAGGGTATAGGATGATAAAAGAATAAAAGTAAATGATACATGAAAAACAATCTGAAACTATTATATGCAATTATAAGAAAAAAATGTATGAAAAAAAAAGAAAGAAAGAAATTCAAAATGAAACAAAATAAAATAAAAATCACAAATAACAATAATAAGGACGAAAAAAAAAACAACAAAATGAACAAAACATTAAATTTGAAATGAAATTAAATGAATTCGAAAATAATCCTTATAAGGATTCATATTTTGTTTTTTCTCTATGTAATGCCAGAGACAACTTATAAATGTTTTATTAAGTTGTCTCTGATAGTGCATACAATTTAAAATCAAATGTATTGTTTTAAGGATTTCATGTTATGTTATGTTATGTACGTATCTTCAACTGATAATAATTAAATTTTATAAAAAAGCCAACAAAATTAAAGAAAAGTTTCAAAACAAATTTAATTACAAAAAGGATACACAATATCAAAAAGCAAAACACCCTTCAAAAGGATATGAAACACCTTTGAGAATCTCTTAAAATTGATTCTTAAAAAAAAAACAACAACATAAAAACAAGACATTATAATCTCTAAATAAAAAAAAAAATCCATTACATGAAATATGTGAAAGTAAAAGCAAAGAATAAAAACAATAAGTCATTTCCAACTCTCTAAAATTAAAAATAAAACTCATCTCTGTCCTCTCTAATATTTACCACAATTTTATTTAGCATGGTTTTCACTGTTTTATTTTACTATCAAAAAGGAAATGAAAAAAATAAACAGATAGCAAAACTATAACAAAAAAAAAAAAATCACATCCTTTTTATCCTTCTAATAATAATAAAAACATGAATTCAATTCATTAAAAAATTTTGTTGATTTTTTGAATGTGTAATTTTTCCAAGTATATACTCGTACATCAATGAAATTTTGCTAATCAGATTTCTATATACTATATACTATGTATCTGTGCCCGTTATATACGAACGACGATAGATGAGAATTTAAAAAAAAAAACAAAAAAAAAAAGGAACAAATAAAAAACGATCATAAAAATAGACGATATCTTAACTATTACATTTTATATCCTTTTTCATTTATCATGTGAATATAGGTAATGCTATGAGTGAAGTGTGTGCGTTTATGTGTGAATAATGTGTGTATTTGTGTCTGCATAAAGTGCCGATTTATTTTGTATATTTTTTATTTTTTCTTTTTTTTTTTTTAATTTGATTGCTTGCTTTATAAAATATGTACATATCTAAGCTTGTATAAGGATAAAAAATAATATTTATACCTTCACATTTATTCACATTGAAATACACACACTATACTCCTACCTCCTACTCCTTCCTAGGTACGTAATGTACGTAGTACACGCATAACACATAATGAAAAATGAAAAAAAAACATAAAAATTTACGCATCATCAAAATCATCTTGAATCGTTTATTTATGCTTCATATGTAATAAAATACATGAATTTTATTGTGTAACACGGTGTAATATTTAGCTATATCTATCAAATTTATATACAAAGGACGCATATACATACATATACGTACATAATGTACGTATACGTTCGTACGTATGTAACTTTTCATACATAATATTTCATTTTATTTATTCATTTCTCTATTTGTGAAATGTTTTTCTCTTATACCACCAACCATCTACATTATATTGTGTATTCATACAGCAGTTAATCTCTAAGGATATAAATAACATTACAAAATTTAGTGGTTCAATTTTCCATATACATTATACGTATGTAAGTATGTACATATATGAATTTCGCCCTTTTTATATTATACCGTGCTATACGTGCACAATATTTATAGTACCTACATACCAAAATCTCACAAAATCAAAATATTCATATGTGTTATTTCAATAAAATAAAACACTCATATTCATCCGCTAATTTATTTTGGTTATTGTTTCATTTCACATATCATACCCTTATCCTCTTAAACAAATAATATAAATTTTATACGTTTACGTATACGACGCATCGCATATAATATAATGATATAAAATCATCATCATCATCACCACATTAAATATACGCATACTCATACATACATATATGTGTATGTCTGTTTGTACATTGTATAAAAATAATATCGGGGGAAAGAAAATAATTGAGAAAGAACAAAAAAAAAAACGATATGTACATACAACACTGTATAGAATTCACATAAAAATTTCACCATATAAAATCACTATAAAGTCATTGCCCAAACAAAACGATTATGAACCGCCCTTATAAAATCAACCATTTCAAAATGAAAAAAAAAAAAAACGAAGAGGCAAAAAAGCATAAAAAACAAAAATAACAAAAAGAAAACAAAAAAAAGGGTCCTTGACGTTGTTAAAGGAATCAAATTAAAATCAAAACAGTTCACCAAAAAAAAAAAAAAAAAAAAAAAGGAAGAAGAAAATAATAAAACAGCTTTCAATTCAGTTGTTATATCATCAACATCATCGTCGTCGTCGTCGTCATAGTATAAGTTATCGTTGTCGTTGTTGTCGTTGTGTCGTTCTCATAGCCATCACCTTATCATCCCATCATCGTCCTTTTTTTTGGATTCGTTTATCCTTGTCACTTCATACTCTCTCCATACTTTTAGCCTTCTAGAGTATAACTCATCGTCTTTCTTACCGTGTAATCGTTTTATTTTATTTCCATTTTATTTATTTCATTTTTGTTGCTGTTTCTTCTTCCTACTTTATAACACATACATATTTACTTTATCATCGTTGTTATCTTATTCAGTTAACTGTTAGTTCTTTTTACAGTTACGTGTTTCATTTTATTTATTTTTTTTTTCATGTTTTCGTCAACTCTCTGGGGATTTTACTACTAACAAATTCTCTATATACGCACGGATATATACTCTTGTTCTTCACTTCAGTGATATCCTTTTTTTTTTGTATTATGCATATATAGATATAGATATTACATGTATATACTTAAGTACATACATAAAACGTATGTACCAGGATCATATGTAAAAAAAAGGATTTCTTCATCATTTTAATCATCATCATGATAGGGGTATGTGTGTGTATGTAGACATATTATACATTAAGGCATAAAATTTATACATATACTCGTCAATGTTACGCGATTAATATGTCATACCATCAAAATACTTACTATATGTCGTTTATTTATAAATTTATACGCATACATAAGCAAGGATATGAAATGTATTTTGCCATATAAAATTCGCAATATGCGTATAGTATAATTTCAATGTGTACTTTTCTATTTATCGCCTTAAAACCCTCTTGTAAATGTGTACACATGTTATAAGAGCATGAAGATCATATACGTATATAATCGAGCACAATATTATAATCATAATATAACAACCCTGATCCTTTTTTTGGTCCTTTTTTTGGTCCTTTTTTTATATATGTGAGGTCATATATGTACATATATATTTTGAATTTGCGTGTACTTTTTTTAAAAGGTATACATATAAATATTTAGAATAGGGGCATACATAAAGTATTTTGTCGACAAATTTAAACCTATAAGAATGCTATATGGATATGAGTGTACATATATAGATAAATAAAATTATAGGATGAAAATTATATAAAGAATTTATATATTTTAACATGATTGTTTGTGTATCTATAGATGGGTACTCGTATGTAGTGATGGTGACGATGATAATACGCGGTATTCTATTATTATACTCTATACATACGATTAATACTTTTCGTAGTCATAAGAATATATTTGTATGATTTGGATGTATGATGATGATGATGATGATGGGATTTCTTGTGTAATACATACACAATAACGATAACGACAATGCTGCTAAAAGTTTCAAATGGAATTAACTAAACAGGACCTTTATAACAAAAAATAAAATCTTCATTGACAACGACGATGTGGATGACGATGATGATAACAAAGCAAACGATATATCGAGTACACATATACGAATAGGAGTATACAATGCATCACATATTTATGTACATACATATATAGTCATTGATCGTAGTTAAAGCAACCTAAAGTATTTAAATTTTTACATGATGCAAATAAGTAACGTTATTATTACTGATGATGTGCATTCGAATATAATGTAAAATACAATATACATATACGCGATGAGTATGCATACTATGTACACACACATCCACACCCACACACCAAATATATTCATAATGTGGTATTGTTTGTACATTCATGTGCATATCGCAGAGAAAAAATACTTATTCCCATTCCATTTGCGTACGTATATGTGTGCAGAAAGCGCATTACATATAAATGTATGTAGGATGTATTGAGAACAAAAATTTATCGCACCACCGTTTACACAGATAACATTGTTTACCATATCGCACTGTTACACATACGTACATATATCCTTTTTAACATTTTCACCAAAAAAAAAAAAATAAACATCCTTTTTATACTTCTTTTTGGGGTGCTGTTTTTTTATTTTCCATTATTCCTTTTATTTTTTCGCTTTTTTTTTCTTTTTCTGTTTTTTTTTTTTTTTGGTGTCGTCTTGTCTGGTGAAAAATCGTTGCAAATTGTATTACACCCATTTAATTTTTGAAGTATGTAATGCACGGTTAATTGTATGTACATATGTATACGTATCACTCACGTAAGTATGTATCATAGATATATGAATTTGCTTGCTCTATTCTGTACTACTACACACATATTATATGGCGACAGAAGTGGGTTAGTTTTCATTTTGAATATATGTATGTACATATAAGAACAAGGGTTGATGTTTTGTCATCCGGAAGAAGGGTGATTCGATATGTGATTATGTAATTCGTTTTTACACAAAGTATAGTCTACTGTGTATAAATTTTTTAAGCATGATGTGCACAAAATATCACACATTTTATAAGAGTTTTATATTTTTGTAATTTATAAAATATATTTGAACGTATGTAATTGTAATTGTTTAGTATACATACTAACTGGAGGGTATACTACACTACTCATATAGTTATCTGGGTATCTAAGTATGTACACCTATTCATACTTCATATAAAATTTATATACATATTTCATTCTCGTATATGTCGGTAAGTACACGGTTTATGACTTATAAAAGGATGTATTATTATTATCATTTATAGAAAAGGGATGTTAATGATGACAATAATAAGCGGAACGTTTTTGTGATTTCAACGATGGTGGTAACTATGCATATAATATGGAAAATATGCGGTATACAATATATACATTTATTTATGTATAATGTATAGCTAAATATGTGTGGTGTACGTATGTAGTACGTGTACATTAATTCATGATGATGACTACGATGATAAAATTGATTGCATAACAAAAACAAAAAAAAAAAAAGCAATAACACACTTCTGATTATGTTTTTTTATAATGGAATTTGTCCTTTTTTTTCTATGCTGTGTATGTTCTTGATTCATTAATAAACGAGAAATTTGAGAACAAAATATTATGGAATTATAAAAAAAAGAATAAAATAAAATGAATAAACGAATGAATGAATGAACAAATTTAAAAAAAAAAAATTGGAAAAAAAATTTTTTTTTAGATATTTTGTAAAGGGGGTAGGGTAGTTATGAAAAGTTTTTCAAATCAAATTAAATAGATCCCATCACGTATCGGATTATAATAATTACAGAAAGTATCTAAATATATATGAGTATACAATATTGTGGTAATGTAAGTAAAATCACGTATGCGTACAAACAAAAATGCATATCAGATAAACTAGATACCATACCTAATTTATAGGTGTGCATATTTATGATATGGATTTTTGTTTAAAAACTCTAGTTAAGAGGATTAATTTTTAGAAGTACTCATGTCCTTTAAACATAAATACATATATTGAATAGAATAGGATAGGTTATGGTGTATAGCAGTTTAAATTACATCTACATGTGTGCATATACATACATAAATAGTGTATTAGTTTTATTTAAATAATTATTGTAATCATTCATCATACATATTTACATTATTCTGACAGTTACAAATCCTTTTTTTGTTATTTTTTAAACGTTTTATTTTGAAGTAGAATAATAATAATTTGTATTATTCTTATTGTTCTACATATGCATACATGTTACATATGCATATTTACATTTATATATGTATTTATATTCATCTGAATAGTAATATCCTTAATGTTAAACTATTTGAACATAGAACTGTTGCACAATTTTATATTAAAAACTTTTGTACATACGATACGACTATAAGTATAGATGTAATGCCCAAATAAATTTATTCTCTTCCATTTGCTGTTATGTTTTTTTCTGTTCGTATATTCATATATGTAAATGTGCATGAAATGATATATAAGCATACATTGTTTAACTAAATTACTAATACATGGAACATGCATTTTCCTTTTAATTCGTTTCTGACATTTTTATAGGTATGGTGGGTGGTAATGTATCCATATTATGTGTGGGTACAGTACTGGAATAGGTACTCGTACACTTCTAATATTCTAGGATATTCTCTTCTGTATATACATTGACTGACCGCAAGGACTGGCTATTTCATTAAACTTTCTGTTCTCGCGGTATTTATTTTTTCTATCCAATTCGATTCAATGAATACGGCTATAATAAGTTAAAAACTGGCCTAAATTAATTTGAATATCGTCGTCATCTATATATTGCATTACACATCATCGTCCTGTACATCATCGTCCATTATTGTATACTGTAGTATAAAAATTATAGCCAAAAATCTATTTGACCGAAATGAATGAATAAAAGAGAAGCATAAAAGAGGTGTGCGTGTATTTGCATTACAACGAATTGCGAGTTATGATAATTTTCATCGCTGACGCTGTACACAAAAACAAGAATATAATAAATATATTACATTCTTTACGTTCTCGTTCTCGTATGTAGATGAATGTAGTGGTGGTTTCAGTTCATAAAATGTTTGTCTAAAATAATGTCTCTATGTAGAGTTTACGATATTTACGTAACATGTAGAGTATAGTAAATGCACACATACTCTCATACGCACATAATACGTATATTGGGTTATTGGTAACCGAACTTAACCTTTTACTTTTACTTGCGTACCTACACACTCATAGGAGGCTATCATCATTTAATGTTTTTAATGAAATTTAAATAATGCAAATAAATGCAGACAACATAGAAAATGTTACGTTAAATAACTCCATTCATTTATAGATACACACATGTACCTCACAATATTTGCAGGAAGTTTTATAATCAATGTGTGTATCAGTAAACCATACTCTGTTATACATGTATGTAATGTTCGTCTATAATATTATTTGCGTTTTTAACTATCAAAAATGCTTTAGGTTAAATCCCATGTATAACTAGAAGCGTTTCATGTTCATTTAATAAAATCAAAGATATTTTTGTTTGATTTAACAAAATATGTACGTATCCATCATTTTTCGTTGTCAGTATAGATAGAATACAAAAAAATGAATATAATTTCTCTGTACATCTGTACCTATATAGCATCTATAATTTTCGTATACATACAAACACGGTAATATAATTGTGAAGAATTGTTGGCATATGTATCTGTGTAGATGTGCAATGGATGTATGTATGTACATATAATTCCAGCTTCCAGGTACATATTCACAGTTAAATAAAATGAAAAATAAAAAAAAATACAACTCTCATTCAAACATTTTTGTGATAGCTTTTGTATTTAAATAATTACCGCACGATTAACACACAAAAACATGAAATGCATTTGCGGTTAAAGATTGCAAAATTTTTGTGAAATGTTTTTAATATTATAAAACATAGAGAATGAGAAAAATTTTGTGGAGCGAAAAATTTATGAAAATTGTATATACGATATACAAGGATAGGTAAAAATACCAAATCAAATTGGAATTGATGGCGGCAACATAATGGGGTAAGTCTAGGATAGCTGTACACATAATTGAAATTTCAGGTAGGTGTATTATAGAAAGGTAAACTATAGTCATATTTCTATGAGGTGGATGATTTTAAGGATATGTAATCAAGTTGATGTGGGGTATGTTTAATATATTTGGGAATACTTGTACATCGGTATAGGATTCATTATTGTGTTGCTTTTATTTTTTTTTTTTTTTTAATTTTATTTTATCCATAGATATCAAGGAGATATACACGAGCTCATGGATATTTTGCATTTATACAATACGAACATACATACATATGTACATGAAATATTACATACATCTACGAATATAATCATTAGTTAATTCCATTAAATAATTTTATTGTACAATTCTCTTCTGCTGAATATCCCTCTAGTACGTATGTATGCACTTGCACATATAGTATGTATAATGTTAAGTGTAATTTTTCAAATTTTCCATTATTAATTTTAATCCTGTTAAGTATGGTACACATAAATACAATAGAAGAGAGGCTTTGTACACTCATATGTATGTATATGTGCATGTACAACAATAAGATCCATAGAAACGAATAAATGATGTTGAATAAAATGAAAATTCGGATGGATAAACGATGGATATACGAATACGAATATGAATATGGAAGCAGATACGTATATGAATGACGTATGATTATGATGATGATGATGGGTTAGGGTTAATGACGATCGATAATGGTAATATAGGTAAATGCATATCATAATGTCATACTTATATATGGATTTACGTACATATGAAAATGTATATTTAGAGTTGGTGTGTGTATTGTATGATACATGCCCATAAGACAAATCATTCACATAAATACACAATAAAATATTATATGAAGGATCTACAATAAAATGTAATGTGCAAAACATAACAATTGAGGGTTGAAATTTTCCAAAAAAAAAAAAAAAAACAAAAGCTTGTCGTAAATTTATTTGAACAAAATTTTATCAAAAAAAAAAATTATAATATATCCATAAAAGTATTATCCTTTTGTAACAGGATCAAAAATAATGTATGTGTTAAAATTTTTATAATAGAAACAAACTTTTGTTTACGGTTTGTTTATACATACATATCTATATAAATAAAATTCAAATTAATAGAAATTATGTAAAATATGTAATGTATGTAATGTACTTTACAAAAAACGCAAAAAAATTGAGAAAAAAAATGTACATATGTAAATATCACCTGATGGAAGTCCAAAAAAAATAAATAAAAATTCTTTTATTTTCAAATTACAGCATTTATACGAGTTACGAGTATACATATTCTGTGTTTAATTTTTTTTTTTGGTTGTATTTTTGGTACAAAAAAAAATATTTCATCAAAATGCAAATTTGTAATTTTATTTGGTTTTCATTCAATTACAAATAACATAACAATGATTTTGAAAGAAAAAAAATATAAAAAAAAAAATAAATTAAATTAAAATAAAATTCCCGTTTCCTGTTATTTTTTGAATAATTTTTTTTTTTTTTTTGTTACAATAATTTTTCTGCGTGATTTAATTTATTCAAACACCTATAGATATATGTATATGGACTTGTATGTGTTACGAAATTTAAATATTACACAGTACTGGTCACATAAATCCGTATACATTGAATGCTTTGAAATTATGAAATGGAAAATAATTTAATTTAATTTTTTTTTTTTGGGTTAAGTTTCAATGTCAAACAAAAATATTCTTGTTGATTTACACTTGTGGAAAGGTATGTACTGTACTATATTGCATTCTGTACGAGTACGAGTATCTAGGTGATTGTGTGTGTTCAAATTTTTTGTGGTAAAACAAAAAATTATTTTTCTTTTTAAATTTTTAATTATGTACATGAAAGTTTACATGAAAATATGACAAAAAAGGAAATGAATACAAAATAACAGAATAAAATAGTAAAAACCACAAATTTAATACTAAATTACATACGCATTTGGGAGTACTTTTGATACTCTGTAATGTATGCATTTTGTGGAAGATAAAAACAAATCATGTAATTAAGCTCTTCTGGATAAAAAGTTGTGTTACTTATGAAAATTAATCTTTGAGTGAATTTGGGCACTAAATTGAGGCATAATCATTGTACGTAACTGATTTATTTTTTCCCGGATTTTATAATTTCTATTTTATTCAGTTAAGGGTTGATTCTTAATTACAATTCAACATACCTTACACCTGAAGTAATCGACCCGACACATAACGATATTGTACGCGTTTGTCTGTCAAACAGATGATATTAGGCACTAAACACATTCACAACAGTTAGCAGAAAATCTGGTACAATCAGCATACCGTACTGTTTAGTGCTAAACAAATGAATTACTGACACAATGACGGTAGTAGTCAGGGTAGTAGCATTCAAGTCAAGCACAAAATTTGCTGGTTGTCATGTTTGAGCAATGTTGGAAGTTTTTTATTTTTATTTTAAAGAGAGGTCGGATAAACCCGCCTCTCCCTTGCCCGCACCAAGGCCAGCCTTGGTCTAATGTTGGAATTTAACTGCCGCCTGCTGGCTGGAACAAGATTAAAGAGAAAAATCGTATCTCTTTAATCTATGAATAAGTTTGACAACTGACAGTACCTACAACTGTTTTGAATATGTTTCTAAAGCAAAGTTGGCTACAGACGGTTTTCTTCTTCCACCAACATATTTCTGTTCTCGCTAGATGCTAGCTGATTTGATTGTGTTTAGTGTGCCTTAGGCAGACAACTCACGTATTTTTCGTCCTGTGCATTTTATATTTCACAGGCAATAAGAAATGGAAAAATTGTTAGATTTTTCCCAAAACAAAGTTAAATTATAAGAAAATTGTCGTTAAAATAGTATGAATGAATTTTTTGTCGTGCCATTTACGTCATAAGTGAACATTTCGAGTCGTTATAAATGAAAATCAACTCTAATCGATCGAGGTAAAGACAATGAATTCGAACCAATTCGAACCCACTGTATTTTTATGTGTATAGCAAGTTCTAATGTCTCCTTTGTGATATACATATGTACGTATTCAATTCATACACATTCGAATATCACTTTTAACTTTTATGATTCTTTTTTTTTTTTTAGTTTTTCTTCTCTCGCATTTGTAAAGTTTTCCATTCAAATATTGCATATATCCCATATCCTTCTACTCGTGCACACAAATACAATCATTCATATAAGCACAAAATATGTACGAGTATATTTTATGATATAGCTATCTACATATAATTAAGTTCAATTTAATTATTATACACATTACTCTGTATGAGCAATTATTTAATATATTCGAGAACAGAGAAAATTTAAAATTATTATTAGAAACTTTGTTGATACCAAAAAAAAAAAAAAAAACAAAAAATGAAATTATTTTCTTCTCTATTCTATTTTACGTACATACACATGGGCACTCACATAAACATATTGTGTTCAGATGTTCAGAATATGAAATGGGTGGTTAAAATTTGAAGCAGTCTATAACATACATACTATATATACCTACTCATCAGTGTTTTTTAATGTCACTATATATGTATGTATGTATGTATATATACAACCCCACTAGATACATTCAAATGCAATTACTTTACATACATGTACATACGTACGTATATATATATGTACAAATTAAATATGTTTACGTTTTTATTTGTGTACACAATTATGCACGTTTATAAAATTATATCCTCTATTATGTTATGTACTATGTAGATAATGTATGTGTGTTTACTGTACTCGTATATAATACATAGATACATATGTACATACATATATCCTGCTGATGGCTTGAACATTGAACTGAAAATTGGTAATGAAGCGGTGGATATGTTGAACGGTGGTTAAATAAAGTTTTTGTGGTTTGGTGAGTAAATTAATTTTTCCTGAATGTTTAACATTGCAACATATGCATTTAAATGTACATATGTATAGAATATATGTACACAGTATGTTCATATATGTATACCTATATACATATAGTATAGACCATTATAATAAGTGTGAATATACATATAGAACATTCGAATATGTAGTGCATGTATATAAAATAAATTTTATAAAATAAAAGGATAAAAGGAAATAAAAAAATATATGTATTCTCGCATGTATAATATTAAGTGAAAAATATTTGTGGATTGTATACATATATACAGTTCAGTTCAATTTTCGTTCGTTTCCTGTTGCGGTTAAAATATCATGAGGATACATGAGACCAAAAAAAAAAAAAAATAAAAAAATTAATGAATACAAATACATAAATTAAAAAATTGAATTATTTTTTTTTTTTTTGCTTTTGTTTTTGTTAAATAACAATCAAATATTTTATTAACTCTTGTTTTTCATTATCAACATACAGTAGTACACAGTACAGCATAAATAATAGGTATATGTACTTGTTAAATACATTATACAGTATAGGTACTTGTGTTTAGTTGTTGCCGTTTTTTATTTATTTTTATTTTAAATGATGTTCAGTTTTATTTTTCTTTTTTGTTCACCCTTATGTTGTTTATTATACACATAACATCCCTATATATAATAATGTAAATGTTTTATTTAATGAAAGGATATCAGAATATGTACATATAAAGTGAAAATTTATAAGAATAGAATATGGAAGTCAGGATTTCTATGTCATATTACCATTTTTCTATCATCTATATTTTATGAATACAAATTATCATATAAACATTTTTATCTACAAATACATATAAAATAAGGGTATTCACTTAATTCCAGTAAAAGGCATGTAAACCGAGTAAAAGGAATTTCTCCATGGAATGCTGAATATGACAGTCAAATTTCATTAAAAAGCCCACTGTTTAAAATAATAAGGCATTTCTAAATTTACTTCTTCTTCTCGACTCTAAAGCCCTTTGTGGGACATGGTCTCCAACACGATGCTTCTCCATTTCTCTATGTTTTTCGCTTTTTCTCTTCATTCTTTTATCCACAGTTGCTGAAAATCATCTTGCACTTGGGCTATCCATCTGCATTTTGGTCTGCTTTCGGACGCATCCCTATAGGTACTGCTTTATATATCATTTTTTGTGGCCTTTATTTATTCATTAACCTTCCTTTATAATTTCTCAACTCTACTTTCTTTCAACAATTTCTACTTTTTTAAGTGGAATTTTGAAGGAATTACAGAGAAAGTCCTGCATATTTTTTGAAAAGTTCCATCTGCTGAACAATTTCTTAACAACATTATTGGAATTAAATTTTTAAGCTTTTCTTAATTGAAATTGTAATTTGACTACATAATTTCTCTTTAATTTGACAATTCCAATTTCAACTAGACAATGATACAGAAATTATCTAATTTGAATTTTGTGTGTGAGAAAAAACGAAATAAAAGAGAGATGAAAAAAAAAAAACCAATTTCACTTAACATTCCATTGAGAACTTATCTCAAAATATGTAAATTACACGTATTTACTCGTTTTACTCGGTTGACATGTCTTTTACTACATTATTATGTAAATATACCTTCATTATGTTTCTATAGATACATTATACACAATACACACACATACTTGTAATGCTCATATTTCAATGAAATAATAAAAATAATAACCCTTGAAAACCTTCTAAAGGTTATTGTTGAAAATTTACACATGTATTATTATACTATTTTATTATCACTATGATATTATCCTTTTTTTTTGTATTTTTATTATTATTGCTATGATTTAATTACATATTTTATGTATGTATTATACCTTCAGTTCTCTATATAAAACATACATATTTTGATATGTAATGTATATCCGCACAAATTTGATGAGATAAGGTTTAATATACATATTTTCTTCAATTTTAATTTATTCCATAAATTTTGTATGTATATATATGTACTCGTATATCCTTCGAAATGATCTAATTAATAAAATTGTATTATAATAAAATGTATTGTATGTATATGTTCATAAGAACATGTATGTATAGGTAAAATTGAATTTTCAAATCACAAAAAAAAAGTAATGTTAAATAATGTATTCATACATATACTAAATATACACATATTTACCCCTAAAAGTCATACATAAGTCAAACAACATTTATATAGCACAGTAAAAAGATTAAAAAAACACATATATACACACGAGCAAACATATTAAATTAGAATAGGATACCTCTATAGCTATACAAATTACACACAAATGGTGTATGGATAATAAATATACAAGCAATTTACAAAATTATATAATATCAAGGATATAATTATGTATATATATCTATATTTAAACATACATATTTTATTAATGTATAATACGTTATGTGTGTGTATACATAATGTCATTGTATTTATTATTAAGGATATAATAAAACAATTCAAAACATAAAAATATGTATGTAGTGTGAATAAATAATCAATTCATGTAAAATGAAAATAAATAAAAACGAAAAGATTTAACTAATTCTATACCATAAACTCATTTTGACAGTTCATATACTCTTTTCTTTTTCATATTATTATATGGGTATGTATATATGTATATGTACATACATATATGTATGTACAAATATCCAAGTCCCAAGATAATAAACTAAAATCTAAAATGCATACCTACCTATACCGAAATAATAAATACAAAACACACACACTTTAACAAAATGATACAAAATATAAAAGAATATTATATATCAGTAGGTGTATAAGAGAACAGCAATAAAAGTCAAAAAGAATAATACAAATAAGAAACAACAACAACAACAACAAAATACTGTATTTGTTATATAAAATAGTCAACAACAATATCAATTCAGAACACAAAAAATAAAAAGCAAAATAAACAAACAAACAAAAAATAATTCTTGACATACCATCATCGTCCTTACAGCTTACATTTTCTTATGTAAATACAAATTTTACTTTTGTATATTTATATAAATATTCTCTATAGTCATCAACATAAAGTGGCAGAAAATGTTTCAAATAAACTACCCCCCAAGCAAATAAATAATATGTACATATGGTACAAGTAAGTATGTATGTACATACACAAAAAATACTTTATTTATTCGTTTGTCAAAGTCGTTTAACACCCAGGTTAGAGCATGTATAAGGGTGAAATAAAACACAAACTATATACACACAAATAATAACAAATAAAACAAAATTAGAAGAACAACAAAAAACAGATCTATAAAATCTATATTTTGTAAGGATACGTAAATCCATACATAATTATATATAAATATATAATCGTGTGTGCTCGTTCATATATGTACGTACTTATGTGTAGTACACGTATTTATATATCAATATACATAGAAAACCAAACAGTCAAACAAGTAAGCAAACAAGGCAGTTTATAAATAATTTTCAGATTAATTATTAAGAGACAAACTTGTCGGGACAGTAACCCTCGTTTTTGTTAAAATCTGCACCCATATAAATAATAATGCCACACCACACGGCTATACCGCATTTTATATAATATACTCGTATACAATATATACAATACAATAATATGTACATCGACACGCAATGCTTTCCTTTTGAATTTATATGCTTTGTGTCTATCATTTGGGTTAGGTATTCATGTACATTATATCCTTGTATATATGAACATCCATATATGTATGTGTAAGTTTCACACATAAAATATATTATTTACCTCTTTGTTTGCATACTACACGATTATGTAAATACGTATACGAATACTATCCTTGTGTGTATACTTATCTCATACTCATATATACATACCTACATATATTTGTCATTATTCTAATCGTCATTATATTCAATTCACGTTTACCTAAACCTTAAAACCTAACTGAATAATATCTTCATACCCCCCCTAAAGGTATTCAAAGTCAACAACAAAAAATTGTGGTAAATACAAAACACGTAATATTAATTATATTGTCATATTGTTGTTCTTCTTTATATAATACCATAATAATGTGTGCGTATATACATACATAATGTACATGTTCATATATACTCGTATTTTATCCTCTATATCCTATCCGCCCACTAACTTACATATTATATTTGTACATTTTATGACATTCTACCACCACACCACCATACATACATCTTCTAGTCCTAAACCATGTCATATAATTATTGTTAGCCTACATTTTATAATCGAAATGAAAAGGCTACTGCTACTATATGAGCAGTATACATTTACATTTTGTATATCCTTGTACATATGGATATATAAATAAATTCTTGTATATCCTGCTATTATTAAACTCTTTTCCTCTCTTAATATATAGAAAAGGATATGTATTTATAATGTAAATGTAAAAATATGTTATGTGAGGAGAAAAGAAAAAGCTTTTTTTTCATACTTTTCTCTTACTCTCTTCTACAACAAAAACATAAAAAAAAGTTTAAGAAAAACATGAAGAAGAACACAAAACAGAAAACACTCTTTTATGAAGTATGCTGGTGGCTGATTATATGAAGAAGGCATAAAATAATACAACCAAAACCGACACCGACACCGAACCAAACCAAACCAAACCATCATCAGTTTATGATGATGGGTTCAAAATAGATTCAGTCAGATCCATCATCATCATACTCCAACTCCCATCGTATCCAACATAATTCTATAACCATAACAACATCGTATCGTATACAAGTACAAGAACCGAATGTCTACCATTATCATACCATTTACTTTTTATTACACACGTTTCAGTTTTCCAGATTTTGAAATAAGCATTAATATATTGTTTCTCATAATATACTTCACTGGTACTCATGTATTTGTCTAAATAATGTACATAGAGACATATCCTTTCATATAAAAAGAAATGAGGGATGTGTAAATTATAGAAGAAAAAAAAAACGTAAATAAAAATAAAAATAAAGAAAAAATTACAAATAAAAAATAAATAAATAAAAAAGAAAATTTGAGGAAAATTCTGATATTATATTATATTTGAGTTAAGTTTTAAGAAATATAGGGTATTATAGAGGGAGGTTTGAATTTGATGTGAGTAAATAAATATAAAAATAAATAAATTTACAGACACATAACTACTTGTATTTTGTATTACATTATAAGAGCATATTTGTATACATATGTAAGTATAAATTGTATGTACATAAATGTACGCATCATACACGAGTATATGTACATATATGCATGTTTATAAGAAAAAAAAGTAATAAGGATATTAAGAAAAAAAAATATATCTACATTTATAAAGAAAAATTTTGATGTTGAAGAAGTAAAATTTTTCGTTTCGTTTCATTTCGTGACATTAAAATATATAAAAAAAATGAAAAAAAAAAAAACAAGAAATAAATAAAAATAAATAAATAAAGACAAGACAAAAGAGTACATAGAAGAAAATAAGAAAAAAAAAATAATAATAATAATACATAATATAAAAATTGACATAACTTTTTATCCTTATTAATAGTTTTGTTGTTCTTCCTTTTTTTGTATATGTGTAGTGTATATATAATTTTCTTTTTACGTTATTATTTTGTGTAATTTTTTGTGATCTTTCAACAAAAATTTCTTTTCCTCCCTTTTATTTTCCTGCCTCTTGAATTTATTTATTTTATTTCATTTTTATTAAATGTTTTTTTTGTTTTATGTATCTTATGTTTTTATTTTCTTTCTTGTGTTTACATACATACATTTTTATGTTCGTAAATACTTATGAAAGACAAAAAAACAACAAAAAAAAAAAAACACTGACGAAAAATATGAAAAAAAAAGGTGAACTATTGTACATGATACAAGAAAATAATAAATAAAAGAAATGACTTTTTTCATTTTTATCATTATCATCATCATCGTCATCATCATCATAATTTTCCTGTTTTCGTTCATTTTTCTTTTATTTTGCTTCTTTAATTTCATATTTTTTTTCACTTTATTTTATTTTTATTTTCTGTGTGTGTGTACTGTTGTTATTTGTGTACACCACTTACTAAAAGAAAGATTTTATTTGTTGGTTTTATACAAAAAATTTCTGGTATTTGATTACGATGATGATGATGATGATGATGATGACTAAACAATTACATACATTACTACATATAAGTAGTAGTATATGAAAGGATCTTAAGATTTTTTATACATAGTACACCTCATCCTTATAAGTGGAGACATTTCGTATATTGCACATTATGTATTTATAAAATTATTAACTCATCCTTATACAAATTTACCTCTTATGATTTATTTTATTTTATTATTTTGTATTATTTTACTATTTTATTATTTTTTGATTTATTTTATTTTTGAATTATTTTTCCCTACACCATTCAAAATATTTGGATGTATGTGTATGCGTTTATTGCATACAAAGATACGAATATGAGTATTCTCTGGGAAAAAAAACTCTTGGAATGATATCGTGAATTTGTATGCACAAATCAAATTTTTCTATCATCACCGCTTACTGTTACTTACACTTCAGATTTTCCTTTTCATTTTTAAGCTCAGTATGCTGCGCGGAAGAAACTTGTCTCTCCATTTAGAATCCATGTAGAAAAAGTCTTAAGAAAGTGATCAAGAAAATTTTTACATTTTCCTTTCTTGATGTCGTACGCTGCTTGAAAGATATTAAATGTGCTTTTGGTGCTGTAGGTAAGATGGCGTTGTTGTATTAAAAAATTATAATTTATTTGTCGCAAAGATGTATCACGATATTTTTTTGGAGCAGAAATTTTGACATTTCTTGTGTGTTGGAGGCAGATCCGCAATGTTGAAAATGAAGTAGACAAATTGCTGTTAAAATTTCTTAACCACTTTTAAAATTACTTCGCCAAAGATGTATCACAAAATTTCTTTATCAATTTCTTTCCTGCAACATATGGCGCTTCTATATTCAATGCAGTGACTTCAATTTGAACTTTGACTTTCGAGAAGTAAATAGAAAAGTAGCTGTCATGTCTACTGTATTGAATATAGAAGTGGCTATACTGATTTTTAAAGTTGAAGTTATTACTTTTATTTAAAAGAAAAGAAAAAAAAGGATAATTTGTCATTAATACCACTGCTGTGATACACTATGGAAACACATAAATTGACAAGAAATGCATAATAAATAAAATAAAAAAGTACAAAATATTAAAATTTATTTCCGTTCCAAGCAGATAATTATACATTCTTTAAAAATTCAACTGATACACATATAACATGAATCCGTATGTATCCTTGTTTTTTATTTTTTCATATAACATTTTAAATTTCTTATGAATTTTGAAAATGTTAAACTGCATTATATACTGTTATAATATCTGTGGTTAAAAATATACAAAAAAAAAGAAGAAAAACTGAAACTGAAACGAAAACATTCTCAAAAAATATACATAGTACATATATATTTGTAGTACGACAAATGTATCCTTATTATTCTCAATTGCATAAACAATACCATTATTTTCTTGTTTCTGATGGTGATATGAATATAAGCCGCAAAATTCGGAATTGTATATATCATATACATACCAGTATATATGTATGTATGTACGAGGATGTACATATATGAATGTTTTTCATAGTGTAGAATATAATTTCATTATATAGAATCAAAATGTGTTATCTCTAGTATATGACAAGAAATTTTTGTATACGATTTATATGTTGGGACATATAGAAAAAAAAAAAAAATAGTGCACACTACATATAGATGTAGTACATACATATGTACAGAATAGTTATTACATTTACTAGTATGTAAATGTAAACGACATTTTGAAAATGGAGTATGCATGCACATGAATATAAATAGCATCTACTTTACTACTTACAATATACTATATAAATACTTATGTTATACAAAAATTTTCAATTTATTTTCGATATTATTATACCTACACACAAACACACAAATGTATATTACATATGTACATATTTGGATACAAAACAATTCCTTTATTTCATTTCATTCATATAAAAAGATATAGAAAAATAGATACATACACATACATATAATACATATATGTACATACCTAGTATATCCTATTAATTTGAATATACATATTAGATCAATGTTTTTTTTTTTTTTGAACTCTTCAATTTTGTTTTGTTTTTGTTTCTGTCTTTGGTCTTTAGTTTAAATTTTTTTTTTTATCCTTTTTTACATTTGGTTTTATGGTTTATCCTTTTGCATGTGTTTTTTTTTGTATTTTTGAATGTATTACACAAACACATACTCGTATATATGCATATGCCAGTTTAAGTTTACTAGATGAAAATATACCACAAACCATTTTAAAACTAACCATCACTATATATAGCCACATATCAAAGCTTTAAATTTAAATTTTTGTTATTATATGTGTATTTATACATTATATCTTTCACATATCATATACAAGATTTATGCACTTACATATTATATAGACATATACAAATGAATACTGTATACTCGTATGATATACTTAAGAAGTGTACAATATAATATATGTAATGCCATATACTATAATGCACATTTCATATGCAATGCATACATACATTTTTCAATGTTCAGTTCTCTTATTAGACTTTTTAGAAAATTTTATCCATATAAACACTACCATATAAGTAAAGTATGTACACATTTTTCTTTTTCTCTCAACTTAGAAAATGAATAACAGCAGTAAAATACAGTATATGAGTATTTATATGTGTGTATAGAGTAAAAAATGCCAGCAGTCAAGTTCCAAATTTTTTTTTTTTTTGCTACACTCGTAAATATCTATAAGAAGAGAACTTATCGTATGTGTATTTATTATATCAAATTTAGTTATATTTTATAATATCCTTTGGTAGTTTGTATACATTTATACACACGTATACATATACACATCTGTATATCCTTTTTTTATATATATGTATGATGATGATGATGATTTTTTCAAAATATCATACAGTATTTGTATATTTATTCTGAAATGTATAACCCTTTATCATCTTCATTGAATATCCTTTCACATATGTGTATATATGTATATATGAAACAACAATTTTGAAAACAAGATGAACATTACATGTGGTTACTGTATATTCGTCGTATATATGATTCTGTAATATATGTAATGTATGTATACATAAGTATGTATACATCATAAATTTGCTATAACATTTAGTTATAAAGTTTTCTTCAATAATTTACGAAAATATATCCATACATATATGTATATGTTTGCATGTATGTATGCATGTATCGAAGATATATTATTATCATATATGTATATGTATTTTGTATAGTTTATGTTATCATCCTTTCTGAATAATAAAATATATGTACATACGTACGTTATATATTGTTGGCATTTATCTACAAAAATATCTAAATACGAGTATGTACTATATAAATAAGTATATGTATCGTTTATATAGCGATATTATTTAAAAGTCAATTCTTGGCAAATATTTTTCAAATCGGTTTACTAAAATATATAATATACAGCACATTACACACACATATTATGTAGCTAGGTACTCGTAAATATGTAATCTATAATATGTACATATGTATATGGAAAAAAAAAATGTTTTCTCATTTTATACCCCATTCATGTTCATCTGGAATCTGGATTCTGGATCTGTATATCTATACAGTATTTCATTTCCATCATCGTTTTTGACCTCTTATCAAATTACCAGTTTAAGAGTTCAGTCAGTTTTTATACATCATAATCATTATTATGATGTATGGGTATATATGTACATATGTATGCCTAAACTGATAAGGACATACGATATAATGTGTGTATATGGATGTACGGTATTACGTATTACTGCACTTGTATATATTGGTATGTGTGTACATGAATGTAATGTTGTTTTAATAACCAAATGATCCTTTTAAATTTTCATCATAAATATACATATATATAATATACATAATAAACGTACATATATACATACATGATTTTGTATTACAAATGATAAAATGTAAGCAGACATTTACTATATATGTGATCCAATCATCACACTCATCATCATCATCTTCAAAATCATCAAAATCAACATCAACATTATATACTCATAGTTACTCAACATATGTATTTATACTCGTATTTAGATATAAATGTTTGGTAAAATGTTGTAAAATGTTTGGTTGTGTTTTATTTATCAGTTGTTATATATGTATGTACATACGTTTTTCAATTTAACTTATAATAAAATCCATATAATAACACTAAATTCATTTAAAATATGTTTTTCACTCTTGAATAATCCTTTTTCATTTTTTTTTTCGAAATGAAAATCTATATGTTTTCATGTACATTGATACAAATACATATGTATGTAAGTAAGTATACAAATAAGTAATATGTATATGGGAATTATAATCGTAAATAATTGTTAAGTACTCTTACACATCTACTTAAGTATAAATGAATGTTCATTCATTTTATATTTAAATCCACAGACATATCTACATACATACACAAATATACGTATGTACTTATTTAAACGATATAGAATTTAACCGATTAAACTATTTTCAAATCTATATAGAATCTCAAACTACATTTTTTATATATAAAAGTGTTGTTGTTGTTGTCACATTTTTCTCTATTTCATTTTTTTAAATCCTTTTTTTTTTCAATTTTTTTTTCCTTCTTAAGGCTCATTATTATTGTTCGTTTCGTATATACCTAAATGTACTCGTATACATGGAGTAGGTACATATATATATTTCACAAAATAAAAAATGACTAACTAAATCTAACCAACCATTATTATTATTTATCAGATATTATACCATTTTCTTTTTATATCCTTTTTTTCTTATATTGTACATATTTTTGTGTATTTAAACGATGTTCTTTTCATCGAATATATACATACATGTGGAGTGGATGTATATTTAGTAGTCTAGTTACGAAAATAAATTTAAAAACAAAAAAAAAAAAGGAGGAAAATGAAAAAGGAAGAAAATTTTTTTTAATGTTTTGGAATGTAACCAAGAAAAAAAAAATAAATGCACATATACTCGCGTGTATAGTCGTATATATTTAATGTGATATTATGTAGATGTACATCAATTAGCATTTGTATATGATTGTGTTTTATGTACATAGATGTGAAACTAGAAAAAACGGAATAGGAAAACTTAAAAAATACTCGTACATTTTTCTGTTTTATAGTTATACGTGAAATTTGGATGGATTTATTTTATTGTCCTTAAAATACACACATGCACATTATATATATGTATGTATAAGCTGTCACCAAACATTTTGTGGAAAAAATTGTACATAAAAATGTGTTTGTAAATGTTCTCTTTTCTTTTTTATTTTTTAATTTTTTGATACATAATTCAGTTTTAAGTTGCTTGTACTAGTTACTACTGTGATGTGATTCATATACAACCCCATAGGACACTATTCGGCATTTTTCTCCATTTAAATTTTCTTTGGATCTGAATTGTACGTATATGATACACAGTACACACATAATATACGTATACTCGTACATGAAAATATCCTTGAAAATTGTAATGACTTTAGATATCATTTTTTTTTCGTTCAGTATATCTATCACTGATTAATTTAATTTCCATTTTCTCTAATTTTCGCTTACTCTCTCTTTCTTTTCGTCTTTCTCTCTATCCTTTCTGCTTCTCTCAACAATCCTTCTATTTACAAATTATATATGAAACGTACTTTAGCGCTAGCAAGATACAAATTATACGACCCATACAGACATGACATACTATGTAGTACTTTTTCTATCATAATATTCATCACTTGCAAAAAAAAAAACAAAAAAAAAAAGATGGAAAATTTTTCTTCATATTTTTCTTCTTCTTTCTAATGATATTTGAAGCACAGTTGTTGAGAAGGAAAAAAAAAGAGGAAAAACTTGAAGGCAAATATCTTTATAAGCAGCAATTGAAATGTGCTATGTTATGATATAAGTGGGTGATGGTAGGTATCGTATGGTGGTATGGTTGGAGTAAAGACTTGAGAATAGTAGGACTGTTAGCTTTACCATATATATGTATATAGAAGCGCGAGTGAGCATACAAAGATATATCCATGTATTTTCTACATTTTCATATGTTATATGTGTTGTACTCGTATGTATGTAATGTGCATGTAAAGTGTACACAATTACGTGACTTATGAGGGTTAAAAGCTGTTAATATAACACTTTTTCGGCTGGCGCCTTAAAACATTTTCCTCTTGGTTGCGATATCATCAGCCTTTGGATATGTACATTTAATACATTATTATGTAGTATATGTATATATGTCTGTACTGTATGTATATAATAAGTACAAATTTATAAGTATGTAGGTACGTGAAAAATAAGTGGTGCCTAAGATTATCGTATAAATACACACAGTGTATATAAAATAATAGTACACTTGTATGATTATACGGGTGCGTTACCTACACATTATACCTATACGTATACGTTGTTATATATTTATTCACATATCATACTTATATGTAGCACATACATATATAAATATAATTATGTATGAGGGTGTTATTTTTTCCTTAAGTGTCTAGATTATGAATGCTTGATAATCTCAAGATTGAAAAGCCATGAAGTTATTATGAACGAGTATAGAATTCGAAACATATAAGATGATATTCGATATGATTTCATATGTGAGTAGGAGGGTTTTGTGTGTGTTTTTGTTTTATTCTTATGCCTATCATTAGTTACTTTCTTGTCTATGCCGAAGAATGGAAGACAAAAATAAAAACAAAAAGAAAATAATATAACACGCAGTAAAAGTTTATAGGAGTTTTTGATTGTTTCTCATCTACATTATACAGTACCTTCTCAATTTGTTTGCTTTACTCGTGCACTCGTACATATAATAAGTAATCGAAAATCTTAATAAGGTTATAACGAGTATTTTAAGAATGATTGTATTTCAAATTATTCCAATAAAAAATTTGATGGAAAATTTCGATGTAGAGAGTATCTATCTACCAAATATGATAATGCTCGTAATCGTACACATGCAAATGTGGCAGATTGAATGCTTTTAAAAGGTCACAACAGTTTCGATATTAAAATATGATAATTCGATAACCCAAGAAAAATTGAAACAAATCAGTAAGACGTTTTAATTTCCTTTTCTTTTATATTTTTCTATGCTAAATGTTTCTTAAGTTCTTTGATTTTTAATTTTCATTAAGAGTTAAAAACATGATCACTTACCATGACATAATGCCGTTGCATTTCTGTTTTTTCATTAGCTAGCTTTTCACATTCTAATTTTAATCTGAAAATATACAAAATAAAATCAAAAATTAATAATAATAAAGAAAAATATATATTTTTTTTTCATTGAAAATATCGAAATTTATGTTTGGATTTCATTTTGGGAGCCTTCCAAAAGTTTTCTTTATTATGGATATAAAAGTTTAGACAATATAGATTTGCTAAAATGACCGCACTATATATCGAAGTAGAGCAGAGCAGAATATCGCAGTTTTTTGACAATGTGTCAAATCCCGCAATAAGGCAAGAAATAGCAAAATGCCAGCAATGTCAACAAACACTATTCGAAAATAATAGATTATACGTTCAATGAACACGTTAGCAACAATCTATTAACAACATTCATCGAACAAATTTAAATATGGCTAATGTATAGTGTTTCTAAAGGTTCGTGTTTTAATTTGTTAATTTATGAATTTTTTATTTATAAATCCAATTAATACATAAAAAATATTCCACTTCACACATTTATTCTTTTTTTTTTCGTGTGTGTGTGTAAAACAAATTGGACATAGATTGTAATCAATTTATAAACCATATAATTTTCAAATTATAATACTCTACAGGGGATAAAGAAAAGCATAAAAAAAAAACCAAAAAATTAGCACGCAATACTGATACTAATTAAATGTGAATTTAAATAACATTCATTTTAATATTATATTTGCTTCATAATTGTGTGCTCGTATGTATGTGTTATATACTCTCACATGTAGTACTTAATTTTATGAAATTAATCACCGGAAATATTCTTTGATATCATACATAGGTATAGTATAATTTTTTAAAAATTTATAATAAGAACATTTCATTATGTGCGCACTAAAAACAAAAAATTGCATAATTTCGAGATAATATTTGCTTGGTATATATTATATACATATATGTAATACTCGTACATTATATAAATACGTATGTACATGCAAATATGTACTTTCATACTTATAATACTACTCGTATAAGTATTATATGTGAAGTGTAGTAATCATATATTATCCTATCCTATATATAGAAAATTTTATTGGTGGCAAAAATAAATTAAATCCAAAATCATATCCAGTATCATCATCATCGTCTATACTACTTATATCATCAACATAAATAATATAATCATGAAATCAGTTCAAGTTGGAATCATATTTTTAATTGGATTAAATATCCTTTTTCAAGTTGAATCAAAGGTAATAGTGAAAAATAAAAATTAGTGAAAAAAAAAATAAAAATAGATTACCTACTTGTAAAAATCGAAAAAAAAAATTTTATTTACTATTTGTTTTAAAGTTATTTAAAACATAAATTTGTGAAAATAATTGTATGTATTTTATTTGAAAAAACAAATGTTATTTATTTCTTTGTAATAGAGTATCATGAATATTAGAGAAATTGGTACCGGAGGACATCAAATTCCATCAAAGATGATCGGTTATAAAAATTCAAAATTAATTGCTAAATTATTTAATAAATCGAGTGATAGTAGTGAATATATAATTGATCCTGATGGTGATGCTAATGAAAATTCATCAGATTCGTCATCAACTGAAGAAGAATAGAAGGAAAATTGAATTAAAAATTGAAAAAAGAAAAATAAAAACAAAAAAATATATTACATTCATATGTATACATATTTTTTTTTTATTTTGTAGCACTTGTATTTGTATTAATTTTCAATATTAAAAATGAAAAATACTTAATATAAAATGAGAATTTATTGTTACTCTTTGTTATTTATTTATTCAATTATTTTTTTTTTTTGATTCTAAATAGAAAATATATTTTATCTCGATCATTTCAAACTCTAATTTAAAAAAATAATATATCCCTTGTAAAATCTGCTTCGCTAATAATAACAATAATAACAATACCAAAAAACCACAGACTACTTGAAACCAAATTTGTTTACGCAATAATTCATTTCGTCCATTTCGTATATAGAATACACTCCATTCGGTCTAAAAATGTTGCTATTAACTCATGTACAACAATATTGATTCCAATATTCAGTTGTCTGGTTTTTAGTTTCCCAATTTCCATTTTCTCATTATGTTTACTACTGCTTACTCACTAATTTAGTAAGCAAGCAGTAAAGTTGTAAGTAAATTCAGTTTCAGTTCAGTAGTAGTTCCATTTAATATAATATTCGCTCTACGTATTTGTAGAAAATAGAAAATTTACTAACTAATGCACCAATGGTCATGTTGATTCTTGATTACTGCATTCTTACTCATTTAACTCACTGATTGCCATTCAGTAAGAGTTACATTAAGTATAGTACTTACTTGATGTTGCTCTACACATTTTGTATGCACGTTCGATTTTCTGTTTCAAGTTTACAAATTTTTTTTATGTTTAGAAATGAGTAGAATTGTAATAATCGATTATGTATACTGTGACTAACAAGTCTTTCAAAATGATAATTACTCTATTTTTATTTTCTATATATACTAGCACACAAAAAAAATGTAATGTACATGAGTATAATTAAAATGAAAAAAACGTAAACATTTATTTCCATCACTTTGAATGCAAAAACTGCAAAATTTTAGTTAAAATCAAAGCAATTATAAATGAAATTTAATTTTTGTGCTTTAATTAAAATGCATTTTAATAAAAACATTTTGATCAATTAATCAAATTAATTCGAATAAATATGAAAAAGTGAAAATCTACAATCGAAATTTAAATAAAAACAAATATGACAAAAAATGTTAATATAATTAACACTGGTTATTAAATGAATAAATTATAAATTTTCTATATACAAATGCATTAACTGAATTATAGAAAATGCATTGTAGAGCACAAAAAAAAAACAAAATTATGAAAACAATATTTTTATTTTTCCGTTCTTCTATGATTTATGACATTCAAAAACCTACATATAGTTTAGGGGCATGAATTAAAATCATTAATTACGTGACCAAAACTAATTATTGAGATTTATATCAGAGAAATTAAATTATTATTTTTGCACATGAGATATGAAATATGAAATGAAATTTTCTGATGAATTTAATTAACTCTGGATCTGGTATTATAATTAAGTTACAAAATTTCACAATTACCATCACCATGAGAGATCTTAGTGCATAATTATCGAGAACACAGGAAGTCATTTTGAGTTTTTTTTCTTTAATTTGTTTATTTGTTTTCTTTGATTTGTTTACTAGTAATTTAATGTTCGAAGGATATTACATAGAATGTATAAAAGCGCATATATAAAAAGTGTTAGAAGCGCATATATAAAAGCTTCAGTTCAACATAATATTTGCATATAAATCATTTAGCTTTGAAACAGTTTAGAGAGATGACTTTACTAGAATTACTTATAATTGGACTTTTATCGATTACGTTCTCATTGAACGTAGAGGGAAAGGTTTGTTATTTGCAATTTACAAAAACAAATATACAGGTATGTAATTAAAAATTAATTTTTCGTCATTTGTATTTTTCAAGTCATTGGAAAAGCATAAACGAGATGTTAAGGATATGGCAGAAACAGCTATTTTATATGGTGCTGGAGAATTTAATAATCACATGAAGGCACCGATAGGTGCCGGACAATCATATAAATTGGAAGGTGCGGGTAAAGAATTTGAAGCCGGCTATGGTGTAGGTATGAGAGATCAATTTGCAAAGCGAAGACGACGCAGATCACCAGAAGGTAATGATCAAAATGGTGGTGGAGAAGGTGGTAATGAAGGAGGTCATGGTGGTGGTGGTGGTCATGGAGGTCCACCTGTTGGTGGTCATGGAGGTCCACCTGTTGGTGGTCATGGAGGTCCACCTGGTGGTGGTCATGGAGGCCCACATGGTGGTGATCATGGAAGATCACGAAGAGCACCATGTGGTGGAGGCGGTGGTCGTCGTACAACTCCACCATCAAATCCAATTGATGAAATTGGCGACAATGAAACTGATGATGAACCATAAATTCCACATCATATATTTTCACCAGATCACATATAAGCATTAAATAATAAATAATGTCCACAATTTATTTACCCTTACAATACACACCTACACTTAAATATTTATGATTATAATATGTCCTTATTCCTATGTACGATATTATTTTATTTTTTATTTATTCACAACAATATAATTGCTAATACGTAAATTAAATTTAATTCACTGTTAATAATTAAATAAAATTTGACCACATACAGTAGATATCATTTAATAATTTTTTTAATGTCATTTTTTTTTTTGCTCAATTCTCTTTCTCTGTGCTCTGTGTTCTACTACTAGCTAGTCGATCACCATATTCATTTTCGGTTATTGCATTGTTGTTGCTTTGTTTCAATTTTATTCGTTGCTCTCTTATTTTTTATTTACGTTGCCTGTTTCATTATTAAATTAACATATTATTTTATTATGTTGGTATCACATTTTATGTCATGAAATTTTTGGTTTGTTTTTAATTTTTATAATTTTTATTTCATTATTATTATCGGTTGGTTGGTATACATACTCGTATATTTTTTTAATTTTCATATTTTATTTATTTTAATTTTAATTTTATTTACCTTTTGTTTTTTCATTTTCATTTCGTTCTGGTGTTTTTTTTTACCAAAAATTTATTACCAGCCAATTAAGTTCATAAACAATTTATTGACGATAAAATGTACTACTATATACACTATCATTATTATCATGGGAAGTTGATTTTTGTTTCATTTATTTCTTTTTTTTTTTTGCGTTTCATTATGCAGGATGATGATGCGTAATGTATATGTATGTGGATGTGTATGTGAGGGTTTGTATTTTTTTTTTAAACTGTCTATCATCAACATTATTATTATTAAAATAAATTTATTTACATGCATTAACATGAGTGTATATGGTTTACACGCACATATGTACATTATGTACATGTCTACATGATATAAATATTTTATACCATATACCTATGAAATTTAAATATTAAAATTATTTTCAGTTTTATTATTTTTTCCATATTATCCTCGTAACACACAGCCCATATTACATACATATGTAACATTATGTGCGGTAGTTGTAAACATTTACAGTAGGTATATTTGCGTTCATACATATGTATACTCGTGTAGGTGTATGTATATTTGGGATGAAAAAAAAACCTAATTTTATCATATTGTGGTTTCAAAATAATTGTTATTAACCAAAGATATAGTTAAAAATTAAAATGAAAATAAAAAATTCATTAAAAAAGAATCTATGTACATATGCATTTTAAAATTTATTTCAAAAGTATGTAGGTGCAATAAACGAAATAAATGAAAAATGGGAAATAAATATTTTTATACATAATGCACATAGTATTGTGATCATAAGATAAGGTGATTTTTGCATTTCAATTATTTTTAGTAGTAGAGATAGACGCAAGCAGTAGTTTTTCTTCTTCTCTTCTTTTGTAAATTATGTACTGCACTTGTAGTGTCGTGTGAGAAGAAGAATTTCAGTTTGAAACTAGATCCGCGTAAATGAGAAAAACCGATAAATATTTTTATATTTTCATTTGTAAATAAACATGATCATTCAATTCTTGATTATTTGAAATGTAGAAAGAGAACAGAAAGTAGAAAGATAATCTTCCATTTCTCTTCTTATTTTCTTGTATAGGCGAGTGCGAAGAAGAATTTCAGACTAAAACTAGTTATCTGTAAGCACGAAAAACCTCAGAAACTATTTCTCTAAAAACGAATATGTGACTTTCATTCTGTCCTTATTCGCGTCCCCGAGATTTCGCGCCCGGGTTTAGTGAACCATTTCAATCTATAAAAGTATCAGATATGCTCACAGACTTTTTTCATATTTCGAATGAAATATTTTATGAATTACATTTTTAACCGAAATACTCGGTCTGAGTGAGTAGTTTTTTTTTTGTTGCTATACCACCACAAGTACAACAGTATACAATGACTAATTAGATATGCAATACACATTATACTATAGCACGTGTCATAATGAGTATTTGCATAAAATTCAGATAAATTTTTTTGTTGTTTTTGAATTTGTGTTTGGTTAATTGTTGAAAAGAACATCATACACCACCATACGCACTTCAATATGCAAACTTCATGTATATACGATTGTGTATTTTATATATATATAGTATACCTTTGGTTAAAATCATATAATAATTCAATGACAATAATTTAATTAATGTACTGTATACTCGTACATTATGTGTAGTATACCAGCAAAAGTATGTATGGGATAGTATCATATTTATAGCTAACAACAAGTGGCGATGAATGAATGCACGTACTCTATAGTGTACGTAAATATAGTAGACAATATCATATGTACATATTTGAATATGCTAATACAATGGACATCAAAAGTCTTTGTACACCTCTGAATTTTTGTAAAATGCTCTCTCTTTATAATTGACTCTTTTGACAAGTAAAGATGTGTTTTACATTAATGTGGGATAGAAAAGTTTATTATTCTTCAAATGGAATACCACAACTGATTTCACTATTTCAACGCGTTATTAGTCGTGAAACAAAATTGGTGTCAAAAATCATCTAAGATTCATGTTTAATTTAGGATTTAATTTTTTTGTAAATGGAGGAAAAATACATCCATAAATTAAATTGCATATGAAAGGTCAAATTGTCTTCTTTAAGTGTTCTAATTATTATCAAAATTGAAAAAATAGTTTTTACAAGAAATCGATTTTTGTAACATTACTTAGAAAAATCGTATAAAAAATTATATGAGGTTCTATGGGTTTACAAATAGTTTTGACTCGTAATTTTGGGGCTTATTTTAATTATTAGTCTAGAAGTCTAGAACTTGAGAATGAATAGAGGAATGACAATGAAATTACGGTTTCATTCGTGCAAAAAATTGGATGATGTGTTCACCATTTGATTTTGACTTACAGGTATTCAAAGTTTAAATTTGATGGTGTACAAAGACTTTTGATGTCCACTGTAGGCGTATCTGTAGCTATTATCATAATACAAATGTATGCATAATTATACTCGTCTCGGATGTACATGTGTATCATAGTATCTGAATTTATATATCAATGTTATAAAGGTGTAATGTGTGTAATGTTATTTTCGAGGTAATTGTGTTGTAATTTTATCTTTTTCCTTTTTCACTTCTTTTTTTTTAAACTTTTTATTTCATATGAATTTATTTAACATAATAAAATAGCACATTAAACATAATAATAATATGTAATAATGTGTGGTGTGTAGTATATAAATTTTTTACGTTTATATACATACTCATATTAAGTGCATATCTCTATACATTTTACATATTTTACACAAGACACGTGTACATATAAGTTTACATATACACATATACATAAAGCTTATTATCAGTTGATTATATTCACTTTACCAAACAATTAAACAAGATAATGAGATACATATTTTATTATTTTATTTTAATATTATTCTGTTACACGATTACATTATGTGATATAGATACATACCGTATGCATTTTTATTTTTATTTTTCATTTTTTACTTTATTTTATTTTATGTTTTTTTACATTTTTATAAATTTTTTGTATTTACATAACACACGTATTAATGTGTATATAATATTCAACACCTTGGTGCATAATATAATTATTGTTCAGTGTGTTCAGTGTTTCACTTACTATAATATGGCATTTTTATATATTGGATCTAGTAAGTATATGTAGTTTATGGACAAATTATATAAACGTTATATATTCATTGATCCTTATATTGTTAAAGATAATAAACATCATGATAATGATTATATACAAAAATTATTATAAAAAATCATCGAAAAAAAAAAACAAAACAAAACAATAAAAATAATCGAAAAAACAACAAAAAAACATCAAAAAAACAAAAATTACGCACAATAAAATTTATATATGAGCGAGCACGCACATTATAAATAAATATGTTTTAAGGACTTCATAAAATACAAATGTAGGTATAAATAAATAAAATAAAATAAAAATTCATTTAGTCCTTTATTAATAAATACCGTTTTTTGTGTTTTTAGTTTTAATCTCATATTTTCGAAATCAATCTGCATAGATGCAAAAGGTAGGTGCCATATGGTATATTTATTTATGTAAATAAAAATAGTGTAAATATTTTATATATGTGTTTATTACATAAAAATTAAACATACATACACATAACTCCTACATACTGGTGTAATTAAAATTTCAATTATTGTGCAGTTACATATTTATATTTTTTCTCTCTCATTTTCATATATATTTTCATTTTTGTTTATTTTTTTTTTTTATTATTATTTTGATGTTGTGTATTTTCGTATTTTCAACACGAAATTGCTTATATAAATACATGTATATACATAAGTACCTACATACGAAATGAATTATGTAGATTGTGTATATATATGTATTTTGAGGGAGAAAAAAAATATTTTATTTTCCATTAAAAAGAAAAAAGAACAAACTGATTTTATAGCTATTACTCTTCTGATACGTTTCCATCATTCATACTGTTTTATATTTATTTTTGTTTTATTTTTGAGCTTTTTGTTTTTTTTCTTTTACATATTTGTGCTTTTATTGTTTTTGTTTTCGGTTGATTACAAAAAAAAAAAAAAAGAAAAGAAAAAACAATTTTTTTTTAATTATTACATGAACAACAGTGAATAAATAAAATTGATTATTTAAATGAAATTGCCTTCGAAATTAAGTTATTTTATTGTACAAATACATATATAGTATATACGTATACAAAAATAAGTGCACATAATATTATGCATTACGAGTATATTTATGTATGTAAAGTACAACACAACTATTTTATTTAAATAGAGATATTTACATAATGTAACAATATGTAAATGTAGACTCACAGTCACAAAAAATGCATCATCTATAAAATATGAAATTGAAATTATTTTTGGATTTATTTTTTGCTCGTGATGTTTCAGTGCGCTAAAATAAGTACCTTATTTGCAGTTAGTTACAAGTTAAGCAAAAATGAAGTCAGAATGATTATATATCATCGAGACCAGGAGTTTTCTACCAAAGATGTATCTAAGAATTTTTTTCTTAAAATCGCCTAGAATTTTAATGTGCATTAGTATTATTTTTCATGTCTCTAAGGCATACGAAACTACAGGTCTCACTCTCAGATCTCTCTCAGGTACAATAATCTTATATGTACATCTTTATTTTGCTTCTTAGGGATATAATTCTGCTTCTGAAGAGGAATCAGTCTAATGCTATTCTTCGTTTTATTATCAAGAAAATGCTGCACTTTTTATGACCGTGAGTGTAGATATACGTGCCATATATGTACATAAATGTAGTATAATGCGAGAGAATGGATATATACATAATGTAAATATTGTACAATATAATATTATAATGATAAAAAATATGAATGCAGAAAATTATAAAATTACAAATAAACGATATTATATCGTTAAAGGATATTATATTCTCATATTATGTGTGTAAAAGTATTATCGTTATTATTATAATTGAAATATCCACACGAAAATACATACATAATGTATACTTAAACATGTATAGGTATATATAATATTTGTTTTGTTAGTAAATGTAAACGATTATATTATTATTCTGGTAAATGTAATAATAATAGTACCTACATACATATGTACATTTGTACACATTATGTATAGATTTATTTGATTATTTATTCAATTTTTGTTCAATTTCATTATACATATTTTTTTTCTCTGTTTTTGTTTTTCCTCAAAATTATATTACGGTTCGAAATTCATTAAATGAATATCAGAGTATATAGGTACACGTACACTTACATTATTTGTACAATGTACATACTACATAGGTACATAATTGTGAATTAAAATGAATTTAAAAAAAAAAATAAATTTCTCATTTTATTGTAATAATGAAATTTTTGAGTGGATATGAGCACATGTACGAGTATATACATAAACATATATAAAATGATAAACACACAGAAAACCAGATTGAAGAGAGAGAAAAAAAGGACTCAAAAAAAAAATTATTTTTTTGTAGTTTTATAATTTCAATTCATTTCAATTCATTTATTCGATACGTGTGCGTGTATATATTATGTACTATGTATACGAGTGCATGTACTTGTATGTGTTTGAATACATATTTATTTTAACTGATTATTATTATTATTATTAGCTCATCATTATTATTATTATTATTTTATTCAATACGAGGAAAAATTCAATGTGAATACATACTAGAATCCCTATTGATGTGATTATTTTAAGGATAATTTTATGTTTGTATGTAAAAAATGTTTTTTTTTTTAATATATGTTTTGAGTATCGTACCTATTGTATTTGTATTTTACATAAAAGGACATATTATTGTATTTGACATTTTATTATCATCATTATTATGTGATTATTATTGTTATTATAATATAGTTTGGTACTCTATATGATTATTATTATGTTCTTGTTACAAATAATGATACCCCAGATCAGTTATCAGTTTACTATATATTATTCGTTTTTTTTTTAATAAATAATTTGTATATATGTAAATTATTGTGAATGTTTATTGATGTGTATGTACTTATTACAATTTTTAATGTGTGAATACTCATACACAATATGTGTATAGAGGCATGATGAAAAATTATATTTGTGTATAAAAATAATAATATTATGATCTGCGATATAAAAGGATAATGAAATTTATTTAAATAAAATGAAATTATCAATTTCATGGATGATAATAATGATAATGATAATGTTGATAATGACGATTATTTATAATTTATTCATAAGAGTACTTTTTTTTTGTGAAAAATAAATAAAATAAAATATAATTTATAAAAATATTTATATTAAAAACAAAAATTGAAATTGAAATGAAAAATTAATTTGAATATCTTTTTAAGTATTAACCGTTGTTTTACTACCTGTGATGCGACAAATTATGTACACAAAATGAAGTTTGATTGGCCAAACTCTAAGGGAGCTTCAAAGTGGATGCAGAAGCTCCCAACCTCGATAGCACGTTAATCGTTGAAATGGAATCTTTAAGAGAATAAATCTAGAGAAAGGCCATGTAACACATGGATTCGTACATCATTGGAAGAGGCATCGATAATGTATAAGACATGGAAGGAAGAGAAAGTGCTGGATAGGAATCGGGTGTAGTGGAAGTACTTTGTGGCGGCCCTATGCTCTTCGGAGGAGTGAAAGCAGTCGTTTACATTGGGAATTTATCAACTGAATTCCTCAATAATCGTGGATTTCTCTATCTGAATGTTTTTAATTATGGGGCACATAAAATCAATTTTCAAATATGAACAAAAATTTGATGTTTGGTATGACAAACTTATAAGCATGAAGTATGTATCATGTTCAAATCCTAGCCAGGGTACTACACTGACTCATGTCTATCAATCAATTTGATGTAAACGATATGTACGCGTAACTGAAAGTTGATGGTAAAGTGAATAAAATTACTGACAGAATTTATTGATTGGTGATGGTGATATCATAATGGAATTGATAACTATGCAGCCATATGCTCTTAAATGTAGAACATTCAATTGAATGATTCTATTGTACAAAAATATAAGAAAATAAATAAATAAATTTAATACTTACGTATGATACTGTGCTTGTAAAAAATTGAATTCCTCTTTTATCCTTTCTAGTGTATCAACTATTGTAAATTTGAGCGGGCCCTGCGGCGGGGGACCCTATATTTAAAAAAAGAGAATAAAAAAGAGAAAAATTAGTAAAAAAAAAATGTATTTTGATAAAAACAAACATTTAAATTTAAAATTTTTTTACAATTCAAATCAATTAAATATGTTCAAGTTATTGTGTTAATCACTTGTTATCCTGTTAATATAAGAATACGGATCAATACAAATTAATAATAATAATTCAAGAATTTGCAAATATTCGAAGAGTTTTTAAGAAATTAAATCCAACAAAGAATTAAAACGCCCAATCAAGGAAGGTATGAGAATGTGGTAAAAATTTGGATGAATTCCTTAGTCCATGAACAGAACACATAACCTTAGTCTAAGATGGATGACTAGCGGTATCCTTAAATTGTAATCACAAAGTCAAACCTGAAACTCAACGAGTAAACAACCTAATGAGCGGCTCCAGAAAATTAGGAATAAAGGACTACAGAAACAGCATGCTTTTATTAAGATGTTGCTAATTGGGGGAATATTTTGAAGGAAGTCAAAATCCATAATGTGGAAGAAGAAAATATATGAAAATTCCTAAATAAAACAATCAATATTTAAATATAACATGTGTGAATGTAGATATACATATGTAGATACGGAAGAACGTAAGTATTGGAATGAAGGTGATTCATATTTTTTACTTCAAATTTAACATTTTCATACATACTATCATTCTATATATAGGTGAACTCCTAATATTTGTTCACATCATTTTACATGTTCTTCTTCTTTAACATTATTTTTCATTCTCACTTCGTATTCCTTCTTCTATAATATATGCAATCTCCTTTTAAGAAAATAAAAAGCAAAAAATTGCAGAAAAAAAAACACTAGTAAAAAATAAATTTTACTTTTTTTTTTAAAAAAAAAAAACATATTGTCTATCATTGTTGTGTGATATGTTTTATAAAATTTTTCTGATCCTTAGCTTTTCTTTTTTTGTTGTTGTTGTGTGTTTTTTTACTACTTTCATATACCTTTTATTCGCTATGGAAATTCAACAATATTATGTATGGGGGCGTATGGGATAGAGAAAATAATAGAAAGAGACACATACTCGTATACGGAAAAATATGTATTATTTTTTTTTTTTGTTTCCACACACATTTTATCATTTTTAATATTATAAAGCTTTTATTATAATACCAAATGAACATTATAGGCAAAAAAAAATAAACACGTTGAAGCAAAACAGCAACAACAACAGCAACATCAAATGAACCCTTCTGGAAAAACTATTGTTATCTTTGAAAAATACAAAAAAAAAAAAAAAAACAGTTTAGAAAAGAAGAAGTATAAAAAACCTCAGTAAGATAGAAAAAAAAAATTGTACATGAAAAAGAAGAAGACTCATAGAAGAAAAAGAAAAGTTCACTATGTAGACAATATATCATATAAAACTGACTACAACTATATACTACGACGCTACAACGCTACAACAATAATTGTATGAATGAATGTATGGAAGCAAAAAATGAAAAATAAAAATAAAATTCATTCTGGAAATATGATAAAAATATTCAAAGCACAGTAACGGCCAAAACAAAAAAAAAATTGAATGAATAAATAAAATATGAAAAATGAAAAATAATAATAAAAGATAAAAGGATATGAGAAAATCGAAAAAAATACGTGATGTGATATACATTTTTCTTTTCTTCATTCTTACATTATACATACTCGTACGTATAGCTATTCCTTATTCTTGTTGTAAGTAGAAAAACATTTTCAATTCATTCGTTCGTTCATCCGATCATTTCACATTACATACTAAATATTATGGGAATGTGTATATCATGTAGTAAACTTTTTTTCTTGTCTTCTGCACTACAATATACTTATATGAAATGTGCTACATTTATGTACTCATTTTTTAAACTTTTTATACAAAAAATATGTGTATGTTTTGATACCCTTATGTGAATGTGTATGTTTGTGAATAATTTTTTTTTTTGTTGGTTAACTTTTTTTCATATTTATATATATATGTATATGTGTTCATATTTTATGAATTTGCATGTCACTTATGCATTATATACTTTTTCTTGTCTTCTGGGATAATCGTTCGTTTTTTTTTTCTTTTTGCTGGGATAGTATGTTAGCAAGAAAAGAAAAAATTGTGAAAAAAAAATAAAAATGAAAAATACAGACAAAAATGCTATAATGATTTTCTTTTTATATACCACCTTATTTCGATGCTTTTTTTTTATTATTCATTTTTCTTTCATTCTTTTCTGGAATTGTTGTATTTATGCACCTATATAGTATCTGATTTTTTTGTATAATTCAAAAAAAAAGGACAAAAAAATTTTATACGAGTATAATAATGAAAAATAAAAATCAAAGAAAACCAAGAAAACATCAAGATCCTGCTGATTTTTTAAATACTTATGTACCGTACATAAGACATACGGCGACTCTTCTATATATACATATGTATGTATCCTTTTCGTTGTGATTTGTTATGGTAAAGTTTACAGCAATGACTTGATATCTTTGAGTGTGTGTATCTGTATGTAAAGTTTGAAAGTTTTTTTTTTTTTTGTCATGATATTACATTATCAGAGTGTCTATCTGTATTGTACACATAGGAGACAGAACAGAATATGTATTTTTTATGCAGAAAAAAAAAAATTGAATGTAGATGTAAGTATGTAGCATTTATATATAGATTATAAAAACTATTGTCGACTACTGTAAATTGTGTATGAAAGAATTTCATTCGACTGCATTAAATAATGTTTCTGTGTATGTATAAAGATGCACAGTGTTGTTTTTTTTTTTTTTTGTATTTTACGAAAAATATTATACTAGTAAAAATATTCATTCAGACTAAAGGAAGAAGGAAAAAGAAGAAAAATAAAATAATGGAGAAATGAAATAAAGTAAAAATGAATGTAAGATGATGTGACACTGTATTCTGATGTAATAATACAACACTATAAGGATGTACTGTGATACGTAATACTGAAAAAAAGAAAAAAAAAGGATTAAAATAAAAGGATTTAAAATAAATATGCAATACTATGTACGTTGTATTACTATCAGGTGTATATGTAAAAGTTAATACATATCAGAATATATTTTCAAAAAAGAAAAATTTTTTTTTAAAGAAAAAGGATTTCAACTTATGAAATATTACAAATATACGAGTACATACGAGTATATGCACCAGTAGCGCAAGTACGTGTATTCGTACATAGTAGATTTAAATTGAAAATTATGTAGAAAATTTTTGTTTTATTACTGATGTCAAGATAAAGTGTATATAAAAGTTTATAATCTACGAATATTCTTTTCTTTTCTTTTTTTTTCATTTCTCTTGTGTATAAAATATTGAAAGGATATGAGTAATGTATTTACATAAAAAAAAAAATTTGAAGAAATAATTTATTAAGTAAACTAAAGAAAAATGTTCATATTTTTTTTTATCCTTTTTATAAAGTGCAAAAAAAAATGCACATACATACAAAATATTTTATAATGAATTTTAACAGTTTTATATGATGCATGTTGGTGGATATGATATAACTGTTCATTAAAATTTAAATATTAAATCTGATTCAATTATAAAAAGGAAAATTATATTTTCATCTTCAGTACCGACACATAAGTAAAATGAATCATAACAAAATTTTCAAATATATTGCATATTTTGTCTATCATGAAATTTTCTGTAAATAAATCTAAAGGAAATGAAATATACTATAAAATATATTGTATGTACTCATATAACATTGGTACAAAATTTTAAAATTCAATATAAATTTACGTATGTATGTATGTAATGTAATCTGTTGTAATACGATTTGACTTTAAATTAATATAATTAAATTAATTTTAAAATTACTTTAATTCTTTTTATGTCTGTGTTTACTGCACACAAGGTGATTCAATTTCTTTTGGAATCGAACTTAAAATGAATGAAATACGTATATGTCATACATGTACTACCGTATGACAGACGAAAAAAGAAAACAATTTAAAAAAGTGTAGATGTTTGAGACGTGTAACTGTGGCATAGAATGTCACTGGATTTAGAGCCCAATAATATTCCGTATTCGAGTAACACTTGTGTGGCAAGTAATTGCTTCTCGTAAAATTCGCATACATTTTTCTGCCTTTCATATTTTTTTTTACTCTTCAACCACGAATATCTATGGCGATATCATTTTACCAATTTTTCCTTAGCCTACAAATTGGTCTCTTTTCTTGTAATTTACTTTTTCAGACATTCTCCGTAAGCTTCTCTACTTGCTCTTTTTTCCAAGCAGTCTGATACTCATTCAAAGTTAAGAGAACTTGGACTTGGGGTTGGAAATAGGTTATGAAAATATATCTACTTTTTACGGTGGGTATGAATCGAACCCGTAACATTGATATTAAGTAGGCTAGTTGCTCTACCACTGCACGTAACCCCCTGTGTCAAAAATCAAGTAGAAAACAATCCACTTTTTCTTTTTTCAAAATCTTCACTTTTATCATACATAAAGATTCAATCATTTCCATTCACAACACAATTCATTTCATGCATAAATCCTAACTTAAATTATCATCCTGTTTTTTATATCTATTGTATGTGTATGTTGTTGACAAACACCTTTTTTGTTTTTCTTTTAAATAAAATTTACAAAACATTTTATAAGATTCACATATACAGACAGAAATGCATATTATAAGAAAATCAAATTAACAAACTGCTGTATAAACAACTTATCATGTACATATGTTTTTATATTTTAAATAAATTGTAGATGAAAATAAATAATTTTATACACATACATTTATACATAAGTAAATATTTATATATATATGTATATTATTCTTTGTATGTATATGTATAATATCAATAAATTTTCTATTTTATATATTTACTTATACATATTTTTAGTGTACATGTATGTAATGTATCATATATATCCTTCTTTATATTCTTTTATGTATTTTTTAAATACAGTAACAAAGTATAGAGTGTTTTATAAATATTTATATGTCTGTATGTACATGTATACACAATTATCTATTTAAACATTTTTCATATTTCTTTATTCCTTTTCAAAAAGGATATATATGCCAACAAGAAAATGAATAATATATTTTCTCGAGATACTACAAGTATCTATACATATGTACCTACATGTGTATATAGCTATTTAATATTGTAGACAAATGAATTAAATTTACATTTTTCCTTATTACAACTTATACTTTATATTTACATTAAAAATTTCTATGTATATACACATGAATAATTTATAATCTATCAACATTATATGAGTATAGATGTACACATGCATATGTACACTGTCATTGTATAGAACTGGTAGAATTTATTGGTATCATACATAAAATTATCTTATATAATGTCAAACATACGTATATTATATATATATACATATATGTATAATAATAATTGTCCTTGAGTTTTATTATTTTTCCAAGTAATACTATACATAAAATCATCTATACAAATACAACTTTATAAAAATGCATCTCGATTACATGCTTTTCATTTCTTCATTATATTCTTCATACACATATGTACATATATACGTACTTTTCTTAGATGAAGAAAACAAAAAAAAGGATATACTATTTTTAGTACACACATATTATGTATTTACATATATAACATTATTGAAATTATATTTATATGTGCATTCATATTCACACTTACATTTTATGTAATGCACATAAGTATATATGTATGTATAAGCATACAGTATCATATATATTTTATAAAAAAAGATATTATATACGAATATTATATCATCAAAAAAGGATATATAATGTACATACATTCATATGTAAATATCTAATAAAATTCAATCATACCACCATCACATAGATCTATACTTATGCCCAAGTATATACATATGTTTATGTGTACGAAAGTGTGTAAGTACTACACTTATGTCCTTATGTGTTATCATCATACAAGGATTATTACTTTTATGGTACACGTTTACAAAGAAATGATATTATATATTTATATGTATTATAATTGAAAATTTTGTTTTTTCACCATTTTTGTTGTTTTGTTGATGCTGCTTTTATAAACGATGTGAAACGATTGAAAATGAAAAACGAACAAAAAAAAAAAAGATTAACGTTGGAAAATTATGAGTACAAGTGGAATTGGAATTGGTTTGGGAATGGTAAATATCACCATACCCATGTAGTATTATATGACAGAAGAAGAAAACGACTTAAAATATAGACGGTAATGTTGGTGGTGTGATGATGGTGATGATGATAGCCATTAAGTTGTAGGTTGTGGGGAAGTGGTGTATTTTTGTGAGAGAAGTAAACTAACGTACTTTATTATTGTACGTAACTTCTTTACTGAGTGTAGTGTAGAGTGTGTATAGTGTGTATAGTATAGTATACAACTCTTAAAAATATTTAGCAAAGATGCTGTTTTACTAATAGACAGACAATTTAAAAGTGGAAAATGCATTTTTCTTTACATCACATCACATATACACTCGTACATATTTTTATATTTCTATATAATACTTATATAGACATAATATGTATATGATACTTTAACTATTTATGTATACACACCACTTATAAAAATGATAACGGTGATAGTGATGATAATGATGATGATATAATGTTGATAATGTAGAAGGAAAAATTCTTAAACACGAAATGAATGATAGTAAATATATATATGTATATACATCCACATACATCTATATAAATACTCATGCTCATAGAATACAATACAAAAGTGAAGTAAACTTAAGATGATATCCTTTTATGTGCACAGTTAAAAACAGAGAAAATGAAAACAAGAAAAAGAAATAAATACTTAAAAATAATAATAAGAAGAAAAAGTTTTTTTTAAAATAAAATAAATATAAAAATTGAAGAAAAAAATAGTACAAAAAAAAAATGTTTCAGTTTTAACATGCTTTTATGTAACGCTCTTATAATCTTTAGTGCAAAATTTAAAGTGCATTTCATACATATTATTTATGTGTGTAAGTATTTCATTATTTGTGTGTGTGTATTTTATAACTTTATATTAAATTTATTCTGTTGAATGTATCTAGATGCACACACATTTATGTAATTACGTGCATACATTCACAAATACATATATATATACATATATGTGGAAAAGTCAGTTGATTCATTTATAAAAGTTAAAAAAAATGAAAAAAAAAAGTAAGGAATTAAAGCAATAATAGCGCAAATACCCTCATATAAATAATAGTAAATTTATTTATGAAATATAGTATGAAAGACTGAATTTACATATTTAAACAGGGAATTTGTTCCACTTATTCATACATAATATGTACATATGTATGTATGTGTATGTGTGTGTACTGTATATAGTATCCATGTACTTAAGATATGAGTCATAGAACTTCCCTGTCTGATGATTATTTATTATTATGATGATGATAATAATATGAAGTAAAGAAAATTATGAGAAAAATATAAATAAAAAAAAAATATGGATCAAAATATGAATTTAAAAAATAAAATAAAAAGGAAAGAAAATGAAAAAATAAATGCAACAAAAAAAAAAGGAGGAATGAAAATAAATAAAAAATATACAAACGAAAGAATTTAAATAAAAGTTTTAGACAATCATATCTACTTATATACTCGTATGTTTGCATATATGTATATATGTATATAAGAGGCGCCCTATATACATGCATACTATTTTATTTATTTTTAAAGTTCAACATATTATACATACATAACAACATTGAACATTCTGTACATCATTTTCTTTTCATAATTTTTTTTCAACTTTAAGTGATATAAATGTACGTACATGTATGTACTTATACGTGTATGTCTATGCATATATACGAATATTTATTGCAATTTTAAAAAAAATATAAAATTATAAAAACAAAAATAAAATAAATAAAACGATAACAATAAAAGCCAAAAACAAAATATACTACATATTTATATTTATACAAATGCACTTGTATTTATATCGTATTTAGATGCATATACACACAAATGTACGTACGTACTTATAAACATGATACGTATAAGGGTATAAGTATAAGAAATAAAAAGGATATACCACACCACATCACACACACATACACACACCCCCTATACAAAAATATACGCAAACATTCAAGGATTATTATGATAACGAGAACGATGACAACGACGAAAACAATGATCATGTTGATGATGATGACGATGATGATGATGTTGTTGATGATGATGGAAATTTTGCTTTCCTTCCTATATCTATTATAATTCAAGTGCTAAAATATTCAACCAGTTTTGGTTTTTTATTTCATTTTTTTTTTGTTTGATGTGTGTTAAGTGATTTTTAAGAAAAAAAAAAGAAGAAACACACGTATACACAAGAAAATTAAATAAAAATAAATGCTGAAAATGAGGAAAAATTAGAAAATTATAAAAACAAAAAATACATGATAACAAGAAAATGTGGAAAAATATCTATTCATTTTTTTTTCTCTTGTTTTTCTTGTTTTTTTTTTTTTTGTTTGAAAATCCTTCAATTATTATATTGCTGCCGCTTCTTCTACTTCTTCTGTTGTTGGTATTGTTGGTACATATTTTTTGTTTTTTATTGTTTTCATTTTTCGTCTTTTATATTCCTTCATATTTATTTATTTATTCATTTTCATTTCATAATATGAGTGCTTTAAGTTGATTTTTGATTTTGTTCTAAAAGCGAAATGAATATAATATTTTCACAAAATATGTACGACTAGAGTTATACATATATACATCACCGAGAAGTACTTGATATACAAAATACATGCAATCATTATGTGTATTTCATGCATGTATATATGTATGTATGTATATGTACATCCTTATAAAAAGTATAAAAGTATGTACATTCTTTAAATTAATCTATACAAATGAAAGAAAACGATTTAGAAAAAAAAAAAACACACAAAAAGGAAAATTGTATTTAAATGAATTTGTATATGTGAATGTATATATTGTGCATGTATGATGTATAGAATGTACTTATATAGCGATTTACACTGTACATACTCGCGTAGTCGTAATAAATAATTTCATCTCTGCGTGTTATTTTATTTGATTCACTTTTCTTCAATATCATATCATTTTCACTCACATATACACTGGCTGTAATGGGAATTTGAAACATGATAATACACAGAAAATATAAAAAATACATATTAAGAAAAAATATACATATAAGTGTCCTATTATTTTATTGTATGCGGTGGTGTATTTTTTTTTTTAGTGCATAGATAACTTGATAAAGTTATGATAATAAATAAATAAGGATACACAATACGTATACGTGTACGCATATGTCATATACAAATTTATATACATATGTACATATTTTGGTCGTATGTATATAAAGTGTGTAAAATATATTATTTTTTTATATGGAATGAAAAGAAGAAAAAGGATACATATAAGATTTTCCATTCTTATCTACATGAATTTATGTATGCGTATATACCATCTACTACTGTTTTAGCTTTTCATATACCTAACCACTATGCTTTGATTGAATGAAAACTTATAAGATAAATTCACTTTTTCGCTCTATTAATAGAGCTACATATACATTTATATCTGTATTTAGATAATAGACACACACACACACACACACATACATGAATATCTAACTCTTGTATACGCAAGAATATACATTTACGATACTACATACATATATGTATATTTTGTTCATCTTGAATTTTGATGAGATTTTATGATTAAGGAATCTGAAGATTTCTGAAAATATTTTTTTTTCATTTTATTTTTTTCATAATTTTTTCTTTATTTTTTCGTTCACATATTAATATGCATACATATGTTTTGATATGTGTACATCATGTACATAGCATAAATATGTACATATATACGAGTATATAATAGAAGAATAATCATTTTGCGTTGAGTGTCACGATAAAAATGCCGATGATAATGATGATGATGATGAGAAGGATATACATATAAATTTTTTGTTTATGTGTGTGTGTATGTTAATATATCTGAAAGTCGTACATTTATGATTGTATCTATAAAGAAAATTTAATTTTTCTTTTTTTTAAGTAGAGACTATATGGATTGGTTTCTGTTTTCTTCATGTATACATAGGTATAAGATTAATACGAGTGCTTGAGAATGAAATTAGGTCAATTTTACGCAATTTGCGACAACGGCGACGAAGACGAAGACGACGACGACGACGACGATGACTGTATAACGATGATCATAAAACATTTTTTTTCCCTTCTATTCTTTAAATAAAAAAGTGTTTTTTTTTTTTGTTTCTAAGAGAGCTCAATTATTATACATTTTTTTTATGGATCCTTAGCTGTTATTATTTTTAGATATTCTACTTTAGACAGGAAATATGTATATGTATAATATCTGAATGAAAAAAATATGAGTGTACATTAAGTATATCAAAGTGATTATATTATTTGTTATTGAAAAAATATGAAATAAATTAAAATTAAAATCAATTGTTATATACATCAAATTTACATAAAATTCATTTACTTGCATGTGTGTAAGTGGACTTTTATCTGCATACAGGCTTGTATATTTTTTATATATTTTTTTCTATCTCTATTAAACTAGCTTTTGTGGATATAAATGTTTATCTACATATGATATTTAGGGTCGTATTCATCAACCAAGATTATCTGTTGGATATATTTTAGCCGGGAATGATTTCAGCTTATCCATCAATCTTAATAAATTTTTTTTTCGGACTTCATTTTCAGAGTGTCAAACATGTCAACTGATTGTGAAAAGTTAGTATTTTTGTATTACAAAAATGAAAAAGAGATTATGTGGTGTGAAGATTACATGGTGATTGTTGTGCTGTTGCTGTTATTAACAAGGCCATGTTCAAACGATATTTATTAGTTCCACTCCAAGGTTGTCTTAAAGATATCCGAATAGTGTATAATCGAGGTTGATTAATACACTTTATCTCATATAAAAGATAATCTTGGTTGGTAAATACGATATTTGAAATCGATTTATTTGAAAATTTTTAATACACTTTATCTTTATAGTGTTACTGTTACTTGTATGTTTGTTTGTGTTTGTTTACGCATATGTATATGCATGTTAAACATTAGATTACATGTAGCACATACATAGGTGTATAGTATACAATTATTTACATATGTATAATGTTTTATAATTGAATAAATGTATCTGTATTACAACATTTTTATTAAATCATATTAATATAGATACAAAGCCATATTCATATATGTACTTATATATAATACAGGTGAAATAGTTCAATCGTATGTAAGTATGTATACGGATGCTTATAAAGATAAGTCAAATATATACGGTATACCGGATAGAGTGTAATATATGCATTTATAATACATTTATTTATAGTATATACATAACTTATCGACAAATAACTACATACATATATAGAAATATTACATTACTAAATATGTAATGATGAATAAACGGCATCATCTGTATAATAATTAAGGATTAAGCATATTATATGAATATAATGTATGTATTTTACATATAATATTATTCATTTACCTTCTCATATGCCTAACGTGAAAGTACCTACATTTTATAATATTACAAATATGTAGTACATGCATTTACATATACATAAATACATATATTGTACATTTATTATATAGATATGTGTATACAAGTATAATATAGCATGAATATAATATGTGTAATTTATAGTATATACATATGTGAATGAGTTAATATGATTCAAAAGATAAGAAATTGCCTTCGGTTATATGTTACTCATCAGTAATAGATATATACTATATACATACAAATGAACTTGATATAATGCTAATGTTAAATATAAGTTAAATGCAATTTTGAAATTTTCTTATTATATAATATAGGCATTATACATATATAATATGTACAAATGAAAGTATTAAATATAAATATAACGTGTGTATTATTTATAAACATCTAGTATCACATCTAGCTAATGTGTAAATTTAAAATAAGTAAACGTACATACTACATACATATACATATATGTATGTACATATGATAAAAGATATTTCATTTGTGCACATCATTTTCTTCTATATTTCTTAGATAAAAAGATTACATATATATATGTATGTATGTGTATATATGTATTTTGATATAAAATGTAATTTTAGTTAAAATAATATAATCTTTCTTTATATCCAAACATATGTACGTATACATTATATGGAAATGAACACATTATATTAATATAAATGCATGTAAATATGTATGTACGTATGTGCATATGTATGCATATTAATATGTATACATAATATATTTACATACTAATACTGTGTAGTGTACATACACATATCATAATCGTAACTTAAATTATATACTCATATCGTATACTTATGTACATAAGTATTTGGTAGATATACCTGTAAAATAATATGTACATATGTATGTATATGTATATTCTAAATCGAAGATTATAATCAAAAGCAAGTGTAAAGTGACATTGGAATTAATTTAATCCGATCAAAAATATACATGTATACCAAAATGTTTAAATATCTATCTAGTTTTTTACACATAGATATATACTTACATACATGTATACACAAAAATATAATGTTAAACCAATTAATGTCGCTTTAGTCTATGATAAAATTAATTGTAAATACCTTAAGGTGAAATTAATTGATATACTCATATAGATGCACGTAATATATTTATGTATGTATGTAAATACATCTTAGATTAAAAGGTGCATCTATATAAGCTACATCCATATACATACCTAAGTACTTAGTAGATGTATATATACAAATAAGTATTTATGTATGAAATTTATATATGTACAACATATAAATAAATGAATTTGTTAATCTGACAATTTACTATAGTAAATAATATACAATTGATAAATTAGATATAATAATCAATACACACATTAGAAATGTACATACTTAAGTATACCTAGGCATAAGTCTTATATTTCACTGTAGTGAATTTGTAGTGAATATTACCACGTACTTATACATTACACATTATACGTTGTTGTACACATTTATTATGCATTTTTAGTTGTGTATGACTGTACAAGGGAGAAATTTTATATTGAAATGTAATTGTAAAAGCAGGTGACAATAATCAAAATATTATTATTCATTGGTATATTATAAAAAAAAGATACATACATATGTATATGCCATATATATGAATGTTCATATATGTATGTACATAAAAATATTTTGCATTTATAAAGCCAACTATTTCATAAAAATATGTAATAAGTAGGTATGTATGTTTGCAATTTTATTCATACATATTACATACATACATATGAAATCAGAAAGTTATTTGATTTTGATTTAAATTACTATAGAGATAACCAAAATGAAAGAAAAGTGATTTATATGCAATTCATATTCAAATTCAATCGGTTAATTAATGTTACACGCGTAGTAAATTTCTATATATTAAAATTCATTATAATTATGTACTATATAGTATATAAATGTAGATTACATTATATGCAATCTATAATATATAGTACAAATTATGTGGTACCTATGTATGTATTGGATTATTATACAAAAATGTTTTGTTATCATATTTTTGTTTTTCATTTCAATGGTGCTTATTGGTTGATAAATCATAAATTAAATTGAAATTTTCAAAGTGGTTATTTATCGAGTCTTAAATTATATACACACACTGATAAAATATCTATAAAGATAATTAATTAAATTAATGATACAATCAATGTACTATAGATTATTTTACTAAATAGTATATGTACATTACATACACTGATATATATATTTGTATCAAAGATAAGTGGATGATAGCTTAATTTATGTATGAATATTATTCAATTAATAAAATAAATTTCCATTTTCATATTCTTACTTCCTTCCTCTTTTTTTTATTGCTAATTACTAGTTTATGTGTTTTAAAATTTTCGAACATTTACAAAAAATATTTCGACTTCAATCATTAGGTCTTATTATATGACAAGCGATTGAAGTGATTAATTAATTAATAACGAAGTGACATTTAATTAAAATCAAAATTGTATTATAATTGGTTAAGTATGATGTTTGATGGTAAATTATGGTCGTCGTTTAAAGTCAACATTATTTGATGGCTGACATGATGTTTGTAAACGACACGTAATGTGGTAAAAATAGAGAAGTAAAATGGAGATGCATAACTAATAAAAGAAAGTAAATATGAAGTAATTTTTTTTTTAAATTTATTGATAAGATAATAAATAATTCTGAATAAAATAAAATATTTTAAATAATTGGATTTTTAAAAATATTTTTAATTAATTTCAAAACTGTATGTAATTATTTTTTCATTATTAAAAAACACTTTTGATGTTAATAAAATCAATTATGTTTGACAGCCATAGGCAGTCATATAAGATTTTACATTAAATTTCGATACTCGAAATAAAATATCACAACATCACAACCAATCTCCAACTACAGTATGAATGCAGGCAGAAGTAAATTGAATGATAACGAATTGAGAGTGAGGTGAGATGACAACTTGTAAGTGAATAAAAATAATAATTCACACACAAACTGCAATAATTCTCATTATTGATTTCTCATTTATGAAAATCAGATTTCAAAATTTTGTATAGAAGGTACGACAATTTTTTACTTTAAATTTAATACTGAAAGAAATACTACTTCTTGTTAAAAGTATCAACCAGTCAAATTTTATATTTAAAAACAATTATATTTCCTAAAACATAACTTTACGAATCTTTTATTTAACATTCGTGAATAACAGATAATTTTAAATTTCTACAACTATACAATTAATTTCATGTGGTATAGACACCATAATAAATAGTTTGAATTTTTTTTTCTCCTTCTCATTTTATACTCGCTTCAAATACAATGCAATACAATACAATATTGTATTGTAGGTACATTGTCCTTTGAATTTAAATTATTTTATTCAACAAGAATGTAAGTATCTCATTCCATCACCTACTGCAACTGCAACTGCATCTACCACCTACCACCTACCACATCTACTACCTACCACTAACAGCAACCATACGACCATACCATTGACTCTATCCTCCATTTCTCTACTTATAATTCATAATACTCTTCCTTAAACAGAAATACATATATATAAGAACTTTATGAAGAAAAAACAGAAACAGAAAACGAAAACAACAAGAGAATATACCATGAACTTTTTAACTTTAATTCTCATTTTATCTCCCTGTTTCATATTTCATTTTTCTTTTTTTTTTTTTTTGCTGTTTTTTTATTTTTTTATTTTATGTTTTTCTTTCATTTTATTCAGATTCAGATTTTACAATTGTCATCCACTTATCATCTCCATACAACAATCATCGTCATTGCATCACCAACCATAGTGTATATTATTCAAATATAAGAGTACCTCTTCTCAGTCTATTGCACTTTTTTATTTATTTATTTATATTTTTTTTTTTTGCTTGTGCTTTCACAATTTATGATATTTTCATATTTTCTACTATACTCTACAATTTTTTTTCTGTGTTTTCTTTTCATTTTTTTTCTTCTCATTCTGAGTATTTCGTTGTTTTTCATTTTTACGTTCTCTTATTTCTTTTCCTTCATTTAATTTTTTTTTTTGTTTGCTACAGTTTTGCATTTTTCATTTTTAAACTACTTAACTTGATTTCGAAAGTATAGAGTTATTCATTAAACACTTTGTTCATTTTCACAATTTTTTTCCCAGTTTTTTTTTTTTTTTATATTTTATTATCCTCTTACTTCATATACGCGACGAGTATGAGTGAATATTATATACGGTTCCTATAGTTGCTAGTTGTTCTATCATTTTCTAGTATTTTTTTATTTTTCCTTTTTCTAATATATTTTTTTTCTGCTGCTGTATTTTATATTTTGCACTCTATTCGTCCAGTTTCCTATTTTTTTATAAATTTTTTTTTTAAATACTGAAACATGCATACGAGTATATGCACTTTACATACAGACTTACATATATGTACGTATAAGGATTACATAGATACATGAACAAGTATGTAAATAGAAAACGCAGTAAGTCAAAAAAACGGAAACATGATTTCATTTTCTTCAATTTTTTTTTTTTTTTTTTTTTTTTGCTTCTCTACATCATCATAAATATTCACATCATTTTTTTCTTCTTTATTTTTTACAAGGATATAAAAATATAAATACAGATATATATATAAAAAAATATTAGATTATATACATGTGTAGTATGTGATGTACATAGATTCGTGTTCGTGCATACATACTCTCATTAGTACGCTGTACATATTGCACGAAAAATGAAAGAACAATGCGAAAATTCTATTTGATACTCATCGCACATCCTTGCCTTGTGAATTTAAAAACGAAAATAAAAAAGAATTAAAAGAACAATGCGAAAAAAAAATATATTTAAATTTTATTCTCATATTATTTCATTCTTCATAGATCTACCCAAAACACTTATCAGCTCCCTACATACACCTATATTTCTATCTACCTACAGGATATTTTATTCAGTTGATGAGAAATAAATGAGAATGAAAAAAATGTAGAAGAGAAGAAAAAAAAATTAAATGAAAATATGAAAATGTATTTTCATGGGAAAGTAAAAACAAGAAAAAAAAGTTTGATGGAAGAAAAAATTAAATGAAAATGAAACAAAAGAAAATGGAAATATGCACGTAAAAAAACTGAAAAAAAATTTTTTTATAATTTTATTTCTTTTCAAGAGTAAATCATATCGCAATCTTATATTCCCTCTGAGTGTATACACACACATACATACATAATCTATATGCATATGTATTTAGACAGACATTTTATTATAGACACAGACACTAATATAGTCGTAGTTATATATATCCAGCCAAATATAAGCATTCACTTAAAATTACAGAGATAACCATTTTAAGGGTCGTTAGAAAATCATTGATTATGTAAAACGATGTTGTTGTGATCATCGTACATATATATACAGAAATGTGGCATCGTTATGTACGTACGTATGATAGTGTATGATGAGTATAAGAGTATAAGTAGTAATAACATCAAAAGTATAAAAATTACAGAAGAAAAAAAAAATTATTTCAAGTAGTACTTTTTATATCCTCCGCATATAGTATAGATACTCTGTGGTGGCTTTACACAAATACATGATATCCTTTTCATTTCATTTCTTCATTTTATTTTTTCGTCTTTTTGTTTTTTGTTTTTCATTTTCTTTTTTGTGCTATTTATAATTCTTGGCAAGTGCATAATCTTACTGGAATTGTCCTAAGTTTTTTTTCTTTTATCGTAATTTTTTTCTTTGAAAAGTCATTACAGATTTCAGTTTATTCAAAGTTGGTATGCATATGTACAGTATATAGGCAAGGGATACTTGTATGTTTAGTTTTGCAGTATGTATACGAAAAATAAAAAGATAAATGATAATTTTCTAGTCATTTTTCGATTGCAATATACATACATACACATGTACTGTTGAATGTGTTTTAAATCTATTAAATGTAATTTTATGTGTATGTCTGTAACTTTTATAAAAATTCAGTAATAGAAAATATAAGGAAGTATGAGAAATGTTTAAGAGAAACGAATAAGAAATTTATTGTAAAAATATATTCCGAGACGAATGTAAAGAATATAAATTCTTTTAGATCCTTTAACATGTACATATTACATACATACACTCTCAAGCATGATATTGTAGGTAGATAATACACAACTAATACACAGTTATTCTTTTGACCTTTTAATAATAATTAGTTCGATGATTATGTTGTGGATGATAAGGTATATACTCGTATATACATATAAAGTGTAGTTACATGAGTAAATGAAACATAAACTGTTGGCAGGATTAAGTTTATTCGATTATTATTAATTAAAAAAAATTTTATTTTTATTTTTAGTATATATACGTAATACCTAATACTTGAGACAGTCATGTGTGTGGTATTGAAGATGAAACAAATTTCTGAATTAAAGTGATAACGTGTAGGGTGGAGAACGATATGCTACAGTAGTCGACCACGGACATAATTGAGAGAAAGATAGGAGGACCATAATGAGAAAAAGAAGAAGAGAAAGGACAACAAGAAAGCTAAAATATGACATAATAAAATTCAATTTTTTGAAAAACATTGTACATTCGCTAAATGTGAAAGGAAAATTATATTAGAAGAATTTTTGATCCCGTGGAGGAGAATGGCATATGGAGGATAAGTATGAAAACTAAATTTTGTAGTTTGTAAAAGTTTTCTACTTCAGATTTATCATTTTTTTTTTGCTTCTCTTGATTTCTGTTCATCATTTTTGACATGCGACGCGATACAAAAACACGCTCCCACACTCTTTGAGAAGTTTTCCTTTCAATAAGTATGAAACTTTTTACCTGAAATAATCTTCTTATAACTTTAGAGAAAATAATAACTTTATATTTATGTTCCACTTATGTACATTTTATTTTTCTTTCTTTTTTCTCTCTTAGAAATCGTAAAATATTCTCCACTTGACAACTCCCACCACCCTATGTCAACATCATCATCATTATCAACATCAATTGAACTGTTTATTTTTTTCTTCTGTTTTCTTATGTATACTCATTAATTTTCTTATTGCTTTTTTTTTCAAATAATAAAAAATAATAATAACATAATAGAGTATAAATGACAATATAATAAGGATTATATGTGGGTATACCTATAAAATTTATATGTATTTACTCGAAAATATTTCTACATACATACATTCATATGCGCATAATACTTGTAAAAAACTTTTGAACATATAAAATATATTCTGACAGTAAATATATTTTTTATTGAGGAAATTCAAAAGAAAAGTATAAAAAAGTAAACATACACATACATATGTATACATATGTATATGCATATGTATATGTATGAACATGAACACGTTAAAAAAAAATTACCTAATAACAAATAGACTGGAAAAATAAAAATGTTGATAAAAAAAAAGAAAAAAAAAATAATTCACTTTAATATCGGAAAATCATTTTTTTGTTTTCTGTTTTATGTGTGTCCTTGTATACAAGTATATTATTTCTTGTGTTTTTATATAAGTTAATTTTTTATGATATCATTTTATTTATTTATTTATTTTTTTTGTTCATTTCTTCTAGTATTTATTTGTTTTATTTATACTTTTTTCATACTCTCTCTCTCTCTCTTTCTCTCTCATATACACGTTTGTATTATGTATGTTTAAGTTTCTTGGTTCATATCCGCATCTATACACCGACTCAAAAAAGTTGGACAACATATTTATATAAAAGAAAATGTTTGTTATTTCTAATATTTGTATGTTCACCCTATGCCTATAATGAGATAGTGAGGTTAAAAAAATTGCTGTGGACATAGATCATGTAGTGAGAATGAACGAATACTAGATACCGAGGAAAGTCCTAAATAGCAAGACGAAAGGGAAAAAAGACTGGTAGGGAATCCGAGTAAAAGTTATGGGAACACACATTACGACAACATGAAAAATTAAAGTTAGCAACAATAATAAATTGGAAGAGCACAGCACATGATCAAGAAGTATGGAGGCAACTTGTGTTGGAACTTGGAAGTCAAGGATCAATTTGGGTCACAGCGTCATACCTATATGATGATTATTTTTGTTTTGTACAAAATAATCGTATTTAAATATTTTTATGGAGTCAGTGTTCCAAATGTTTTGTTAATCACTGTATACGTTACAAATTACACTCATAATATAAAGCAAAATTGTCTTCAATTTTTTATGTCCGTATCCATATAAATTTATTTATACTTGAATATCTATACATTTTATATAGATGAATTCCTTACAAAAATAAAATAAATATAAATAAGACAACAAGGAAAATAAATAATAAATCGTTTATCAAACAATAATCTCATTCCATTATAATACACTGGGAGGAGTAAAATACTCATATGATACTCATATTTTCATTTCATTCCATAATTCAAATCAAATACCATACCGATATCGATATTATGATTTATATAATGGGTACCTTACAATACATACATATTTTGTGTTCGTCGCATACATCCATCATAATTATTGTGAATATCAAAAAACATCACAAATTCACAACCATCACCTACCTAAGTAATATGTACATGTACCTAACCTAATCTACACCTTATATTTTTAGTCCTCTCATTCTCATTCCATTTCCATTTCTCTGTTTTTTGATCGTTTCATATTATTTTATTTTCTTTAATTTATATTATTTTCTCATTCAATGTTTGCGTTTGTTACTGCCGCCGCATATGTTGTCTGAACAAAACACAAAATATAGAAAATACAAAAAAAAAAAGAGAACGAAAAATAAAGAAAATATCCATCAACCAATTCTGTCATATTTTTCTACAATCATTTTTTTTCCACTACCGCATATATACTCGTAAACAAATTGTAGATAGTAGATACCATACTACAAGCATATTCAACTCATCATCATCATCATCATCCAATTTCTATACTGTATACACCATAGCATACAACTTCTCTTCAACTTCTTCTTCATTCTTGTGTTGTTTTTTTTTCGTTCTATACTATAATTCACAACAATTTTTCTTTTCTGTTTTTCCATTTTCTATTACATTTTCATTTTATACTTTTGTTATTTACTTTTTTTTTGCTCCATCTTCCTTATCGTATATCTAATACACGGTATACATAATAATATTTTATTTGATTTCTCTTTTTGTCATGCACAATTTTATTTGTTTTTTTCTTTCCTTTTTTACATATTATGTATTTTTTTTTTAAATATATTTTTATACCTTATGTAAAATAAATACAAAATATACATATATACGATTATGCTTGGATGGGTACCCCTATATACATGCATATAAACATACCTTGTTCGACCCAACCACTCGGAAATGAAATCAAAATAAATATAACAACAAAAAAACAAAAAATAATGAAAACAAAAAATGAAAAAGAAAAGCTCATAAAAAAATTACAATAGCAAGCAAGTTAAAAAAAAATGAATACACACAAACACATACACAATCAGCCAAACATATTTTATGTACGAGTATGTATACGTACACCAAAAGTAAGTACACACATATTCGAACGTATAAAAACAATTTTTTTTTTTACTCATTCAAAATAATATTGTATTCAGAATTTGTTTCATTTTATTCCTTTTTATTCATTCATCCTTCGAACTGGAAGAAAGAAGAAGAACAAACAAACAAAACTAAAAAAAAAAAATAAAGTGAAAATCATATATGTACATATCATGAGCATGTAGATACATACATATTATATTTTTTATTCACTACCGATTATATATCTTACTCTATTCTTCACAATTTCCCATATCATTCAGTTTTCTGATATCCTTCCTAACCGATACCAAATACCTCATGTATTCATGATGATGATCCTACTGCCTGATATACTCAAACATAAGAACCTATAACTTAACCGATTTGACACAGAGAGAGCAACCATCACCTAAAACCACATACCATGTGACATCATCACATTCTCCAACCCCCATCAAATTGCCAAACATACATACATAGACATACGTATCCTTATTATACCACCACCTACCTTATACAGCACACAAAACATATTTTATGGGAATCAAATACTGAACGGTGAAATGTTATTATGTGCTATGATACCGTTTATATCTACAAAATACATATAATTTATATAATGTGTGTATGTAAATACAAAATTTTTGTTAATTTTGTTTTTAGTACACACGAATATGTATATAGTTATGTGTGTGTACATATATTCACATGTGAACAGAAAAAAAAAATAAATAAATAAAAAGAAAAGTAAAATAAAAAAATAAAATAAATAAAAGAATTGTACGTTCACAATAAAAATCACACATTAATACGAATGTATATAAATGCCAGGATCTATATGTATACATGTACTCGTACATAGTACCACATAGGATACACACATGTATGTACATACATATATCCTTCCATGTCATGTACATATATTTTTATACGAAGAGATGAAAAACTTTATGATGTTTTATTTTTTATTTTCATTTTTTTGCTCCTTGTAATTCTCTATATTTTTTTTTTTTGTTTGTTTTACTTTACGTTTATATTTTTCTTTTATTTTTTTTTACTTTGTTTTTTTTTTTCAGAACAAAAACATTTTTTTTTTATTATCCCTATTTTCTTTTACTTTATTTTTTCATAATACATACTCCGTATCTCGTATGGTATAAGGATGAAAATTTTTATTTACATTGTGTACATGTAAAGATGTACGCATATGTACGAGCACCTACAGATTTTTTTTTTGTTTTGGTTTCTTTCACAATAAAAAAAAAAAGGGAAAAATTGAGAAGAAAAATCTAATCTACCCTAGATTGACTCCTAGCTCATTTTTATTTTCAAAACCAAAACAGTTCAGTTCAGTTCCTTTTTTGTTTTTGTTGTTCATATATTCGTTTGTCGTAATATTTTCGATGTTGTTTTTGGTTTCATTTTTTAATAGAAATTTCGTTTGGCCCATTTTTCACCCTTAGGGATATATCTAGTTAAATCCAATGTTTTATGTTGTAGGTTCTTTTTTTCTCAGTGTTTTTATATTATTTTTCTTTATTTTTTGCTTGTCGTCCTATTATTTACTGGTCCATAACTCCTCATTATTTCACTTCTTCAAAAATAAAAATAAAAAAATAAAAAATAATAATAAAAGAAACAGTGAACAAGATTTCAAGAGGAGCAAATATAGGTGCTATTCGGTACAGAGTTCAGGCGTTCAGGTTCTTTTGGGTATAGTGAAATGGAACAGAGAGAATGAGAGTTTGGGAGAATGTTGATACCAAAAATTCTATGCTTATCAATGATATGTTATGGAAAATGAAAAATGTATATTTTTGTATGTGCTGTGTTGTGTGAACGTTAAGGTTAACTGATGAAAATATGTGGAAGGAAATTTTGTTAAAAAAAAAAAAAATACAAATATGAAGAAGAAATCATCATAGGAACAACAAAAGATCAACATAAATTCACGAATATATGTATGTGTATGTATTTATACGAATGAAAAGGATATGCAGAGAATATTATATGTACAAAAAAAAAAAAAAAATATGTGTGGGTATTTAATGGAATTGGTATGAGGAATTTGATGATTACGGTTCGATGGTTCGATATTATAATATAAGAACAAATAAATCCAACAACGATTTCCGATAAACGCAAGTGGAATATTAATAAAAATTTCGAAATCATACACTTTACTCTATTCTACATACAATAGGGAGAGTGTATGTACTTGGTGTTGTTGTGTGTAGTACTACAAAGCTGCTGAACTGAATAAAAACTTAAAATTGTTGTGGAGTATGGTGTCAGAACCGATATATCAGTTAGTTTGTTACTATATTTTGTACCATTTTTTTTTTCTTCACATAACATAACATTGTTCCTGGCTGGTATACTGTGTTGGTAGTGTTGGTCTGATGAAAAACGATGAATAAATAGAAGAAGAATAAAACGAATCAAAATGATGATATCGAAAATAACATGTACATATAAATACAAATTCGCATGTATGGCCTGCTAGTAGCGTATATTTATGGGAAAATAATCATCACATATCCTGAGATTTATAAAAATAACGAATTGGTTTGGATAAAAGAAGCAGCATTATGTACATTTGTAACATACTCAAATCACATATGCATGCAAAAAATAAGAAAAAAACACATTTTTATTATACACACATTGTGTATGAATAAGGAATTACACAGCATTTTTTTGGGGGATGACTTTTGCTTCAATGAAGTAGTATAAGACTGTAGTTGTAGTACGGTTAATCGTGTCGGATTTAAAAGAGGAAAATTTTCATTTATATATGAAAATATTGTGGTATGTAAAAATGAGGGTCAAATTGCATGTACTAAGGCAATATATAGGATCTAGGATAAGATTGAAAAATATTGGTAATGATTTTCATTTTCATTTTTTTTTCTTACATTTTTTTATTTTATTTTGTATTTGTGTGTGTGTGTGTGTGTATAATGAATATGTGGGGTAGTAATTCTATTGAAATTTTATAATATTTATTTGAATGAAAATCTTTTTTTCCTTTTTGCCTTAAATAAATTAAGGAAATTTGAATCTGATTTTTGAATGGTAACCATAGAATTATGTATTTGGGAGATGAAAAGAAAATGGGAAATTGTGAAAATACGATGAGAATGATGATAATGATTGATAATGAGGATGATGATAATATGAATATAAATGTACACACAATATGTACATATATCGGTAACAGAATTTATATGTTAAGTGAATGAATAAAGAAATCCGTAAAGGAAGTGAAAAACTTCAGGGTGAATATTACAGATATAGTATACGAGTATGAGTATAACATCCTTAACAGTGTATAGAGTGTAGATTTTATAATGTATATATGAATGTTTGGTAATGTAATGAAGGAAAAAAATATTTATTTCAAAGTTGGAGCGTGGAATATTTACGGAATTGGAATCTATAATGTGGTCGAGATGTTTCCACAAATTTTACAAATTATGTTCGAGTATTTATTTAACGACCAAATCAGACAACCGCAACCACTAATATTTATTTCGTCAATGAAAGCAAATGTTTGAACTGATTTATGAAATTTCTTTCCGGCAATTGTGTCCTTGACTTACCCCTAAGGTCATATTAAAAATCATGAAGTAGGCATTTAAAAAATTATATAAAACTGATTTATGGCGAGTGTTTATACTTATAGTTAAGTTGGTTAAGTTGAACTTTTAAATTTCTCTTTAATTTCTCTTAAATTTCTGTCTCTTCTCTCTCTCTCTCTATTTTGCTGAAAATTTAGATAAGAATGAATGCTTTATTCTTTATAGACACTGCATGCAGTAAAGGAAATTGGAAAAAAATTTTTTTTTGTTAAATTAAATTTATTACACGTGTTCAAGTGTTCATGAAATAATAATTATAATACATAATTATACTCGTGTTATCTTGAAATTTTTTTTCTTTTCTTTTCATTTCATTTCTTTATGGGAATTTATAATCCTGAAAACACTTACTTATAGTGTACTTACATACAAACAATGATGAGAAAAATTCAATTTCAAGAAATCGAATTAATATCGAAGGGAAACGCACGATGATTCGTAATTAAATTAAAGTTAAATTTCTTGGAAATATTTTCTTCTCATCATTTCATTGGAATATACGAATATTTGTATAACACATATATGTATGTACGTAGATATACGCATGTAAAAAATCATTCTTATCTGTCTCAAAATATTTCACTTGTACAAAAAAATTTTCACCCACCACCAACCTACAGGTACGTATATAATTTTTGTTATGCTCTAGCTATAGATTTGCTAGATGTTCGAAAATATTTGATTATGTTTGCAAGCAAAGTTACTCTTAATTCATTCAGATATCAGATCAGATAGGTATGTACATACATTTACAAATACATATAGGCGTCATATCAGTACAATCAGTACAATGTAGATGTCCCAATTTTTTTTATTTTATTATTTGTACATTTTTTTTGAGTTTTTATTATTAAATTGTGTTCAGTTCAGAGCTATTTTTGGTGTATGCATAATCATACATACATACAGGATATACATGTAAATATGAGAATTTGAATTTGTATTCATAAATTTTAATTTGAAAATCATAAAATCATGAAACAAAACAAAAAATGTTTCATAAAAATGTCACTCATATTATTTCTGTATATAATTCCTTATCATTCTCGTATTCATACACTTTCATATTTATCTAGATTTAATGTCATATGTACACATACGCACATACAAAAAAAAATTAAACAGCAACAGCAACAAATATATACATGCAACATACAGTAGCACCAATGAATGAAATACAGTACACATGAAAAAAAAAAAACCGACAAAAAATAAACTTAAAAAAACCAAAACCAAAAGCAAAAGCAAACAAAAAAAAAAAACGAAGAGTATAAAAAATAAACATTCAAATTTTGTACGTACGTATGTATCTGATATTTTTTTTTTTTTTGAATCCTGGAGCTTTTTTTCCTTTTCCTTTTCTTTTCATTTTCATTTTTTTTTGATTTGTTTAAAAGGTAAAACGTGAACAAAATACAAAACTCTCGTAAAATATGAAAAAATGAAATAATACATAAAATGGTAAAAGCAACAAAACAAAAAAATATAATCCAGAAAAACACTTTTTCTGTGTACATATCGAACAACAATACATAATGCAACACTCTATTATAACATGTGTGTGTGTATACATATCGTAAGGATTCACTCACACACAGCATCCATATTGTACATGTTAAACGTATTCAAAATGTATATAAATGTACCCAAAGTATAGATAAATAAGTTCAAACAGGATAGGAGATTGTACACGAGAATAATGCAAAAGTATTCCTACACATATGGTTGCTGTGAAAATTTTTTATTTCACCTCAAACCAAATACATACCACCATCCAACAGGATAATAAAAAAAAAAATAAAAATAAAAAAATTATAAAATAAAATCATACAAAAAAAAAACAAATCCTTTTTCTGATTCTTTTTCTTGTCTGTCATTTTCATTTTTTTATTATTTTTATTTTTTTTTGCTTTTTTACTATGCTCAGTGTATTTCGGATCAAAGGATATTTTTTATGCTGTTATATTGAATTGTACTTTTTTTTTTATAAGTGGACACACACTCACACATTCACAAATATGTACTATGTGTACGGTATGTATGTATGTAAATTCATGCATGAGTTTTTTTTTTTTTTTTGAGTAAAAATAAAATCGTGTATTGTTGATTTTTTTATTTGCTTCCCTTTGCTCATCCATGCATATACACATATTTACTCATATTTTTATGTACAGTTTTCCATATTTGCGTATATATTGTGTGGGATTGGGATGCAATGAGATATAATCATCCAGCTACCACCACAATATTTTAAAAGTACACATCAGTTTTCTGTTTTCTGCGGCTGTATATAGCATATTGATCGTGTTGTACATTCAAGCTCGTAACCGTCGTAAGTACGAGTATATTAGTTAGTATAGTATGGAATCTCAGCAATATTGTGCGGCAGAGACATTAAGTAGACATCTTATTTTTAAATTTTTATGTGTGACATTTTAAGGATAAACAGTAGAAAAACAAAAAAACTTCTGCCTTATTTAATTTCAAATCCTATGTTATGTACACTCACATCTTAATATATATTTTTTTTGGTTTTTTGCATATTGAACACAGATTATTCGTATTCCATGAAAAACTGAAATTCCGGTAAAATCAGGATAATTTTCATCTGTATTACTGGCATCAATTTGCATTAGGAAACTTTTTTTTTTTAATGAAGTTTCTCGTTTCCACATTACAGTGTCCTTTGTCCAAAGATTCAATTATACACACAAATACGCTCGTATATATAGTGCAAAAGTGTATTTCTTTCAAAAATTCAGTACATCATAAAAATTCTTTTATGAATAAAAAATTCAGCATCATTTTTTGTTTTGTTCCTTTAACGTTTCTGTATATAGTATATTTTCCATTGTACTACTCAAGGGTGGTATGGTCACCCTATATACACAAGTGCATAACACAAATCAGGCATCTCTTTCACATATTTTTTCATATTTTTTCGCATTTTTTTTTTTCAGATGTATGCATTTCAATTCCCTAGTTCACTCCTATCATCTTTTCATATCCTGGATTGTTTCACAATTTTTTATGTGCAGAAAATAAAATATTTCTTTATATTCCTTTTTTTTTTAAATTCTGATATAGTTTTTAAAACTTCTCGCATTGCGTTGACTGTATAGTCAATGTAGATATACCCAGTGCCGGTTTTAGCATATTGAGCGTCCGGGGCATTTCGAAAATTTCCGCCCACTATAGATTGAAACTTTACTATTTTAAAATTTAATTTGATTTTTTCTTTTTATTCTAACAGCACAAAATTTAAATTTCTATGTTTTTTAAGCGAAATAAAATTATATCCTTTACCGGTTTTTTCTTGTTTAAAGGGATCTAGATTCAATTTGAAATTCTCTTAGAGGCCCCGAGATTTGACGCACGGTTTTAACAAACCATTTCGACATATAAAAGTATCGGGTATGTGTATACCACTTCATGTACTCGTATGTACATAGTGGTACAAAGTGTATAGCCATTTCCATTGTTATTGGTATTTTTCTAGTGCCGCAATGGATTCTTTTTTCTTCTCATCATATATACATTCTGTATATGTGTACCTATGTACATTTTAACTGGTAGATTCACAGATTTCAACGATTTATCTATCCGTCGTACATATAGAATCCATCCACCTCCCAACAAGTTAGGGATGATAGAAAATCCAAAATCCAAAAAATAAAAAAATGCTCATCTTTGTTTTGTTATCACAAGAGTTTATGTGCTCCGGTTGGTACTTTATAATGCTTTTGTGTAAAAAGTTTTTTTTTTGTTCAATTTTTTGCTTTTCATTTTTTTTTTAATTTTTTTTCACTACATTACTTTGTGTTCTGTGTTGTGCATTAGTTTCATATCATCCCACATGTATATTATATGCATGCATGAATAGATTATATTCTCGTCTATTGTGTGTTATATAGTATACATGGGATAACAGATAGGATCCAAAAGAGTTTATATTTAGACAGTAGCCAAAAACACTTAATCGTCCTCTTTGTTTTTTTTTTTTTTTTTTGAAAGTATGAAAACAAAAAATCAAGGAATAAAAATATTTTCAATGTTTTTTATTTACTAATTTTGTTTTGTTTTTTTTTTTTTCGTTCTGTTTTGTAATAGAACTACGATCATATCATAAACTCGCTCCATCATCCTTTACATCAACCAGCTACAAGCTACAAGTTTATTTGTTAGTATAGCAGCATATACTCTATAGCTGTTATTTATGTAGTAGTCGTTTGTATATTATATGCACTGTCGATTCATGACTTATTTTTTCTCCCATTATTGCCCACTCTGACTGCAACCACCACCACCACCCATTCCAACTAAAATTAAACCATTTTATTATTTCGAATTTTTACATTCAATATGGATACGCTACGCTATACGTACACAAACGAATGTATGATGAGTCATTTCTCAATTTTACAAAAATTTTCTCTATTTTGTTTATTTTAGATTTTTGTTTTCCTCTCTTTTTGTTTTGCTATCATTTTTTTTCTATACTGTACATTTTTATGCTACATGCTACTGTTAACACGATGATATGCATAGTGGAATTTTTATCTATGTAGGGATGGAAAATAATAAAAAAAAAATTGTATCAAAAATTTTCCTATTTTTTTTCCTATTTGGTATCTTGTTTGATGCATTATAACTACACAATATACATGTCTATTCTGTCATTGAGTTCACATTTTTCAGTTGTGTGCACCACATTAAACGTTGGTCGTGTATGTGAAAAAAAAATTTTTGTTATAAAATTTGTTTAATTTTTGTTTTTTGTTTTGTTTTGTTTTCTGTTCTCAAAAATCTTCATCATCTGTTCTACTGATTAAATTTATGTTTGTTTTGCTTTTGTTTTTTGTTTTCGAAATGAAGAAGGATAATAATCAAAAAATAACAGAAAAAATAATACGAGAAATCTTTTGCCAAATTTTTCATTATATTTTTGTGACAGGATTTTTTTTTTTTTTTTTGGGATTAATACACAAGTATTTACTGTACAGATAATTTTTTGTGCACGTCTTTTTCGCTTTTATGCTGTACACATTTTTTATCTGCGTGCACACAGGAACAAAATTTTGCAAAAAAGAACCTAAAACTACACGCATACATACCCACAAATGTATATTTTTGTTAAAAAAAAATCCAAAAATAATCAAAATTAATCAAAAACATTCGTTAACACTGCAATAAAAACTAATATTTATATAAATATCCTTTTATTTTGTAGTGTTTCTATATGTTTGAAATCATAAATGTTTTGATTTTCAATTTGCAACATCCGAATGTTCGAGTGTGTGTGTGTGTGGTATGTGGTATTCTACACATTCATGTAGAAGTACATTTTTTTTTTCAATGAATTTTTTTCCAGTTAAATAAATTTTTCAATTCAATTCTCTAATTATTCGTCTCTAAATAATTTTATTCAATTTTAAATTTATCTGTTTAGTCCTTCCATTCTCTTTTTGTAATGCATTCTGTACTGTTCTGATGGTTGGTACTATCCGACACTGTATAGTTACTACGTACATGTATGTGGTAAACATTTTTGCAAAACTAATCTTTCGTTTTATTTTTCCTATTCGATCATCATCATCGCCATTATCATCATGAATGAACTTCCATTCATTCAAGTAAATCACGATTTATTCAAGTAAAAAAATCACAAAAAAAAAAAAAATTAAATAAAGCGTGCATAATATTATGCTGGATTGAATAGATTCATGAATGCACTAATTCATTTCCAGATTTCAATACCTATAAGTATATTCTCTATCCTAGACATGAAGGGAATATTTTTATCGCAAAACTTTAAAACATTCAAATTTTATGAATTTTCTAGTTTTATTAGTTTTATTGCTAATATTTCATTCATGAATTTTATACCTTTGATACACGATAGTATAAGGTTGTACTTGAATAATCATTTATCGCCAAACATTATTTCGAATTATTCAAATTTGATTTTCAAACACTATTTTGATTCGATTTAAGTAAATTCCAAGAACATATTTAACTTTGAACACATGAGGAACGTTTGTACGTAAGGAAGACGAGAAACTGTAGTAAGAAATTATGTGCGAGAGGTGTCGAATTTCAATAACTGGGAACTGAAATTGGCAGTGAAGCGCAATTTAATGATTGATTTATGGAAATGATGTCTCCAGCCTGCCCTACATCCTCCCTACTCCTGCCCTACTCCCTCATCCAACCTTCTCATGGTGGTACTGCTAACTCTTAGTGGAGACAGGGTAATCAACACCTGTGGAAACTAAAAACAAATTTTGTCATGGAACCTCAATTCAGGAGTCCCGAGTCCTAATTGGACTGCAGCGCCATAGAATGTATGGATGGATGGATGAATGGGAACTGAGATCGCTGATGATCGATCTGAATGGAATTTTTTTTGTTAAGAGAGGCTAAAGTTCGATTTGGATCGTGAAAGACACAACATTTTTTGCAGAAAAAGAAAAACAAGAATCAAATTCGAATCATGTGTGTCAAGAACTCAATTCGATAATGAATGGAAATAGTGAAATGAAGATAAAGATATACAGTGGTAAAAACAAAAGAACCGACAATCATAAAAAAAATTTTCACACTTATTCACACACTAACATAATAATCATTCGACCTCAATGTGTGTATTCTTTTTTTGAGTTCAAATTCAAATGAATTAAAACTGATCAAATGATGATTAATACATTCCTGTGTATCAAGGGTATTAAAAATGAAACATTTAAAAAACAAAATTCCAACCATAGAGGAGTTACAATTTGAATTTAAAAAAACAACAAAAAATAGCATATCAGAAAAAAATATATGTATAATCAAAATATTTCATATCATCATTAATTCGGATTTAGATTTGGATTTGGATTTATTTTTTTGCTGGATTATTTAGGTATAGTATCCAAAAGAAAATATATAAAAAAAAATACGTATGTGTGTCTGTGTGTGGCTTTGTACATATTTCAAATAACCAAAATATCAGATAAAATAAAAGATAGAATAATTTTTTTATTAAAACAATTCCCATGTTTGAAATCAATAATAAATAATAATAGAACATGCGATAGATACATAAGTTCTTGGTTTGTAGTACCTGTACATGTACGAGTACGTATTTCAATCAAAATTTTTCGAAAAGTATGAGGTATCCAAGTTAATTTTTGTTGTTAGTTACGAGTAGTACGCCTGCCCATATAAAAATCAAATAGATAAATAAATATGAAAAATTTTGCCAAAAAAAAAAGTTCTATTCTATACAAAAATGTGTACAAATCATGTACATACATACATATTACAATTGATGTACGATAGATACAGTATTCACTCATATTTTTATTTTTTTTTTTTAATAATTTTTTTTTTTTTTCAAATTCTGTTTCAATAAAATGTGAAAAAAAAATTATTTTTCTTCCTCTTTTTTTTTTCATATTTTTTTTATTTAGTAAGTGATTGAAGTGAGGAATTATTTATTTTTATTTATTGTTATTGTTGTTTATGTCGTTGTTGTTGAATTTGTAGTAATATGCTATGAAACATGAAAATCTCATAACAACCAACTCAATCCAAATATCCATACAAATACAAACATACAATAACTTATATATATTGGGGAACATGTGTATATGTGTGCATTTGTGAACATGTGTATTTATGTATATGTGTGATGTATGCTGTACTAATGTCGTCAAAGGTGGTCAAAGTTTATTATGTCCACCTTACAGATATACATAGATACACGTAGATAGGAAGAGAACACATTTTTTTTTTAATTTTTTATAGATATCTACTGTGTCCTAAATGAATTTTCTGTATGTATATTTGTACATATATGTATGTGTGACAATTATTACACATATTCATATGATATGTACATTTATAATGCATACAGAGAAAATGAGTAAACATTTTTATTTTTATTATTTTTTTTTTTTTTTCATTATCCTGTATGTATATTTTTGAAACGATTTTTATTTTTATTTTTTTTTTTTTTTGCTGATTTTTTATTCTGTTCACTTTTTATATTTGATTTTAATCTGATTCCGTTTATATACATACATACCTTTACATATACTATGCGATTGTACATATGTATGTATATAACAACTATGGTCATAGCCAGCAGCAAAAAAAATGATAAAAAAAAATGTATTTTAAATTCAAAATAAATGAAAGAACAACAAAAAAAGAATAAATAAGGATGGTGGATGGTGATGAGAGCGTTTTATTTTCACATTCCACACATATACATTTATACATGTATGTATTCACATTTGTATATATGGAGACGTACACGATACGAGTATGAGTATGTTAGTATTGTTATTTTTATCGCTGTAGATTTTTTCTAGTTTTTCTTTTTTGTTTTTCTTCTTACTCGTATTTTGATTTCCTGAATGCAAAGTTGGACGAGAGAAAAATGAATTAATTTTGTTTTTGTTTTTTTTTTTGTTTGTCTTTTCTAGTGGCATACAAAAATATAAAATACACATACTGCATACGTAATGCACTTACGTATACGTACAGACATAAAAATGTAGATATATGTACATATATGAAAGTATTACAAACGATGAGAGTATAAATATACACAGTAGTACATTGTATCTCGTGCTACATATATAGCTACATACATAGGTAACACGTAAATAAAAAAAATAATTCCTTTTTATATGTGAAGACAGGTACATACGAGTATATATGTACAGAAAAAACTTAAAAAAAAAAGAAAAATAAAAAAATACATAAATTTTTTTTGCTTTTAAACAAAAAAGGAAAAACAAAATATCCTTAATTTTTTTTTCACTATTTCCTTTTATTCATTTTTCATAGACTGCAATGTACTATGTACATAGATATTACATATTGCACCTTTATAACAAAAAAAAAAATTTTATTTTAATTTTTAATTTAAATGTTTCTTTTAGTTTTTGTTTTTTCATTCATTCGCATTTATTATAATTAATTTTTATTCTTTTTTCCAGTTTAATTTAAATTACGACAACAGCAGGATATTATGATATGAGGAAAATAGAAAAATTTTATAAGAAAAAAAAAAAAAAAATTTACACATAAAAACTGTAATACACTATCCACACATCAAACAACATACACAGGGATGCAAAAGAAAAATGAGGGAAATGTAGGTATGCACTTAGAGTTAGTTATGTAAAAAATTCAGTGTTTTGCAAGTATTTCTGCGTATTAGGTATTAGTTATAAATCATATCGCATTTGGACATATTTGGAATTGGATTTTTTATTTAAGAAAATATACTAAAATTGAAATTATTTAATTTTAGATGAATAAATTGTGAATTCAAAATATTTGCCAAATAAAATATTAAAATTCTGCTAAAAATTCTTATCAAACATGGTATGATGTCTTGTTACAGCACAGATACCGTCGGTAGTCATACAGTCAATTAATATCAATGGTAAATCAATAATCAATTATTGTAACTTGAAGTTTGAACCGAACTGAATTGCAGTTGCAGCTGTTCAATTCTCATTTATTGACATTACAGCGTACAGTCGATATGCTGCACTTTTGTGCTCACAAAATTTATTTAACAGCAAATTTTAAGTGTTTTTTTTACATCGAAATTTTAGAGTGATTGGGATTTTTGTCATTGATTATTTTATTGCTCTTTTTTGAGTTCATGTCATCGATATTTGTTGTTAAAAATTACTAGCTGTCAGCTCCAAAACAAAGCTTCTACATTTGATATTTATTATAACATATGTATTTGTATTGCTCTCTTATGAATTTCAAAGCTAAAATATAGGTGAATATAAAGAAATGTAAAAATGTTAAATAAAATTAAAATTAAAAATTACTCTGCATTAAATTAAAGTTGACTGTAATTGTAGTCAAAATAAATGTAGTCTATATTGCATTATAAAAAACCAGCATGCTCCAAGGCAATGACAATCTTTCCTAATCAAATCAAGAGTAGGTACCCTCTCAAATCGATGAAGATATTAATCCAATTTGAAAAAAATGAGTACTGTGTTTTCTAACACGTTTTTGAATTTATAAAATTGTCAGTATTCTGTTGTTTGATGCAACGGAGTAGAATGCATTCCAGTAGTAGTATAGAATTACTGTATATGTGTGTGTGTGTGTTTTCTTGGAATAAAACCATACACAATTTATTTTCAATTTTCTGTCCAGTACCTAATAAACTTTTTAAAAATATTTCTTACACGTATGTATATTTACATAATAAGTAATCTAATGAGTAAGTGAAAAATATAAAAAAAAATTTATTTTAAATATTGCCTACCTTTTTCACATTCATTAATCCTGATTTATAGTATTCCTTAATAATCCACAAAAATTGATCCAATTTTGTAGTAAAATTTTAAAAACTTTTGGACAAAAAAAAATTAAAAATAAAAATCTAAAATTTAATATAACGCCTTTAGCTTTTCTTTGATGTTATTTATTTTTTTTTTAATTGCACCAAGTTAGTCCTTTTCTATTTTTCGTTTGTTTACAATATAGGAAATTTGTTAGGTAATTACAAATGAACAAGGTAAGATTTAATTATTTCCTTATTACTTATTATCGTTTACTTTCTTTTTTTTTTGATTTCGTTTCGTTACAAACGAATTTTTAATCACTTTTACAAGAAAAATGTATCCGAAATTTATTTATTTATTTTATTTTTTTTATTTTTTTCCCGAATATACACAGGCATACATACGAGAATTGTAGATGTATTTTTGTGAATTTTATAATAAATTCACTATGAAATTTATGAATATGTATATTAATTGAATTTAGTACACAAACAGTGTAACGTACATATGTAATTACACATATACGTACGCTGATTATTGTATTATTGATGATATTATGTGTACGTTCCTGTAATAAGTATAGAAACGACTTCCTTTTTTTTTTCTTCTTGGCACATAAAAATATATACTTTTTACTCGTATGTAGATAATATTATTATTATTTTCGAGACAAGAATATATTCATATTCATATATATTTTTGTTTAACTTTTATTTTATTTTTTTATTTATTTTTTTACAAACACATTCACAGAACCGTAATTCTTTTGTCACTCTAATAGCACACAAATATTTTAAATTTTCTTTTTTCTATACTTTTTTTTATTTTCAAATTTAATGCATGTTATCCTTCATCTACATATACCTCTAATAGATGAAAAATGTATACAAAATGAGTAAAGAAGAAATATGTATACATTAATAAAAATAACGAATATTATATGAAAATGAAATCATATTCATATTCAACTGTTCACATAAATCTTCTGTCACAAACTGGAATTTTAATAAATATGTACATAAAGACTGGTAATATACAGTGAAAACAAGAAAGAAAAAATGAATTGAAACAAAAATGAAATTAAAAAAAAAAGAAACCAAACTGAACGAAACGAAATGAAAATGAAAAAAAAAAAAAAAATAAGAGAAAATTTCATTTTTCAAATCAAAAGAGTATGTACAGTACTAACAAAAAATGTTTAAAAAAAAAATTTAAATAAAAAGCTAGTAAGAAATAAATAAAAAAAAACAAACAGAAACTATAAGATTATAGTATTGTACACAACAGAAAGTACACACATACGATATTCGCTTTATGTGTTGTGTTTCACATAATAAAAAAAATTTAAAAATAAAAATAAATAAATAAATAAATACAAGCAAGTACTACATTTATACGATATGTCACAAAACTATGATATTACAACGTGTGTTTGCTAGTTGCTACATACATATATCCTTTTTTCTTTTATATATTTTTCAATTTTTTATTTTTATTTTATAAATTTTTCATTCAGTTTATTTGTAGTTATTTTTTATTTATTTTTTTATTTATTTATTTTTTTTTTGATTATTTATTCGTCTTTTTTTATGACATTACATACAAAAACATGTACACATGTCTTTCTGATAGAAATACAGGAAAAAAAAACAATTTTTTTTTTTTTTTTTTTTTGAAAGAAAATTTTTTCACTTTTTCCCAGCGGGTGTGTCAGAGATTTACGCGAAATGACTGCAATATGAATCGTCGTTTTTGCTTACTATAGGATATATACTTTTATATATTTATGTATATATTGATATATGTATATATGCATGACGATGAATGTATGGTAAAAGGCTCTGTTCGAAAATGCACATGTACATACATATATATGTAAATGTACACAAAATATTGTACAAGAAAAATATTTATACAAAAGTATGTATGTATACTATATACACGGGCATATTCTCTATCTTTAAACAAGAAAATGTGTAATAGTTTAGTTGTGTAGGTAGTATGTGTTTGGTTAGTTAACTTATGATGAACACAACGGTATATATACATGAATATATAAACTGTAAGAGTTTTGCAGAAAATACAGTGAAAAAAAAAATAAAGAAAAGATATAAAGAAAAAAAAAACCTTAAAACTTAAAACGAAAAAATTCCTATTTTTTTTTTTTTGCCTCAATATTTTTCCTTCAACTATTTAATATGCATTCTGCACTTAAAGTTTTTCTTTTATTATTATTTTTGTGCTTCTGTGTGCTTTTGTTGTTGATGCTGCTGCTGCTGCTGGTGCTGCTGTTTTTTGTGTTTTTTACCTCAGATCTAGAGTAGTGTTGCTTTTTGTCGTTATTGCTGTTGCCTTTTAATATAATATATGCATTTCGAAAAAGGATACCACTCTTAACTTACTTAACATGTACACATCGTATATGTATGTACATATATACATATATATGGATGTGTTGTGTTTACGTGAAATCGCAGCATCACCCAAACCACCATTTCAACCCAACTCATACCACTGTCATATCCTTAAACTATATACTCATGATGTTCTTTATATATAAGAATGCTGGTGCTTATGTTGTTGTTGTTGTTTGTTGTTGATGCTACTACTTAGATGCTTGTGTGCTTGTGTTTGTTGTATACTGGTGCTGCCTATTATATCGTCATTCACACAAACTGTACACATAATTTATTTGCTTTTCTTTTCATTTTATTTTCTTTAATATTTTCCTTATTTTTCTGTATACGTACATACATATACAGTATTACATACGTATATAACTACATCATAATCTTATATCTAATTGTGTACTCGTCGTTTGTGCAATATGTTTTTGTGTGTACGTAGTACGTGTATATATGTATATGCATTTTCTTGATAAACATTAAGAAGTTGAACAACTGAACTGCGAACAAAACAAAGTGTACATTACACAAAAGTATATACATATGTAGTTAGTCGAGCAAACAAATAAAGAAAAATGTGAAAAAAGGAAATGTACAAAAAATAAAAGAACAAAAAAAAAAAACACAACAAGAAACAGGACTAAGTACTAACTTTATAAATAAAATGAAAAATAAGAAAAAATAATTTTTTTTTTTTTTTTTTTGATGGCGAGAAACGTAGTACAGGAAAATATATAGGAAAAAAAATGTAAACGAAGAAAACTATTTGAAAACTTTCGTATGTATGTATGTACGTGTACGTAAAATAATGTAGGTATAGCATGAAAAAATAAATAAAACACCAGAGAAATCAAAAAAAAAAAAAACTATTAGAAAAAAATTTAAAAAAAAAAAAACGAATAAAATAAAATTTTAACGAAAACAATATTTTTCGAAGAATTGTATACCAATCCATACATATATACATATAAGAGAAACGGAAATAGAAAGAAAATACAGTATAACAATAACAGTAGCACGGCGGCTATAACATGAAAGACGACAACGACGACGAGGAGTACGAAAGAAAAATAAAATAGAAAAAAGTAAAAAATTAAAAAAAAACTATCAAATAAAAGTCAAGAAAAAACGAGAAAATTGTTACAAAATTGTTATGCGCTTTTATTATGTCCTGATATTATGTATATTCTGCTATACTACTATATATACAATTTGATATACTATATTTTGTACGTATGTGTGTGTATTTATGTATGTACGAATATATATATGCATGTAAACATATATTGCAATATGTTATCATTGTCGTTATGTTCTTTTGGCTTTGTTAACAAGAAACTACCACTTTACTCTTTGAATTTCCGTTTGAATTTTATTTTTTGTTTTCTTTCCTACATTTTCGTTTTGTTGCTATTATTGTTGTTGTTGTTGGATCCTTTATTTCTTCTATTAATTTTTATTTTTCTATTATTATTTTGTATACATATGTAGTATTGGTAGTATATAGTTTTCTTCATTTTGAGTTTCATTTTATACTTTTCGTCTTTATGGTATCCTTTTATTTGATTGTGTGAACAATTTTCTTATTCCTTATTATTATTCATTTTTTTTTTCTTTTCTGAAATTGTACATATTTTTCTTTTCCGTTTATATTGTTATTTTCCTAGTTGACTTATTTTTAAAATGTTTTCATTGTACTTTACGTATGTAGGTAGGTATGTATATGAATGTATATGAACATTGTACTTATATGTGAATAAAAAAAATGTATAAATATCGGTATAACATAAATGAAGAAAAATGAAAATAAAAAAGAAAATAATAAAATAAAAATAAATGAATAAAAAAAGGAACACAACATTTTAAGTTTATATATTATGAGTACATGAGTACAATTATAAGCACATATTTACATTTTTTTTTGTTTTTTAAATATACATATATACATAAATGTATATAGTATATATTAAGTGCACGCGGATACTCAGTCCATGGCACCGCCGATCAGTAATTTTATGTCAGATATACATTATTATCCAGTTTATCATCAGTAATCAGTTACTGGTGTACATTGCTGATGGGAAAAATTATTGATCGACTTGGGCAAGAGTAGTGCGCTGGCTGGGGTTCGAACCGTGATCTCAAAGATCGCAAGACCGACATATTTACATACATATATATGTATGTGTATTTTAAGGATAACTAAGGATATGTACTACTACCTACTACCCTACTATACACTACACTGTATTATGTATATTTAAATAAGTTTAAATTTTATGTATTCTGAAATAATTGAATGTGCATTTTTATTATTGCTAGTGTTAATCTACGAAGTCAAACTGCAATCAACTTGTACACAAAATATCACAAAAAGGATAATAATGTTGAAAAATTTAATTTTTAAATTTCTTTTCATTTTTATATTATACCCGAAAATTGTTTTAATCCTAAGTTATACAAATTGCTCAAGTATTTATAATGTATAACATGAAATTCAGGATATGAATTTCCGATAATAGTGACGACTATAATTTTAAAATTAGTTTTAAGTACATTTTATGTATTAAGAATGAATTAAAATATTTGTCGTAAAATATTAAATTCTGAGCACATACAAATACAATGTAATAGCGTTTTCGTTTAGTTATAATTTCGACAGAATGTAACATAAAATAAAATAATTTAAACTCCAAATACTAGGAATAAAAAGTTTTCACTTCATTTTAATATCGCACTTTCATTACAATTCTATAAAATTCACTCTGTTGTCAGTAAATAATCAGAATATGCACTTACTACATGCAGAACTGAAATTATTCCCTACTGAAATACACACAATATGCTATTAAGACTGTAAGTATTTAACTAACAAGTACGTAATGAAATATACACCACACCATATTATAATTAAAATAATTTATTCTCTTCTTATATTATATATAGTAACATATAACAATACTTATGTGAGTTACACATTTACATGTGGATATGTATCCTTTCTGATATTTAAAAACAAATCAAATTAACAAAAAGAACCGAGAAAAAACTTTAGATTTCAATTCTAATTGAATAAAATATTTACAAGTATCCTTTCTATATGCACACCGTATATCCTTTTTTTTTAGATATTTGCATCCAACTGTAATATTCATAACGCCACCTTTTATATTCTCTTTTACACATTATATGCGCTCAAAATTTTATTATTTTTTTACTTTATTTTTGCTATTAAATCCTCATCATTGCACTATTATTATATTGTCATAATTTTATGAAATCTACAGCCACAACAATCGCCATCAACGTTACATACGTATTCTAAATTTTTTTTTTATTAAATTGTCTTCACTAAAACAGCTTTCAACAGACAACGGAGAAAAAAAAATATCATTTTTTTTTTTTTTTAAATGAAAAGAAAACATAACAAAACATAAAAGCACTAGAAAAAAAAATACGAGGAAAAATAAGAATAAGAATAAAATCGTTATGAATAGGTGAAACATTATAATAGCGATTGAATAGATGAATAATGATGTAGTGGGTGGTGGTGGGGTGGTAGATGGGTGTATGGCACTCTTCGTTCTTATTGTTGATATGGATGAGGTTGAATGGACTACTTGAAAACAATAACCATCCACATATCCATTATTACTTTATTTCCATACTCTTACAGACACACAACAAACTACAATAATTATTATTACGTGCCATTGATGCCTACAAACTTGTGGCGCGTGTTTTACACAATTACATACACACACACACACACATCACAAAAAACATACAAAAATATAATAAGACAAAATGAAAATACACATAATGATAAGTACATATCATGGAAATTCAACAACAACAACACATTTTAATTTTTCTCTCTAAACAAAAAAAAAATATTTTTGTGTAGGACATACGCGATATATAAATACATATAATTACGACTACAACGATTCAAAAGACGACAATATAATAAAATGATAACAACGTCAACGACAACTACACAATATGATGATAACGTTTATTGTGATAATTACGATGAAGTCGACGATGAGGACGAAGACGACCACAGCGACAACAACGAAAACGACTATGAAAACCACTACCACGACGACGATTCGAACTAATATCTAATGTAATGATGATGATGCGATGATTATAACATGAACTCTATACACGATGTCGAAGAAAACGTATATAAAGGACATATAAAGGAGTAAAATGTGAAGTGGAAAATATTGAAAATTAATCAAAAGAAGAACATTACAGAAAGAAAATATAAAATAACAAAATACAAAAGTTAAATAAAACGTTAAAATACACAAACACACACAGACACACACTCACTTACAAAAATGAAAAATGAAAAATTTAAAAAAAAGGAAATAACACAAAAAAAAAAAACGAAGAAAATTTGTAATGAAAAACCGTAAGAATTTATTCATCGTACATAATTGAATAAGAGCTGTGAATTACACAATAAAATTCCTAACACTATATACCAATACACCAGCACCACTTTATATATTATAATTTATTTTCTATTTATTTTTTATTTTTTCCTTTTTTCTCCCTTTTATTTAACTTCTTTTTAAACAGGATAATATAACACCAATAATACTATACCATAGAAATATACACATTTATGTAGCTCTATAATACATTTATATATAACTCTGTATCCAGAGTTAAATGTATATATGTACACAACATAAAATTTATATACAGAAGTATACACATATATATGTATGATGATGATAAGAGAAGGATTTCAAAATAGTATACACGATACGATTTTCCAATATTATTTTTATTATTATTATTAGTACATAAATATAGCTAGTTCAAACGTCAGAAAACGACTGATCAACTTCTAAACTGAATTTAGACTGGTGCTGCTGCTGTTGCTGTTGTGTTGTGACTTGTTTGTTGTGACTTGTGAGATAAATGGTTGTGCTCACTGTATTCGATGTTGAACTTTCACAAAAACGTCATTCTCATTTATATATGATATGTATGTATATTTTCTTTCCATTTTCCTTTTTCTTTCCTTTTTTTTTTTTTCTTTTTCAATTTTCTGTATGACAGAGTTGTTTGAGTTTTGTTGGAAAATTCATACGAGTACATAAATACACATAAAATGCGCATATCTACATCTACACATTATATATACATACATATATCTGTATGTGCGAGTATTGAATATAATTTGTAAATACATACATATATATGTAAGTATGTGTATAATAATATTAAATACACAACCCACCACATGGTGATGCATTAAAAACACAAATGAACATGCGAAAACAACCACTCATTGAAATAACACTATGATGATGATGGAAAAACAAGGCAAAAAAAGGAAATGAATACCATACATAATATGCACATATATATATATATATATATATAAAACGACAATTACATACACATATATTTATAGAGAAATACGAAAAATTATGAGGATTTTATACTGTACATTACAAACGTAGATATTTTTGTAGATCCTGATGATGGGTTTGTGTAAATATTATATATGCTTTTGTGTATTATATACGAATGAGACATATACCTAGATCCTTTTATATTAATAAAGCTTGTACAAACATACAAACACACACAAAATATATAGGATAATAGTTGTGTGTATATATATATTTACACAAATTTATATGTATGTTTAGATGAAAGAAAATATAATAAAATCGTATACAGAGAAAAAAAAAATGAAAATTTATGGTGAAAATATTGGGAAATGATGATGAGGATTGAGAGGAATAAAAGAAAGCGACGGACAAACAAACGAAATCAAAAACAAAAAAAGGAAAATAATAAAAATAATACATATAATAATAAAAACCAGAAAGAGAAAAATTTAAAATGCAATTGAAGTAAATTTTCCTATTTTGTTTTAGGAATTTTTTTTTTTTTTGCTTGTTTCGTTTTGATTTTTTTCACCTTTTATTTTATGTTTTTTTTTTTATTTTTGTGTTTTGTTTTATGCGTTTTTTTTTTTGTTTATTTATATTGTTGTTATTGTTGTTGATTGTTGGTGTTTTTTTTTTTTTAAGTTTTGTTATTATCCTTCTTTTTTTTTTACATATTATTTTAAAATGAATATGTAGTATGTATGTGTGTACAAATTTAATTTATATATTTATTACTATATGTACGATGATACATACATATGTACCTGTTATGTATGTGTGTTATGTATTTTTGTATGTTTGTATATATATATGTATAAAGAAATAATATTTAAAAATTTTTGTTTGCAATACAAATTTTATCCAACTACCCTGCAACATTTTCTCCAATTTATTTATTTTTATTGTATTTTTTTTTCGTTTTGTTTTATTTTTTGTTTTTCAATTTTATTTAATATTTTTGTTTTTATTGTTGTTTTTTTTTTTTACTACATACATATAATATATTTTATGTGTGTGTATGTTTTTGTTGTTCCTGTTATTGTTTTAATTTTATTTTTATTTTGTATTTTATTTTATTGTATTATTGTTATTTTGAATTTATACTTTATATACTATTGAATTGTATATATCCTATGTGAGGATATACGGGTATGTATGTATGTATGTATGTATCATATAAATAAGCTTTTATTCATTTTATTATCGCATTGATATGGATACAAAAATATACATAAAGGTATATGAGTATATGTATGGATACAGATGAAATGTGTATTTATACATTATCTATATATATGAACAATGATTGTATTACTTTTATGTATATAAAATGTATACATACTATTTCAATATGCATATATGTATGTGTACTTATCCGTTCTCTGTTTTTGACAGTTATACAAATATTGAGAAAATTATACTACTGTGAAATGAATTGAACAACAAAATGAATTATATATATCCACTGTATACTGCAACTGTACGTACATATGTATGTATATCTGCTACTGTATATAAATGATGTATGATGTATGTACTCACATACATAATATATGTTTGAATATTTATAACAAATATAATATATACAATATATAAATGTTTGTGTATACATACACATAAAGCACGAAAAGGATAATGTGATTTGAATCTTTTGTGGATATAATGTATGTTACGTACATATTATTTATTTATTTATTTTTATTATCAATGTTTTTTTTTATAATACATTTATAAGTAGATATTAGGTCGTTCAATATGTTTTGACGTTCGATAACATTAGAGGCTCTTAGGTTCATCGGGGTTTTTTCTTCTTGTATAGAAATGGTACTAATTTATATGGAATTTCATGTATGTAGATATGTCAAATCTTTCGTATATATATTTACAGTTATTCAATGTTGACGTCAGACAATATTTTTTTTTTTTTTTTAAATGGAAAATAATTAAAATATCTTGCAGTGAAAAAATTCGTGATTTTTGGAAGGTGGATGTGGATCATAAAAACAAGCTCATGATTGATTTTTAAAAGTGTATAATTCTTAATTTTCAATTAGGAAGGATAGTAGAAAAAATATGGATTGCTGCATTGAAATGTGAATGTACAAGCCTTGATGAAGACGACGTCCACGTGAAGGACGTGCATCAACACTAGTAATCGTAGTAAAAATACAATATGTATATCCTTTTGGAAGATCGTAGATTAACTGAGAAAAATTTAGTAGAAACCCTACAGATCTCATTATTAGCAGTGTGAGTTTTTGGTTTCAGAAAGCTGTGTGGAACCTAACAATGGAACAAGAACACATTCAAATGCAACTTTCTCACCATCAAGAGAATTGATGAATTAAAATAAGAATTTTTGGAACATCCAACCTATCTATTTGCCAGATTTAGTTCTCTCTGAGTTCTGACTGCTCTCACATCTCAAACAGCTCATGCGTGGGAAAAGATTTTTATCGAACAAAGCAATAGTAGTAATAGCAGGAGTGGAAGCATTTCGATAGTATTTCAGATTTTTCACTTTAGGAATTGAATCCTTAAATTGAAAGTTCGGTAGAACAAGTGTTTTTTTTTCAGGAAGAAAACGGAAAAAACTTATTGGACAGCCTTATATATAAAGATTTTTTGTACTCTTATGTATTTCTATGCATCTTATGTACACATGATAATACAAAATATATTTATGTATTTAGAGAATTTCATTTCATATTAGATACTCGTATAAATATGTTAGTATACATGTATAGATATACGCATACGGATTCATATTTAACATGTGTACATTTATGTGGTATATAAATTCACGTAAATTTATGTAAATAAAAATACAAAATAAAAAAAAAAAATGAATAAATAAAATAATTCAACAAAATCGAAATAAGCACGAGCAAACAATCATCATTTTTATATAAATTTGAGTATATATACTCATACATAATGTGAGTGTGTGTGTAAGGATATACATATGTAAGTACATATATTTTATATTTTATGAAAAATATATATAAAACAAAGAGTTTAGAAATAAAACATACATACATACACAATATATACATTTTGTATGAAAATGAAATATATATAAATGACGTAATATAAAGCACGTGACTTTTACAATTCAATAGAATTGACTGATATTATAAATGTACATAAATATGTGTAGTGTAATGCAGATGTGTAGGTATAATAAATACGAATATATTATGTATTTATTATATAAAATAAAATAAAAAAAAAAAAGAATTAATTTAAATTGATATTTTATTTGTTTATTATTTGATTATTTATTTAAAATAAAATTAAATGCGGAAATAATCAACATAGAATATCTACACCTACTTATTTTTTAACTAGAATACATACATTTGTACATATGGAATTCATATAATTGGTAGATAGTTAGAAAAGAGAAAATATACGTATGAAAATATAATTCGGTAATCGAAATATTGTGGTGGTAAAGTAATAATAAACGAGATTAAAACTCAATTATTGTAGATAGAGTGTTCAATGTTTGTCAAACATGTATGATGTATGCTTGCATATATATAATATTTTTGTTGTTTATTAGACAATTTATTTGTAAATTTGTATGTGTTAGGTGGCGCAAGTGATAGAACAACTGGCATACTGATCTCGACCCCAAGTGCATGTTCGATTTCTGCCCACGACAAAAGTAAGAATAATAATTTTCAAGTTATAATTTCGAATTTCCAATTTTTCATCAGGTACCTTCCAAAGTTCACTAAAGCTTTGAATGAGAACCAGCTTTTGCTAGGAAAAATCTCAGAAATGCTAATAAGTAGTCTACTTCCTGGCAACAATTAACACAAAGTAGGTATTATTAGAGCGTTAATAGATCCAGTCTAAGCCCTATTATGTAAAAGAAACAATTGATTCTCTACCAGCAGCAACTCATTGGTTCGCATAATCTATGTTAAACTGTAGGTGAATTCATAATGGTAATAGAGTCTAGAGATCTTCTAGAGGTCTTCAGTGAAAACCTTGGCTCACACTGAGCTGTAAAGCTATGATTGACGTACACGTTAGGTTGCATACAGATACATAAGTAACCATTCCAGTCTACATAACTGAAGATGTATAACTTAACATAACTTAAGAGTAAATGTATGCATGACGTTAGCATCATTGCAAAAGTAAATACTTTGCAAATGTAAGACTGTTTAAAACATGCTAACACTTATATTTGATGTAGTAAATATTTCAAAAAATTTTTCCTTTCATTCTATTTGTCTTTGCTTGTGTGTCAAACCAAAATCTGTCAAACATTGTTTATCAAACCAAAATCTGTCAGACGTGGTTTGATATGAGAAATTTAATTGAGCAGAATTTTTCAATTTCATTTATGAACATTTTTATTTACGCCCCAATTCGCAATTGTTTCAATAATTGAATTCATATACTTTTTGGGAAGTTCGTTTGGAAGTTTGGAAGGGAAGTTTGGGAAGGTTCGAAAATATTGTATGGAAAAATTAATTAGAAAAATCAAAAAAAAAAAAAAAAGGAACATTTAGACGAATTAATTATTAACATAAGTATTTCGGTTAATTAATTCTTCTGTATAGTTTTTTAAATTCATTCGAAATTTTTTTACAAATCCTATAAAGAATTATCATTAAATCATTTTCAAATTTTTGTTTTTCCTTTTCAAAAAAAAAAAAAAAAAATTAAAAATAATTCTCTTATAGTACATACATACTGTATACTCGTATACTATAGAAAAACTTTTCACTTCAATTTGCTCAATTTGTGTAAAAGTGTAAATCCATATTATATCAACTTTTCCAGTGAATTTAATTGACAAGAACTAATTCCATGTTTAAAGCAAAAATGTGTACATAATTTTGTACATATTTTTTTTTTCTATTTTTATATTTTTCTACTTCTTTGTTTTGTATTCTTCTTCAACGATATAATATAAGAGCAGTTAAAATAATTTACGTCATAAAAGTTTCTACATTCACTATATTATATACTCTTTTATACATCCACACACACACACACACACACACACACACACACACACACACACACACACACACACACACACACACACACACACACACACACACACACACACACACACACACACACACACACACACACACACACACACACACACACACACACACACACACACACACACACACACACACACACACACACACACACACACACACACACACACACACACACACACACACACACACACACACACACACACACACACACACACACACACACACACACACACACACACACACACACACACACACACACACACACACACACACACACACAAATACATACATATGCATTTAACATATTGGTTATCATATTTACAATAGAAGATATCCTAGATGCATTTACTTAATTTATATTTATTGTACATAAAAATAAATAATTAAGTAATTTTCACTATACTATCCTTGGAATTAATTTATTTTTCTTTTCAATTTATTTTTTTTTTGTTCATTTTCTCTCTATTTTTCAAATTAACAAAAAGATTAAAAACAAAAAAAAAAAACAAAAATACATAAATAAATAAAGCACACATAGACACCAGCATTCATTTCTACACATCTCCTACATACGAGTACTACCGTGTACGTAATCTTCTTATTACAATTTCCTTTTTTATTCTCTACACATTTTCATGCTTCTCCAAACGTACATACATACATACAGTATATAAAACTCATATGTGTACATATATTTTTATTTTATTTCTTGTAATTCCTTGTCATGTTTCATTCCCTTTTACTTCTTTCCATTTACATCCTTTTATTTATATACTTAAATTTCATGTATGCAATTATATATTATTGTACATCGATATTTGTGTTTACATATACGTACACATATCTGTGAATCTCATACATACATATTTATAAATTTTTTATACTTCATGGATTTTCATCTATTACAAAAATAAACAATATGGTTGCTATCGGATACCCTCAAGTGAATTATCTTTTATTTTCTCAATATTAAGGCAAAGTAAAGTAAAGTAAAGTAATATAAAAAAAAATAAATAAAAAAAAAAAAATAATAGTAAACGGAAGAAAAATAAGCAACCGATAAGATAAAATACCATTCCCTATGGACAATCAATGTACGTATATACATACATATGTGTGTGTATGTACACACTACATACTCACATATATTATGTACATATAAAATGATATGAGGAAAGCACAAAACGGATAAAAAAAAACCATCTCGTCGTATAAAAAGAAAAATCTTCAAGATAAAAAAGCAAACAAACCCAAGAAAAAAAACAAAAACAAATGTGATTTTTCTCTTCAACGTAACGGTCAATTCAATATTTTTACATAATTTTTTTTTCTTCTGTATGTACAAAGATCCTTATGTGCCTTTGATGCTCTCCATCCGTATATATTTTACTGTACGAGTATATGTAAACCCTTCGACACAATCCTTCTAGTATAATGATAAATCCCTCAGTAATCCCTTACGTATAAATATATCCACACAGATATGGAATTTATACATCTAAATAAGTGCAGAGGATAAAAAAAAAAATATAGATATCCTTTTTTCTTCAAATTTTTTTTGTTTTTGTTTTTGTAAATCCATTGCCCTAAGAGATATATGTACATATATACTTATACAAGATTTTATGTTTATTTGTAAATGTGTACATACTACATATTTGTTTTGTTTTCATCCTTATACATATAGTGCATATTTTTCTTTTATTTTTATCTATCATCATTTATTTGGTCATCCATTTACAGAATTTTATTTCTTTATTTGAACAATCAAATCAACTAATACTCCCTCTCTATATCTCCTGCACGCCTCAAAAGAATAAAAATATTTCAAATATTTTTTTGTTATAAAAAAATTCTGAATCCTCTGAACTATATTGCTTAATATCCCCCTCTCCGCCTCCCCCTCCACCCATCACTCCGCCACCCATTCCTCTACAATGACTATACACATCATATAATGTTTCATCTTTATATATACATAATTGTTGTGTGTAAATTCTCCATTAGTAACCATCAGTTACCATGTGTATCCATAATCTCGTATATATATTAATGTAACTAAACCACATCCTCATTCTTAAATCTTTTCATTTTCATCTATACTATAGTATATCCTATCTGGAAACCAAAAAAACCAAATAAAAAATAAATACAAAAAAAAAAAAACAACTGATAACTGATGATATTTTAGTTTTTCCTACATTCGCATATTATATATCTCCCAAAACAGAAAAAACAAAAAACAAGAAAAAAATGTACATCCTTTTTTGATTTTTGTCAGTATTGTGTAGTATTTACTTATCCTATTTTTTTTTCTCCTATTATATAGTATATCCTTCACAATTTTTTTTTTTAATATTCCCTTTATTATATTTTTGTTTTTTTTTGTTTTTGGGGAGATACACTCCATTCCATTTTGTGTTCCCAAAATCCCAACAATTCAATCTACTACCATTCCTCCTCCAATTTGTATACACATACACAATGTACATACTTAGATATCTGTTTATCTTCTCACTCAATTTGAATTGTATCCAACATCGTATCAATACTGTCTTCGTCCTTGAATCATCTACTATTAAATATATTTTTTCTTTTCTTTCTTTTTTTTTGTTTTTGCCTTTTTTATATCCTTCTACTTATTTTCGTTTTTCCTTTCTGTATTATGTATAGATATTCATATACATAAGTATAATTTAATGTTCTGCTGATATTGATGTATGTATGTATGTATGTGTGTAATAATTCGCAACAACTTCAATTTTATTTATTTTATTTTTCTTTATTTTTCTCATGTCCTTACAATCAAAAAAGCTTAGGACTGGCTATAAAGAAAAAAAATTATAATAAAATATTCTTTACAGAGTGTATGTGTGTTGTTTGTTTTTTATTTTTTCCTTTTCGATAAAAATATATACATATGTATGGTGATACGGTGATACGATATGTACATGTACGTACAAAAACGTATGCAGATGTACACGTGCATGTAAATGTATACGAAAACTTTCATTTAAACACGTACAAAAAATTATAGACGTCGTGTATGAGTATAAATAAAATTGTTTTTTTTTTTTTTCTATAAACGGAAAGATTTATAACATAAGTGTGTTGTTGTGCATATCCCTCCATTGAGGGAACAAGAAAATAATAAGAATATAAAGGAAAAAAAAATTTTTTTTCTTGTCGATACCAAAAAATAACAAAAAAATAAATAAAATCATCGAATAAGAGAAACAAGAAGAAGAAGAAGACGAAGCAGGAAAAACACCAGGAGGACAGAAGGAAAACTTTTTTTTTCTCCGTACTTAATATGAATGAAGTTTAGATACAATGATTATTTGTGTTGTCTTCATTTTTTTTTTCATTTTTATTTTTGCTTCTTTTATTATCCTTTTCATTTTATTTGTATATGTTTTTGTGATGTCCATTAAATAATAAAAGGATCTGATTTTTTTTTTTAGTTATCTTCTTCACCTTCTTATGGTCGATCCTTCTTTTAATGTTATTTTATCGTTTAAATTTAATTTTTAACATGAGAAAAATGAAAATTCGAAAATGAGAATTTTTTTTTTTTATTTTTGTTTGCTTGTCACGGTTCAAAAGATTTTAGGGATAAAATACTTGCACATAAAAAAAAACAACTGAAAGTGAAAGGATATACAGGTAAATATAGATAGAGATGATACATAAATGTGTACATACATCGGTCTATGTATGAGTGAAACGTGATGTTTAGATGGTTTGATATAAAATGTACAATGTCGTTGATCATTTCGAAGCGCAATCGAATGAAAGGAGATGTTGTTAATACGGTTTACACTTCAAAATATTAAAATTTATTTGTTGTTTTATTTGTTTTTTTTTTATGAGTATACTCGAATTCATATGCTGATACATGCAAGGATTCAAATTTTATTATTATTATTTTTGATCACTCAGGGCCAATTTCACATTCAACATTTATGCCCGATTTTACAGAGAATGTTTCAGCTTGAGAGTAGTTAAGCCTGCATAACGGTCTTATGTTAGGGACAGACCAGAGGTTAGAAACTTTCTAAACCTGTTTAAGTAGATAAACTCCTTGGACTTGGACTGTCAGCAGTCAGCTAAACCAGTTTTCGGTCTGTCAGTACGAATTCTTAACTAAAACCTTTTTCTAAACTGATTTTGAGGAATCAAAAAGGAGCTTTTAGTCAGTCAGCACTACAACGGGCTTAAACTGGGGCTCAAGTCGTCGGATTTAAAATTAAAAACCTCATCTGAAGATTTCAGTGTGACATTCTTATCATGAAAATATTAATTTCATATTCTCTTACACTCAATTTTCAATTGACACACCCTGCAGCTGTATAAAGGATGATGATGAGCAAAAAGGTTAAAACATTATGCCCACTTTTTTTTTTCTAAAGATTCAATTTCATGGATAATTTTTATCATACAGTATTTCCTTTCATATTTTCTTTTTCCCTATTTGAATGTGTAAAAGGGAAATGTTTTGCTAAATAAATTTTATCAATTTCTTCCTGTGATTTTTCTTTTTTTTTGTTTTTGTTTTTGTGTAATTTCTTTATAGATTTTTATTCGTTTTATTTGTTTGTTTTGTTCTCGTTTTTCTTCATTATAATTTCGGTTTTTTATTTAAAATTAACTTTAGGATAATATATATATAGCAAGAATAAGGAGAAGAAATTTATATATGTAAGTATGTATGAATTCTATGAAAATTTAATATGTGAATAACATTCTAAATATTGTAATAAATATAAAGAGAAGAAATAATTTTCAAGAACAACAAGAAAAAAATGAAGGAAAATAATATTTAAAAAAAAATCTTCTTTCTTTTATTGTTAAAATAATAAAAAAAAAATCCTTTTTATTTCAATGTTTTCCTATTTTTCCAAATTTTTATAGATTTTTTTTCTATAATTTCATGTTCATTTTATTTGTTCCTTTTTTAAAAACAACAAAAAAAAATTAAATTTACGTTTCTATATAAAATCAAATGTACATAGACACAGATAAAGTATAAGAAAAGGATACTTTTTATATTTTTCTTTTTTATAACTTTCCATACAACAGTAGATGTGAATACGCAAACACACACTCACTCACACAAACTTTACGTTTACGTCTAAAGAAAAGTTCTGTCAGATTTAAAATTGGCCCTTTGGAAGTTATAGTAGCCTTGGTAGAATCATTTTTTTCTACAATTTTCTTGATTTTTTTTTTCTTTTCTTTTCTTCTTCTTCTTCTTATTTTTCTAATTTTTTGTTGAAAATTTGCAAACACACCCATTGTATTGGAGTTTGAAAGTGAAAAATTTGATTTTTTTTTCCTTTTATTTCTCTTAATTCTTCTTTTGATTCCTGCCAATGATTATTATTTATGTATGTGTGTTTGTGCTTGTGTGTAAATATGATTGAAGAAAAATATTTAGAAAAGGATAACACACACGCACACACACACATGCATTTTTATAGTATACACACGTACACACATAAATCAATCCATATACTGCATCCTGCATCTATATTTATACGATTATTACCGTGTGAATCATTTGAAAAAAATAAAAAAATATATATATAAAGGAAAATTATAATAGAGAAAAATAAAATGGATTGAATGAAAAAAAAAACAGGAAAAAAAGGATATTTAATATCATTGGCATCATTTTTCCTGTTACCATTTTCTTTGTTTGTTTTTTTTTTTGTTCAATTTTTTTCATTTTATAAGATTTTTTTTTTTTTTGATTTTGCAATCGATC